>LR750826.1:115719-278428 GCA_902729485.2 Mus minutoides
TCCCCCTTCCCCCTTCCCCCTTCCCTTCCCTTTCTCAATGCTTCCCTTTACATTCCTTTGTTATTTATGGAAAAAATGTGAAGTGATATTTTTACTGCAGCCTGAAGTTATGATCCTCTGATTACTAGTGATGCCCAGCACTCATTTATATATATGCAGAATGTTACACTAATATAATTATAATTTATAGTTTCTCCTGTTTTTTCCTCCAGGAATCATTGCCAACACAACCAATGGAAGGAGGGAATCGGTCTGTGGTGTCAGAGTTTGTGTTCCTGGGACTCACCAACTCCTGGAGTATTCAACTATTCCTCTTTGTGTTCTCCTCCATGTTTTATGTGGCAAGCATGATGGGAAACTGCCTCATCGTGTTTACTGTGGCATCTGACCCTCACTAACACTCTCCCATGTACTTTCTTTCTTGAGAGACGTGAAGTTCTTGTCATACAGATATTTTCACTTGCTTGGTTAGAGTTAAAACAAGGTATTTTATACTATTTGTGACAATTTTGAAGGGTGTTGTTTCCCTAATTTCTTTCTCAGCCTGTTTATCATTTGTATTAAGGATGGCTACTGATATATTTGAGTTAATTTTATATCCAGTCATATTTTTTCTCTGCAGTCACTTAGTGCTCTGAATTTGCCTTGTAGAACTTCCTTCAATGTTTCCCATAAGTTTTGATATGTTGTGTTTTTCTTTCATTCAACTCTAAAATGTTTTTAATTTCCTTCATAACTCCTGCCTTTGCCTATTTTTATTCAGTAGTAAGTTGTTTATATCTCAGGAGTTTGTGTACTTTCTGTTGTTGTTCATATACAGCTTTAATCTATGGTAGTCAGATAATATGCAGGTTTTTTTTCTCAATTTTATTTTATCCATTAAGCCTTGAATTTTTTCCAAATATGTGGCCAATTTTGTATAAAGCTCCATGTGTCTCTGAGAAGAAGGTGTATTCTTTTGTGTTTGGGGAAAATGTTCTGTAAATATGTTAGGTCTATTTAATTTGTGAAGTCATTTAGCTCCAGCAGGTCTTTGTTTAGTTTCTGTCTGGGTGATCTGTCTATTGGAGAGAGTAGGGTATTGACATCCACCATTTTTAATGTGTGAGTGTTCATATATGATTTAGTAGTATTTCTTTTACAAACTTGGGTGCTCTTTTATCTGTTGCATAAATGTAGTTCTAAACATAACAATATTCATGGTGGATTTTTTTCTGTGATGAATATATATGAATAATCTTTATCTATGATTAGTTTTGATTTGAAATCTATTTTAACTCATGTAAAAAAGCTATACCTGAATGCTTCTTGGGCTATTTGCTTGCAATAACTTTTTTGAGCCTTTTAACATGAGGTGATGCTTATCCTTGATAGTGAAGTATATAGCAGAAGAATGATCCTGTTACCTACTCCTATCTTTTTATTTGGTAATTGAGTTTTTTTTTTTTTTACATGTACTGAACAGGTTTTATTTAGGATTATACATGAATATACACATATGCGTAAAAACACTAAAAGAAGAGGCTATGAATTTGAAGGTGAGAGGGAAGAGATATATACAAAGGTTTGGAGGGAAGAAAGGCAAAGGAGAAATTTTATAATCTCAAAAATAAAAACAAAAACAAAATAAAGAAAATCAGATTTAGTGAAGTTCTATAATTCTTTCTTCTCTCTCTTTCCTTTCTTTTATTCTCTCTCTCTTCTTTCTTTTCTTTTCTTTTCTTTTCTTTTCTTTTCTTTTCTTTTCTTTTCTTTTCTTTTCTTTTCTTTTCCTTTCCTTTCCTTTCCTTTCCTTTCCTTTCTTTTCTTTTCTTTCCTTTTCTTTTCTTTTCTTTACTTTTCTTTTCTTTTCTTTCTACTGTGTAGACCTGGCTATCCTGAAACTTACTTTGTAGACCAGACTGGCCTTGAACTCACAGGGATCCATCTGCCTCTGCCTCCTGAGTACTAGGATTAAAGTTATGTAACACAATACCCAACAAGTGCTATAATTATAATATTTAATATCTGTACATAAAAAGCATTTTGGCACACAATATTCTAAGACAAATTCATAAAAGTTAGATATTAGTAATTATGCTGTTCTACAGCTTCAGTTGCAAGGATGCTAACATAGATTTCCATGAGCCTGAGGCCAATTTGGGCTACATTGTGAGTTCCAGGCTAGCCTAGGCTACATTGTGGTACCATTTTCTCCCCAACCCTGTCTCCCCCCTTCCCTTCTACTGCTCCGGCGCCACTCTGACCACCACTCACTCCAGCTCACAGCTTCTTCTTCTTTTTTTTTTTTTTTAATTTACTTTATTTTTTTTTCAACTTTTATTAGATATTTTCTTCATTTACATTTCAAGTGTTATCCAGAAAGTTCCCTGTACCCTCCCCCCTCCCGGCCCTGCTCCCCTACCCATCCGCTCCCACTTCTTGGCCCTGGCGTTCCCCTGTATTGGGGCATATAAAGTCTGCATGACCAAGGGGCCTCTCTTCCCACTGATGGCCAACTAGGCCATCCTCTTCTATATATGCAGCTAGAGACATGAGCTCAGGGGGTACTAGTTAGTTCATGGTTATTCTNTCATGTGTTTAGTAAATTGTATCTTGGGTAGTCTAGGTTTCTGGGCTAATATCCACATATCAGTGAGTACATGTTATGTGAGTTCTTTTGTGAATGGGTTACTTCATTCAGGATGATGGCCTCCAGATCCATCCATTTGCCTAGGAATTTCATATATTTATTGTTTTTAATAGCTGAGTAGTACTCCATTGTGTAAATACACCAAATTTTTTGTATCCATTCCTCTGTTGAGGGACATCTGGGTTCTTTCCAGTTTCTGGCTATTATGAATAAGGCTGCTATGAACATAGTGGAACATGTGTCCTTGTTACCAGATGGATTATCTTCTGGATATATACCCAGTAGAGGTATTGCAGGATCTTCTGGTAGTACTATGTCCGGTAATTGAGTATTTTAACACTGAAAATTGTCCATGAACAGTGTTTATAATTTGTTGATATGATATTGGTTCATCTCGCCTTTATGATCATCTGGTCTGGTTATTTCTTGTATTTTCTTGGGTACAGTTAACCTTTTCAGGTTGAAGTTTTCTTTCAGGAGCCTTTTGTAAAGTTGGATTTGTAGATAGATACCACTTAATTTTTTTATTGTGGAATTTTTTTCTTTCTGCATCTATTGTGTTTGAAAATTTTCCTGGGCATAATAGTCTATGCTGTCATTCAAGCTTTAAGAGTCTTCTCTGAGATGTCAGGTGTTATTCTAACATGTTTGCTTTCCATGTTATTTGTTGTATTTGCTAATTGCTTTTAATATTCTTCTTTGTTATGTATGTTTAGTGTTATTTGGTTTTCTGTATGATTCTTATACCTTGAAAAACACATCTTTCTTTAGATGAGGGAAACTTTCTTCCAAATTTTGTTGAAAATATTTTTGTGCCATTGACCTGGATTTCTTCTTTTTTCTTAATTCCTATTAGTTATAGAATTTGCTTATTCACAGTGTCCCAGTTTTCCTAGATGTTTTGTGCCTAGATTGCTTTTTGTGTTTAACATTTTCTTTGATTTAGGTGTAATTTTCTTATATCTTGCCCTTAACACCTGAGATTCTGTCTTCTATCTCTTATATGTTGTTGATGAGGAACAACTCTGAGGTTTTTATTTGACTTCTTAAACATTGCATTTCAAATTTTAGCTCAGGTTTTACTTTCTTTACTCATACTATTTCTAGTTTTATGACTTGAACAATTTTCATTATTTAATTTCACTGTGTTTTCACATACTTTATTAACAGATTTATTCATATTCTTTTTATGGTCCATGGATACATTAATAATAGCTATTGTGAAGCTTCATCTTGTGCTTCAGCTATATTGCATTTCTCACGGCATACTGTAGTCAGGTTCCTAGGTTCTAGTGAAGACATTGTGTTGTGTGTTAATTGTGTTATTTGACGTGGTGTCTGAGCATCTTGGTTTGGAATGATAGGTGTTTATATCTGTTCTTGTCATTGTTTGGTAGGTATTCCATTCCTTGTTTCTGTTTTTCTCTCTGGATCTTGGGAAAGTGTGGTGGCTGTGGGTTGCCAAATAAGAAGTGCTATTGAGTCTCCCACTGGCATGGTTAAGGCTCACAGAACATCATGAAAGTGAAAGCAGAAAGAATGTAAGAACTGGAGAATAGGGAGGAATATGCTGGACTTGACATAGCTGTTGCACTAATGAACTTACAGAGTCTGTGATTACCTGCTCTTAATCTACACAAGATCAAACTTGTCACAATTTTAGCCTGGATAGAGAAGGTGCTCACAACTCTCTACCTTTAACCAGGGAACTGTAGGCAGTTGATAGCTGGTGAGGAAGGAAGAGTTACTCCTTGAGATTGTGACCATGGATAGTTTGTCCATGATGCAATGCATGGCCTCACACCCTTGCACATATAGGCAACATTAAGTAGATTCATTGGTTAATTAAACAAAAGAAAATGCCATAAAGTTGGGAGAGGAATGGGTTAAAGTGAATGTTGGATGAATTGAATCTGGAAATTGTGTTTGGATATATTGCATTGCATATATATATAAAACCTCAAAGAATAGAAAGGAAAATTAGTAACAAATGAAGTAATATTCAAACTATTTCTGCAAAGCAAAAGGTCTCCTCATAAGGGATTTACAAGTTTACTTCCCTCTATTAAGAGCTTTTCTTCTTGGCTACCATGGGAAAGACAAATATTCCTGTGGGATAGTCTTCAGGCCATGCTATTTCAGTCTCCCAGAAAATCTCAGATCTCTGCAGCACTATGTGGCCACTTCCTCCTAGAGCTACAGTTAGTTTCCATGCTAACAAATGTAGGGGTATTTCTTGACTACAAGAATCCTGCAGAGGGCCTAGTTGACACTTTGGGAATGATCACATCTTATTCTGTTATGATATTGTTTTTGTTTTTGTTCCTTTAGAACAAAAGGTAGGTGAAGGGGGAATAGTTACAATATCAGAGAATGCAAGTTTCTCTCTTTTAAGGATGGAGATTTTTATTTTTGTGGTTGTGTGATAAATTTTTTTTTTTCAGGTATTCACAGGTAATTACCTTCTTTGGTCCTTAGAGTTTATATACCACATTGATGAGCAGATCATCTACCTTAAATAGTGTTCTCATTAATTCTTGTCTCCTAAGTCTATGTTCATTACCTTGAATATATTTTTATTAATAGTTCTCTGTCATCTTATAGCCTAAGCTCAGGCAACACTATTTAACTATTTGTCATTTTACTTTGAGTGTTCTAAATAATTCTAGCCTTACTTCAACCTGCATTCTTTCCCATTATTCCAGGGTTCCTCTAACTGGCTTGCTATTCCTGATATGAGTCATTTATTTGAAATTATTTCTCAACTTTTATCCTAAAATGTTTTAATTGATTATGTTGTCATTAAATACAATATTCTCAACATTTTATTATGTGGTCATCTTCCTACAGCTATCTTCCTTTAGTTTACTTTAGGCATTATACATTTGATAGTGTTTCTGTAATATTTTCCATACTATTCCTATTTATATTAATGTTAAAGGCAAATGTTTTTAAGCATCTAATACAGAGTACATTCTCAGTAGGTACAGTTTAATTAATAAACTAATAAAATTTTAATAAAATGTTACATGGAGCAGAAACAAAGACAACTTAGTTTACACTTGCCTTGACATGGCTTCTACAACCATTATTGATTTTTATATTTGCATATTTTGTGCATATATGTGCTCTTCATTTTTATGTGACTATGTCTAAAGAAATAGTAAGTTGTGGATGTGTATGAGATACATATGTTATGTATATTTTTCCAAAAATCCCATCAATGCTTTTGCATGGTTAGAGAGGAAATGGAGAGTAATTTGAAATAGTCTGGACAGAATATAAAGCCCATGCCATGTATCACTCTACTGGACTGTACTGTACTAAAAAGAATACTCTAAATTTTCTCTTTTTAGATGTGTTCATGAAGAGAAGTAGACATTTTTGAGGGGTATCTAGATATTTAAAATTTTTTACCTACTTGGTCAACATGTCTGTTATGCTATTACAGGGTCTCCAGCTTAGTACACTCAGGGCTTCTCAAATAAGTATGACAATTATAATTTATGGGTCATTCACATGTCTACTACATAGCAAAGAGTAAATCTCATATCCATTATCATATTGGCATTTAGACACATTGTGAGTCTAATTGATCAGGTACTGGAAAGAGTAGTCTTTTTCTCCCCTAATCACAGAGCCAGGAGTAGTTGTAGATAGTTTGACTGATAGGTGGAACTGGATTTTATGATCATTCTCATTGTTATCTGATCTTCTGGTTTTCTCCTTTGTCTGGTTAGTACACTTCCCCCCCTCTTTCCATAGTTTCTATGACTGATTCTTTTCCATTTTCTACTTTCTTCCTCATTTTTTCTACCTTTCAGATTGTTGCTTAAACTTAAAACAAATGAGTATTATCCTGTACTTACCCAAGAAAGTTTTCTCCTACGCCATACAAGTTGTATTCTATTGTTTTGTACAGAGCCCAGTGCTTGAGAAGGGGCTCCTAGTTGTGATTAGTATTAATTTGCATATGAGAAACATTTGCACGTAGAGCCCATTTGAAGACAATGAGGTATTATTAGCAGTGTTTTACTTTAGAAATATTTACTGACTTTCATGCCCATTGTGATCTGTGAGCAACAGAAATGAAAATGTAGAGTATCAAGGTGCTTTTTATTTTATTATTATCATTCATTTTCCACCATAGTCCATCTTCTCCATAAATATATTGTATTTTCTAAATAACATGAATGCTTTATTTCAAACTTATTCATGTATATATAAAATATAATTTTCTCTACTATCTGTATATCATACATTGTCTTATGTTTTATATGACAGACACTATCTGTGCACTTTATGCTTTTCTAACTGATTTACTGAGCTGGGCATCTACAGATTTTAGACAAAATACTGACTTTTACCACATGGTATAATAAAGACAAGCATTGTGAATTTTTATTAATTTTTGATCAGCATTTATTAATTTTACAAAATGTTTTACTATGACATTTTAATTGATTTTCATAATGTATGTTGACTCTTTTTACCCCTTATCTTACTCTTTAATAAGATTTCCCCATGGTTACAGTCTTCTATACTTTTAATTTCTTCTTCTTTTTGTTCTACATCCTAGCTCCAAAATATGATAGAAACTGTACAATATTTCTTCTTTCGTCTGGGTTATTGTACTCACAATGATCTCCAGTTTCATCAATTTTATTGAAATAAACATAAAGTTCTTTTTTATTGTTGAGTAAAAGTCAACAATAAACGTAACCTAAATGTGTATACCGAACACAGTCTGCTTATACATTAATTTGCTGATGGGCACCTAACTGAATTCCACAGGTGGTTATTGTGAATAGTGGCACAATGCACATGAAGTCTCCTTGTAGCATGGTGGTATTTTTCCCTGTGGCTATATAACCAACAATGATATTGCTAAAGTATATAGAAGTTATAGCATTAACTTTGTGAGGAGCTTGCATACTTATTTGTGTAGTGTCTAGATTAATTTTCTTTTGGACAGTAGTGACTAAGGGTCCCTTCTCTCATTTATATTATCAGTATTGTTTTGTTTATTTTACCCATCGTAGTTGTTTTGGTTGTGGTGCAATAAAATTTCAGTGTAGTTGTTATTTGCATATCATTGATGATTATGCATATTAAGTATTTTGAGGAGATTAAATATGTGGGTGCAGAATATATGTTCCGATAATAATATCCTTTAAAATTTTTTTTAAATTCTGAGTTTTGTTTGAACTGGCACCAAATTATTAAGTGAAAATTATGTGTGACAGTAACAATTATTTTCATTTATTTTCATAGTTTTATTCATAGTGATTAGTCAGAATTTATATTTTGTGTAATTATTATTATGCAAATCATTTTAGTACAAATAACATAAAAATTGGGTCGAAATGTAAATTGTTAGTTTTAATATAGAAGTCACATTTTAAATTTTGATATTTGGTTCTTTTTTGGTAGGTAATTTTCTATAGGATATTCAGTTTGTGGATCAAGAATCCAGACTGCTGGGTTCTGCTTCCGAGTTCTCCTAATAGTGTGAATATTCACTTTATACTGTTGAGTCTCAAGGGCTATTTTTTTCCTCAGTGGAATAATAGTAAATCCATAGTGAAGTAGTTCTGGGTGCTTACTAGGTGATTATATTTTCTGACTCAAAGCCTTAATTTCTTTTTATCCGTAGAATATTCCTAGTCGTCTCATCAGTGAGTCATTTGCTCATATATTTCTATCCATGTTTCCTTCTTAACAGACCCTTCATTCGGTTTATTCTTCCCATTTAAGGAGCATGTGGAATTTCCTTCTCCAAGGTCTTGCATTTCTGAGCATAAAAAAGCAGAAAATATCTTTTGTAGACTGTGGACTGTGGGTTCAGGAGATGACTACAAAACCATTTGACTTAATTGAATATACAAACTCTTGACTGAGCTGTCATAAGTTCAACTGAGACCAAGACATGGTGAAAGTTTCTGCCATGCTTGAGGCAAAGAGGTAAATTAAGAAGGTATCATCAGCTTCTGAAGCTGTGTCTACAATTGAAGCGTGTCAAAAACAGATTCTCCATCCGAGTGTCTTCTAAGGGAATATAATTTTAAGATCCTAAAACCACTGGGAACTAACCTTAATTCTCATAATTCTTTTCTCCCCTCAATTTCATGCGCAGTCAAAAATTAAAAGGTGTCAGTTGTTCTTTACTCCTGGATTTAGTTATATATGATCAAAGATAAGAAAAATCTGTATTGTTTTCATAGGCTATGGCTAGTTTGCTTTTTTTTTAAATTTGAAAATGAGTTAAAAAGTGAAGCTTTGAACATCATGTCAGACACAGCAACAATGCTGTTATAAAATACCAGACCAGTGAGCATAAAACAAAATGAATATACAACAAACAAAACCAAAACAATAAACAAACAAACAAACAAAACCAACCCACCAACAAACAAATACGGAATAGATGAGTAAAGTCAGGGCAGTGATGAAGAAAGCTTCACATTTTCTCTTTTACAAGACCAGCTATGAGCATGTTAGGAAATGTGTACAGTTATTGGGTTTGTAGATATGTTTGTCATCCATGGTAGCCAGATAGGCATGCACATTAGGAGAAGAAAGTGTGAAATGTTAAATGTACGCATATTTCTCAGGCTCAGAGAAAAAACCTTGAAGGACCAGATAATAGGCTCCAGAACAGTCCTCATAGTGCTATGGCCAGTAGAGGCTTGCTATAAACTGGGTGGAACTTGGAAGCATATGAGAAAAGATTCAGTGGATCAGTTTGAAGTAGATTCTGGTAAGAGAGACAAAACAGTGACAGAGAGCAAGGTCCCATATGATTCTAATTGTAGTCAACAGATGATGTTGTCAGGTTGACAGACACAGAAAGTAGAATGTCTACTAGAAATGAGAAAAGGGTCTTAAGAGTCATGTTTTAGAGATGCTTCATAGACATAACGTTTCAAAGTTATATGATGAAGTTTGGAATGTTTGTTTCACAATGCTATGAAACATTCCATATTACCATTCTATACATTCAAACTGGTCAGGATGATGAGTTTATGTTGTATTATAAAAATCACATTAAAAAAGAGATGAGTTACAAGAATAGGAAGCATACGCAACATGATAAAGAATGTTCATTCTGCCTTTGATAAAGTAATTGCTCTTTGTATACTGTATTAGTTTCAATTATTTAAAACAAAAGAGTATCTTATGATTTATCCTATACCATTTAAATTCATTTCCAGCTTGAGTATTATATAGTTGCCACTTTTAGATTGAGATTCAACAATTAATTTTTAGTTTGTGTTTCCATTTAAGAGTCTTGTGTAACTTTTATGAGAAATATAAAAATTTTAATAAAATGAAGAAATGGTTTAGTATTTCATGGTCATATGTAACATTGTTGTCCTATTTACCTTTGGAGAAAATTATATTTCCCATGAGTTATTTCTTTATTTGTAAGCAAACATAATTACTTGCTTGCATATTCTCTTTATTGGTGTAGCTATCTGTGAAAGTTTTAGTTTTCTGTAATTTCCTTATTAATTCTGGGCTATTAGATACTTCATTGGTAGCTCTTTTATGAACTTTGAATTTTGCTTTTATCATATAGTATTCCTGTAATTTTTATTATCATTCATATCATTATAATCCTGTCTGTCATAAATTTTATAATTAAATAGTTTTGTTTATTATTTAAATGCAAGTAATCAAATTATTATTAATCCTGATAATTTTACTCTCCCATCATTTTCTTAGCTCTCATAAATGTATCTGTAATCCACTTGGCTGAATCAATGGATGGAGAGAACCACACAGTGGTGTCTGAATTTGTGTTTCTGGGACTCACCCACTCATGGGAGATTCAGCTCCTCCTCCTTGTGCTCTCCTCTGTGCTCTACATATTAAGCATGACTGGAAACATCCTGATTGTGTTCTCTGTGACCATTGACCCTCACTTACATTCACCTATGTACTTCCTACTAGCAGGTCTCTCCTTCATTGATTTGGTAGCCTGCTCTGTTACTTCCCCCAAGATGGTTTACGACTTGTTTCGAAAGCACAAAGTCATCTCCTTTGGAGGCTGTATCACTCAGATCTTTTTTATTCATTTAGTTGGAGGAGTGGAGATGGTGTTACTTGTGGCCATGGCATTTGACAGATATATAGCCATATGTAAGCCTCTGCACTACCTGACCATCATGAGCCCACGAGTGTGTGTTTTGTTTCTGGGTGCTGCTTGGGGCCTGGGCATGAGCCACTCATTGTTCCAGCTGGCTTTTCTTATTGACTTACCCTTCTGTGGCCCAAATGTACTGGACAGCTTTTACTGTGACCTTCCTAGACTTCTCAGATTGGCCTGTAGAGACACCTACAAGTTGCAGTTCATGGTCACTATCAACAGTGGGTTCATCTGTGTTGGCTCTTTCTTGTTGCTTCTTATCTCTTACATTTTCATCTTGTTTAGTGTCTGGAAACATTCTTCAGGTGGTTCATCCAAAGCCCTCTCCACTCTCTCAGCTCACATCACAGTGGTGTTTCTCTTCTTTGGTCCTACTCTGTTTATATATACATGGCCCCATCCTAACTCCCAGATAGACAAATTTCTTGCTTTTTTTGATGCGGTTCTTACTCCTTTTCTGAACCCAGTCATCTACACATTCAGAAATAAGGAGATGAAGGTAGCAATAAAGAGAGTTTTCAAAACCTTATTAACTTTTAGAAATATTTCATTAATAGTATAACACCTTTATTTTAATAACAATGTGTCCTATATGAGGCATTTTTGAAATGGAATCAGTGATGTTCATAATTAATGAGTCTTTTCATGTTCCTAAACTGAAGTGGAAATGTAAGGGTTCTCTGTTTTACTGTGTCCAAAACGTGAAGGAACACTTTCCTGAAGTGGACACAGGTGAAAGGTTGTTTTGCACATGAAAGGATGCATGATCAAGGATTCTTTGCTAAAGACAGGCATGCATTGGTTTTCCTTACATTTGTTTTTGCACTCCATTTGTCATGACTGCATGGAGAGAAATGCACCAAATACCTTTTGGTGGTGTGCTGGTAATTTCTTACAGCTTTTTGCCACTTCTACAGACTTGGGCTTATTGGCAGAGTGATATCAGCTGAGACAGAGGAACATGGAGTTTTGTGAAGACAGACTCATGAGCAAGACACTGGTTGAGGCAAGAACCATTGAGGACATGTGATGCTTGGAGGGAGTATAAATAGGCCTCAATGAACTGTGAGAAGGGCTGCTGTTAGAGCTAGTTCTGCAATGCTTCTTGGTCTTGTGTATTCTCTGATTTTTGCTTTGTTTAGAGATGCTCAGCTGAGAACTTCTGACATCCCTGCTGATCCTCCTCCTGACTCATGCTGAGGCCTAGCTTTCTCTGCTAGGTCATGCTATCACTGCTGAGTCATGTCTGCTATCCCAACTTTACAGAATTGGACTGCTGGTAGATCTGTGAAGTGTTTGCCAGCGGATCGAGCTGCCGCTGCTCACTGTGAACTGAACTGCTGAATTCCTGACAATGCAGATGGGATTTGCTCCAAAGAATAATTTCTAAACAGGTTTACCTCCCCTGTATCTTTTGTTTTCCACTACCTCTGGTGGGTGTTGGATTAGAAGGGAGGCACTGAAAAATTAAAGCTACACTTAACAGTGCATTCAATGAAGAAAGATTCAGTCAAATAAAAATATATGTTGATTAATATAGTGTGTACAAAATACAGCAATTATATTCCATTACTATCTTATTTTATTTTATTTAAAAATTATCAGTCTGTTATTATTTTAAAGCTACTTATATACTTACTAAAATTCTAATTAGTCACCTGTCATTGAATATTCTTACTTTCAACAATGATAGGCAATTTTCTTCTTTCTTCAGTGTTAGAAAATATCCTTGTCTTATCAAAAAATTTTATGCCTATTACAAGATGTCATCTTTTATTTTAATATTCCTAGTCAGACACATCACATCCAGCTTCTTCCCTGAGCCAGATCCTGTACTGTTTTAGGGGGTCTAACTCAGTGTGTATCTATGACCCTTCCTTGAATGCAATCTTCTTAACGTGGCAGATAAAGTCAAGGTCCCATATCAAGTGCCCTAGCTTATTCTATCCACTTCTGCCTCTTCTACAACCAACCTCTAGGCTTTGGCCAGAACCCACCCTGTCAGTGTTGCCAACTATAGTTCCCTCCAATACCAAATCTAAGTCTCTTTCATGCCATATACATCCTCGCATCCAGGTGTGGGCCAGGATTCACATTCTGATCCAGTCCCATTTTTCCACCCAATTTTATTTGACATAAGCTAATCCCACCCTCTAGGTCCATTCTACCCACACATTCTCTATTTTGCTCCAACTTGCTCTGTTCATATCAGATACACAGCTAACAAAAGTTCACATGACTAGATCTCATTGAAAAAAAAAAGCTAGATTAAGTCTTTATCTCTCCTACAAATCTACCAGTTTTATAGAATATTTGCCTAGATGAATTGCAGGACATAGGCTTCTAAAAGAACAATCATAAACTTTATCAAAGAATTCAAGATATTTAAAGAAGATAGGAAAAGCAGATCAGGAAATTAAGGAGAAAGAACTTATGGAGAGTAAATGGCCAAATTATAACCAAGAAAACACAAACATAACACAAACACAAACATTTTCTGATGGAAATGATGAAGACCATGCAGCAATTGAAAATGAATTCAATAAAGAGATAGAAACTTTGAAGCGAATTCTTTCTTTCTTTTTTTCCAAATTTTTATCAGATATTTTCTTAATTTACATTTCAAATGCTATTCCGAAAGTCCCCTCCCCCTCCCTGCTCCCCTGCCCACCCACTCCCACTTCTTGGCCCTGGCGTTCCCCTGTATTGGGGCATATAAAGATTGCAGTACCAAGGGGCATCTCCTCCCAATGATGGCCGACTAGGCCATCTTCTGCTACATATGGAGCTAGAGACACGAGTTCTGGGGGTTCTGGTTAGTTCATATTGTTGATCCTCTTCTAGGGTTGCAGACCCCTTCAGCTCCTGGGGTTCTATCTCTAGCTTCTCCATTTTGGGCTCTGTGTTCCCTCTTATAGATGATTATGAGCATCCACTTCTGTACGAGACAGCTATATCAGGTTCCCTTAAGTAGGCACTACCTGTCCTATGCCATAGTGTCTGAGTTTAATGACTGATTATGGGATGGATCCCCCCTGGTGGGGTAGTCTAATAATTTATTTATAAAACAAGACAAAACTCTACAATTATAATGAATCTGGTGTGATTCTGATAGGTTTGCCTTTATATATTACTTGGCTTTTCCCCTTGCTGGTTTTAAACTTCTGTATATTTTGTGTTTTTTTAATGATTAAGTACTGGGAGGATTTTCTTTTCTCTTCCAATCTGTTTGATGTTCTGTAAGCTTCTTTTACCTTTATAGATATCTCTTTTTAGGATAAAGAAATTTTCTTCTATGATTGTGTTGTAGATGTTTTCTGGGCTTTTCAGCTGGTAATCTATCCTTATTATTCTTAGGTTTGGTCTTTTTGTAGTGTCCCAAATTTCCTGAATGTTTCTGGTCATAAACTTTTTTAATTTTTCATTTTCTTTGATATATTGATTTCTTTTATCCTATCTCATATACTTGAGATTCTTTCTTGTATCTTCTGTATTCTGTTGGTGATGCTTATGTATATAATTTTTGTTCATTTTCCTATGTTTTCCATTTCTAGGATTACCTCAGTTTGTGTTTTCTTTATTGCTTATATTTCACTTTTCAGGTCTTAGACAGTTTTATTGATGTCCTTCATCTGTTTGATGTTATTTTCCTGTTATTTTTATATTTATTTGCTTCTTTTAATGCTTTTACTTGTTTGAATGCATTTTTCTATAGTTCCTTGAGAGATTTATTCATGTATCCTTAAAGGTTTTTATCATATTTAGAAAATTGAATTCAAGATCATATCTTATGTTTCAGGTTCATTAGGAAATCCAGAGTTTGTTGTAGTAGGATAGCTGGGCTTTGGTGGTACCACATTGCCCTGGGTCTTGTTGTTTTTGTTCTTATGCTGTCCTTTACACATCTGGTTTTCTATGGTGATGGCTAGATAATCCCGATGGCATCAGGACTTTTGGTATGGTGGGGAAGCTGTGGACCAGACAATGAAATTAGCTGTGCCTCAGCCAGACCCCTCTTCAGGATGTGTTCTAGGAGGATTCTACTCTGCATGCTGTGTCTCAGTCAAGCCCAACTGGGATGGCAGGCAGTTCTGACTCTGCAGGTTGTATCTCAGGTGGACCAACTGAATGGTGGGCAGATCCAACTAGGTTCAAATTGGTTAGGCAGTTCAAGCTGGTTAGATTTGGGGCCCCTGAAGGTTTCCACATGGAGGCAGAATGCTCTTGGGGTCCTGCTGAACTCCTCTGAACTGAAGAGCATATCTAGAACTAGACAATGGGGTTTAGGGACCACACACCACTCACTTCTAATTGAACTTCTGATTGAAGTTCTAGCTTGAGCAGTAAGAAAATAAAAGGAGATCAAGGGATGCAAATACTCAAGATACAATTCATAGACCACATGAAGCTCAAGAAGAAGTAAGACCAAAGTGTGGATACTTCCATCTTTCTTAGAAGGGTCTAATCCTCCAGATATTGATGTGCCAGGTTGGGGGAATATCCAGGAGACCCCCATCCTCTCAGAAGATTAGAGGAGGGAGGATGGAGGGAGGATCTTTCTAGGAGGGGATAGGGCGGAGTGCAGCGATTGAGATGTAAGAAAAACCAAAATGCTGCTATAAACATAGTTGAACAAGTGTCTATGTGGTAGGATGGAGTATTCTTTGGGTATATGCCCAGTGGTAGTATAACTAGGTCTAGAAGTAAATAGATAAACAATTTTCTGAGAAGACCCCACATTGATTTACAAAGTGGCTGTACGAATTTGAACTACCATTTCCCATGGAGAATGGTTTCTTTTGCTTTATATCATTGCCAGCATGAGCTGTCACTTTTTTTTTTATCTTAGTTGATTCTGAGAGTTTTCTTGTGGTATCCTTCACCATTCTTACTCCAACCATCCTCTTACCCTTCTTTCACAATATTTCTGCACTATTTGTGTTTTTTTTTGTTGTTGTTGTTTGTTTGTTTTTTGAGACAGGGTTTCTCTGTGTAGCCCTGGCAGTCCTGGAACTCACTTTGTAGACCAGGCTGGCCTCGAACTCAGAAATCCACCTACCTCTGCCTCTCTAGTGCTGGGATTAAAGGTGTGCACCACCACGCCTGGCTTACTATTTGTGTTTTTTGGGATTTCTTTAAGATATTAATTTCTTTCCTCTTTAAGAATCTCATTCATATTTTTTCTTTGTTCTGTGCCTTTAGTGTTTTGATTATTATGTGACAAGAGGATTTTATTCTCTGGTCCCATTTATTTGGTGTTCTATAGGCTTCTTGTACCTTTATGTCCACCACTTTCTTTAGGTTGGGGAAGTTTTCTTCTATGATTTTGTTGAAGACATTTTCATGTCCTTTGAGCTGGGAATCTTCATTCTCTTCTATTCCAATTATTCTTAGATTTGGTCTTTTCATTGTGTCCAGAATTTCCTGGATGCTTTGAGTTAGGAGATTTTTATGTTTTGAATTTTCTTTGACAGTTGTGTCAATCTCTTCTATGATATCTTCTACATCTGAGATTCTCTCTTCTATCTCTTGTATTCTGTTGGTGATACTTACATCTGTAATTCCTGACCTCTTTTCTAGGTTTTCCATTTTCAGGTTTGCCTCCACTTGTGTTTTCTTTATTGTTTCTACTTTTACTTTTAGGTCTTTGATCGCTTTATTCAATTCCTTCATCTATTTACCTCAGGAAACTGAAAAGCTTCTGTAAGGTAAAGGACATAGTCAATAAGACAAATTGGCAAGCTACAGATTGGGAAAAAAAACTTCACTAACCCCACATCCAATAGAGGATTAATATCCAAAATTTATAAAGTACTCAAGAAGCTAATCACCAAAAATCTAGACAATCCAATAAAAAAAATAGGGTATAGAACTAAACCAATATTTCACAACTGAGGAATCTGGAATGGCTGAGAAGCACCTAAAGAAATGTTCGAAGTCCTTAGTGATCAGAGAAATGCAAATCAGAATGGCCCTGAGATATACCTTACACCAAAAAGAATGGCTAAGATGAAAACATCAGGTTACAGCACATGTTAGAGAGGATGTGGAGAAAGAGGAACACTCCTCCATTGCTGGTGGAATTGCAATCTGGTCCAACCACTCTGGAAATCAATCTGGAGGTTCCTCAGAAAATTGGAAATAGATCTACCTGAAGACCCAGATATACCACTCTTGGGAATATACCCAAAAGATGCCCCACCATGCCAGAGGTTCACCTATGTTTATAGCAGCCTTATTTGTGATAGCCAGAAGCTGGAAACAACTCAGATGTCTCATGACAAAAGAATGGATACAGAAAATGTGGTTCATTTACAACATGGGATACTATACAGCTATTAAGAACAAGGACATCCTGACCTTTGCAGACAAATGGATGGAACTAGACAATATCCTGAGTGAGGTAACTCAGATCCAAAAGGACATGCATGGTATGTACTCACTAAGAAGTAGATATTAGCCAAAAGAAAAAAAAAACATACAGAATACACAAGATACAGTCCACAGAATTCAAAAGGCTCAACAAGCTGAAGTGCCCAAGTGAGGATGCCTCAGTCCCACTTGAGAGAGAGAAGAAAGCAACCACAAGTGGGGGAGGAGGGAGGGACTTGGGAGGGAAAGTGGATGGGGCAGGGAGGAGTGGGGGAAAGAAAGAGGGGAACCTGATCCAGTATTGGGTGAGGGCAGGCAACCTTAGAGATTGGAGTTTGGAGTAAGCCTCCAGAATGCACCAGAGACCTGGGAGGTGAGAGTATCTCAGTACTCAAAGGGAGGGACCTTATAAAGCCCACCTCCAGCAGGAAGTCAGGGCATCGAGTGAGAGGGGTTGCATCCTACAATCATAACTCTGACCCATAATTGTTCCTGTCTGAAAGAATTACAGAGATAGAAATGGAGAGGAGCCTGAGGAAAAGAAGGTTCAGTGACAGGCCCAAAGTAGGATCTAGCTCAAGGGGAGGTCCCAAGGCCTGACACTATTACTGAGGCTATGGAGCACCCATAAAAAGGGATCTAGGATGACTGCACTCTTAAAGACCCAACAAGCAGCTGAAAGAGTCAGATGCAGATATTTGCACCCAACCAATGGACAGAAGCAGCTGACCCCTGTTGTTGAATTAGGGAAGGCTGAAAGAAACTGAGGAGAAGTTCGATTCTGTAGAAGGACCAGGAGTCTTAACTAATCTGGACCCTGGAAATCTCTCAAACACTGGACCACCAAACAGACATCATACACGAGCTGATATGAGGCCCCCAAACAGACATACAGTAGATGACTTTGGGTCTGTGTTCATTCAGAGATGATACACCCAACCCTCAAGAGACTGGAGGCCCCAGGGAGTTTAGAGGTCAGGTGGGGTGGGGGGTGGGGTGGGAAGAGGTGTGGGATGTGGAGTAGTCAGAGGGTGGATGGGGAGGGGCAGGGAATGGAATATGGAGTGTAAAAATTGAATTACAAATAAAATTAAATTTTAAAAAAAGAGGGGGACTGGGAGGTGGGCTGAATGATGTAAAATGAATGAATAAATTAATTAATGGAGAAAAAGAAAAAAATTTGAAAATAAATGAAAATGAACACACACATGCACACACTCATTCACATATACACATAGAAACCCATGTGCACACACACACATACACACATAACACACACACACACACACACACACACACCCTCTCCTTTCCATTGAAAGCAGACCTACAATGGAAATTTATGACTCTAAATGCCTACATTAAAAAGCAGAAAGAAACAAAGTAGATGACTTAATGTTGGAACTAAAAGTTTTGTAAAAACAAGGACAAGCCAAATTTGAACCCAATTTGTTAGAACAATTTAAAAATTAGCAGGTTATTCTATAACCCAGCTAGCTTCCAAATAAATAAGACAAAGACTATTAGATTTATTTAAACAAGTGTTATGACAAATAACTAAATAGATATTAATTTATTCTAATTTTCTAAATTAATCAGCGTACCTCTCAGCCAAAATCCTGGAGATACTTGCAGTTTAGTCCTGATCTGGCTCTCTCTGTTCCATGTATGTTCTCATTGTGTCTTCCTGACCCTCTTACTGGCAAAGTCCTTTCCCTTTTTCTCTCTCTTACCCTACCCGTCACTGGAAGCGGAAGTCCAGCTCTATTTCTCCCCTGCTCAGTCATTGGTTGATCACCTTTAATTGACAAAAACAGAGAATAAATGGGGAAGAATGTTTATACAACTTTGAGACAGGAAATTCTTAGAATAAGCATTACAATGCCATTTTCAGATTAAAACCAGATGGGGACAGAGAAATAAATATTTGAATAATACAAGGGTAATCTTTACACAATGCACAATAACATATGCCAACATTCTTCCTTTTAGTCCAATATAAGGCTCTTTTTCTTACAATAATAAGGCATAAACAATTATGAAACAATCAGGTAAGATTTACATTCACAATTCCCAGTCCACATATATTTGAAATTTAGGATAAATTCTGTGCCTAAATCAATTTTTATCCTAACTCACATTACCAACCTAAAAACATCTTAGGCTTAAAAACATTTCCTTGAATCTTTAAAAATACTTATCTTAATGAGAGATTATAACTATCTAGTCTTCAACCCCATCAGTGATTTGAGGAGGAATAGGTATTATATGAGTATGCAGGAAGTACAGAACAAGCAGCTTTAAAACTATAGGAATAAGAGAGAAAGATGGCTGCCTGTACAGTCACCCAAGATTTCTGAGTGATAGGAGCATCATCTTCAGCCTTCTGGCCCAACATATCTGACAGGCTTTCTTGTGAAGCAGAGATCTTGAAGTACTTTTCTACTTTGTCTTGGCAAAGCTCAGCAGTCAACCTACCTGCATCCCATTTGTTCAATTTGAATAGCACTTTGTCTTCAATTGAAGACAGAGCAGTTTTTCCTCAGTGGTTAGCTTGCCACATATGAAGCAAACTCCATAAAAACATTCTTTGATGCTCATCATCTTCTTTGAAGTAGAAATACTCAGTGCTTCCAGGAGCTGATATGTCACATAGCCATAAAAGGCTTAAAATAAATACAACATCTATAAGTAAAACATCTTTAAATGCCATATTTAGTAGATCTCTGAGGTTTCTGCAGACTATCTATCTATCTATCTATCTATCTTCATCATCATCATCATCTAATACCTGAATTGCTTGTTTCTAGCTATTTAACATCTGTCCAACCTAGGAAGCATATTTCTGTATTTAAATAAACTAATATTTGACATGACCATGTGTTTGATTATCAACTCACATTGTGTAATTATACTAATCAGTTTGTAACAGCAGCTTTTAAAAGGACTGGAACTTAATATTGCATTTTTAAGGATTACCTAGGTATAATACCTCAACCAAGAATTGAACACACACACACAGTCATATACACAGTATTTCATAGCAAGTATATCAATATACAAAGATCTATATAAATCTAACATCAATAATTTATCAATATAAAACTATGTATATCATGTAAGACTTTTGGTTTATTAATTTTCTTTGGTCTAAAAGTAGTTTTAATTGTCTACCCTTTATTCCTATTATTCCTATATTTCCCATTTTCTTTTCATTCTCTCTCCATCCTTTCCCTCTAATATAAAATAGGAGAGAAAGAAGGAAAGAGAAATGAAAAAGAAAGAGAAAAATCCCTGAATCCAACTAACCCCCCTCACTTTGCTATCTCCTTGACCAAGACCATAACAATTTGAAACCACCCCCTTTAGATGACAACAAGTATCCATCATCCATTGGATGACCAAAAAAACATCGATCCCACCTCTTGGAATGGGCACATTGTCCTCTTAAAATTGCTTCCTGCTGATTTGAGGCATCATTTCCCTTTTTCTGCCCCCCAAATTGGGATATTGGTCAGTCTTAAGAAAGCTAGCTGTAGCATTTGCTGTCCATTCTTTGCATGAGAAAAAAGCTTAGGTGTTAACTGAAGTCCTGATTGGAACAGTCTGTGAGGCTGAACCAGGTGGGATCAGCAGCTTTCCTGAAGCTGTTTTGTATGCAGAAATTTGAGCAAACAGCATTAAGGAAGTCTGAGCAGGATCAGTCAGGATGCTGGAATAAATATGCCTCAGCATCTCAGCATCGTCAAGGTGAATCTTGTCAGAGATGCCTTTCTTGTTGTTTATCTCTCTAAACACATACATTTTCAAAGGTATTTCACACCTCTACATTAACATAAGTATGGAGTGTGCAGCGTGCACAATTCGATGAAAGATGATTCTCTGCTCTCTGTTGGAGCATGTAATGCATCTATCATTTTTTGCAAGTTAGTTTGGATTAAGTAACAAAACCATAATATAAATTTCTATCTATGCCAATTAAAAGGATAGCATGATAAGTCCTGAGAATTCTGTAACCAAAGATTTATTGGCTATACATTGCTGAGGTTTTGGCTGAAGACATGCAATTGAACACCTCATAGCTGAGACTAGCTATTTAACATCTGTCCAACCTAGGAAGCATATTTCTGTATTTAAATAAACTAGTATTTAACATGACCATGTGTTTAATTATCAAGTCACATTGTGTAATTATACTAATCAGTTTGTAACAGTAGCTTTTAAAAGGTCTGGAACTTAATATTGCATTTTTAAGGATTACCTAGGTACAATACCTCAACCAAGAATTGAACACACACACACACACACACACACACACACAATCATATCCTGTGTCAATTCTTATCTTGTCAGTCTCATAGCTGTTTCCATATGGAGAGAATCATGTTACTTGTCCTGTTTGATCTTCTTGATTTATCTATTCCCATTTATAGCCTCAATCTTCATTGTGTCTCCTCAGGTCATAACTGATTTTTATCAGTTTGGAAGAAATCCATAAGTTCTATTTTCCTATGGAAACATATACAAAATCTCTCCCCTAGTAACATTTTTTTCCCTTTCATTATTTTGTTAGGGCATACTTAACATAAACAGGCTAATTTAGTTCAGTAGTATTTTTTTCTTAATCCAATGTATTTTGACAGCTGTGTTATTTGTATTATTGACATATAAACAATATTATTTAAACTAACTTTGAGAGACTCCATCTCTACCTTTTGTTCTACAAGCATTTTCCTTAAAGTCCTGTTAGATCTCTCCAGAATTGCTTGACCTGTAGGATTGTAAACTATATCTGGAATAGGCTTTATGCCGTAATGTCTACATAATTTTAAAGGATATACAAGTTGAAGCATCATAAGCTGCAAAGGTATTTTCCAGATAGCCATCATCTCTAATAGATATACAATCTCAGAATCAGCCTTTTCAGAACTCAAGGCAGTGCCCTCTTGGAATTTTGAACATGTATCAGTTGTATGGTGTATCAATGCATGTATATATCATGTTTCTCCAAACTCTATAAAATAAAATCTATAATCTATTATGTGACATTGTTCTAAGTTCTGACTTTTTTCCAAAGTTCTAAGGAAAAAAAAGGCACTGAGAGAAGGCTCAAAGACACACTCATCCACACACCCTAGAAAAAATGCTAAAGCAAGAGCCATAATATGTACACAGAGGAACCTGGTGCAGATCTATGAAGGATCTTGTGCAGATCAGTGCAGGGCCTGTGAATGCTGCTTCGGTTTTTATGAATTAATATAATCAGTTTATTTAGAGGGTACACACACACACACACACACACACAAATCACTAAAGCTTAAATCATACATTAAACCCCACACATTAATAGTGCAAAATTTCAGCACTCCATTCTCACCAATGGACATGTTATCAAGACAAAAATTAAACAGAGAAATAATGAAGCTCACAGAGGTTATAAATCAAATGGACCTAACAGGTATCAAGAGAATATTTTATCTAAACACAAAAATATACCTTCTCAGCACCACATAAAACTTTCCCCAAAATTCACTATATAATCAATCACAAAGCAAGCCTCAACAGATACAAGAAATTTGAAATAACTCCCTGTTTTTTATCAGCTTACCATGGATTAATGCTGAACTACTACACCAACAGAAACAACAGAGGGCATTCGTAGTCATGGAAACTGAACCACTCTCTACTAAATGACTACTGAGTCAGGAAAGAAAAAAAGAAATTTAAGACTTTCGAGATTTCAGTGAAAATTAAGGCACAGCATACACAAACTTATGGGCCACAATCATAATGGTGCAAAGAGCAAAGTTCATAGTACTAAGTGTCTTCATAAAGATACTGGAGAGATCTCATATGAGCAATTTAAAAGCACACCTGAAACCTTTAGAACAAAAAGAAGTAATCACACCCAAGAGGAGTAAAAGGTAGGAAATAATCCAAATCAGTGCTGAAATCCATCAATTAGAAACAGATAGAACAAGTCAAAGAATCAACAAAACCAAGAGCCAATTCTTTGAGAAAATCAACAAGATAGATACAACTTAAGTCAAACTAACTAAAAGGCAGAGAGAGAATATCCAAATTTACAAAATCAGAAGTGAAAAGTGAGAAATAACAATAGACACTGAGGAAATTCAAAGAATCATTGGACCCATCGTCTAGCTTTGGCCTTGCTTCTCAGCTTGCAGGACCCCAAGAGCTTCATGCCCTCACTTAGAAACCTTCAGAGAGACCAAAATTAACCCTACCTGGCTACCCATCCTAACTGGATATGCCTGCCATGCCAGCTGCAGAGTTACATCTGCTGGCTATTCCAGCTGGTTCTAAAAATGCAAAATCTAAAAAGTTTATGACACAAAACATCAAGGGAATTAGGGATACTATGAAACCTAAGAATAATAGGAATAGAGGATTTCCAGTTCAAAGGCCTAGAAAACATCTTCAACAAAAAACATAGAAGAAAATTTCTCTAACCCAATGAAAGAGATGCCTATAAATGTACAAGAAGCTTACAGAACACCAATCAGATTGGACCCGTAAAGAAAATCTTCCCTCCATATAATAATCAAATACTAAATATGTAGAGCAAAGAGAGAATTTTAAAATCACCAAGAGAAAAAGGCCAAGTAACATATAAAAGCTGACTCCGAGAATTACACCCAATTTCTCATCTTAGACTCTAAAAGCAAGAAGGACCTGGGCAAAGTTCTTGTGAACCCTCAGAGACTGCAAATATCAGCTTAGACTAGAATAACTAGGAAAAATTTCAATCACCATAGATGAGAAACCAAGATACTACATGACAAAACCAAATTCAAACAATACCTTTCCACTAATTCAGCCCTAATACAGAGGGTACTAGGTGGCAAACTCCAACCCAATGAGAATAAGTATGCTAAAGAAAACACAAATAAATAATGTCACACAATTAAGACCAATAGAAGAGAAACTCAAACTCACACACACACTCTCTTAACCACCACCATCAAAATAACAGGAAGTAACAATAGTTGGTCATTAATAACTCTCAATATCAATGGACTCAATTCTCCACTAAAAGGACATAGATTAACAGAATAAATGCATAAACAGAATCCATCATTCTGCTGTGTACAAGAAACATATCTCAGCAACAAAGGTGGTCATTATCTCAGTACAAAGGGCTGGAAAATGGTTTTCCAAGCAAATGGACCTAAGAAACAAGCTGGAGTAGCCATTCTAATATTTAATAAAATAGACTTTCAACCAAAAGTAATCCAAAGATATAGGGAAGGACACTTTATACTCATCAAAGTAAAAATTTACGAAGAGGACCTCTCAATTATGAATAACTATGCCCAAAATGCAAGGATGCTCACACTTTAAAAAGAACATTACTAAAGCTTAAATCACATATTGAACCCTAATCATTAATAGTAGGAGACCTCAACATCCCACTCTCACCAGTGGACAGTCCATAGACACAGAAACTAAACAGAGAAATAATAAAACTAACAGAGAACCTAACAGATATCTATACAATATTTCACCCAAACACAAAAGAATTTACTTGCTTCTCAGCATGTCACAGAAGCTTCTCCAAAATTCATCATATAATCGGTCACAAGGGAAACCTTAACAGGTACAAGAAAAATGAGATAACCCTATATATCTGATCGGATCATCATGGATTAAAGCTGGACTTCAACAACAACAGAAAGAAGAGAAAGCGCACATATTCTTGGAAACTGAACAACTCTCTACTCATTGATCACTGGGGCAGAGAAGTAATAAATAAATAAATTAAAGAATTTCTAGAATTAAATGAAAATGAGGACACAATATACCTAAACTTATGGGACACAATGAAAGTAGTGCTAAGAGGAAAGTTCATAGCACTAAGTGCCCTCATAAAAAATTGGATAGTTTTCATGCTAATGAATTAAAAGTACATTTCCAGGCTCCAGAAAAAAGAAGCAAACACACAGACAGGAGGAGTAGAAGGAAGGACCTAATAAAAATTAGGACTGAAATCTATCAATTAGAAACAAAGAAAAATGCAAAGAATCAATGAAACCAAGAGCTGTTTTTTTTTTAGAACATCAAGAATATATACAAATCCTTAGCTAAATGAAGTAAAAGGCAGAGACAGTATCCAAATTAACAATTTTAGAAATGAAAAGGGAGACATAACAAAGGACACTAAAAAAAAAAAATCATTGGACTTACTTCAAAAGCCTGAACTCCACAAAGTTGAAAATTCAAATGAAATGGATATTTTTCTAGACTGATACAAATTATCAATGCTAAAGATCAGGTACATTGTCTGAACAGTTCTATAACCCCCAAATAAATAGGAGTCATTAAAATTCTCTCAATTAAAACATAGGCCTGGGCCAGGTGGTTTTAGTGCACAATTCTACTAGATTTTCAAAATGCTAATGCCAATAATTTTCAATTATATTCCACAAAATATAAATATTTCAATTATATTCCACAAAATATAAATACAAGGAACACTGCCAAACTCATTCTACAAGGCCACCTCACCATGATACCTAAACCATACAAAGACTGAACAAAGAGGATTTCAGACCCATTTCCCTGTTGAACATTGATGCAAAAATATTTAATAAAATATTTGTAAACTGAATCCAAGAACATATCAAAGACATCATCCACCATGATCAAGTAGGCTTCATCATAGGGAAAAAGGGGTGGTTCAAATTACCAAAATCCATCAACTTATTCCACCATATAAACAAACTGAAAGAAAAGAATTGTCTCATTACTTGCTGAAAAGGCCTTTGACAAAATCAAATACCCCTTTATATGAAGTCTTGGAGAGGTCAGAGATACAAGGCACATACCCAAACACAATAAAGATATTATATAGCAAGCCAATATCCAACATCTAATCAAGTGGAGAGAAATGTAAAGCAATTCCACTAAAATTAGGGATTAAATCAAGGCTGTCCATTCTCTCCATGTGTCTCCAATATAGTACTTGAAGTTCTAGCTAGAGCAATAAAACAACTAAAGGAGATCAAGGAAAAACAAATTTTGTAGACCTGAAAGAACAATTCTCAATTTCATATGGAAAAATAAAAAACCCAGGATAGCTGAAATGATCCTGAAAAATAAAAGAACTTGTGGAAGTATCACTATCCTTGACTTCATGTTGTACTACGAAGCAATAGTAATAAAAACTGCATGATATTGGTATAGAAACTGACAGATGGATAATGGAAGTGTGACAGGTGATAGTATTGAAGACCCATAAATATTCAAGCCTACACTCTCACAGACTCTTGATTTTTTTCTTTTACAAAATGTATTGTATAAAAGGAGAGTCTGTTTTTTTAACCCACTTGTCAGAAGTCATCTAGGAAAGGTTAAGGCTATCAGGTGGCCCTCTAGGAGGTGGCCCACTTTTATGCATGACCTAAGATATGTGAGCTTTGAGAGGAAAGGTCCCAAAATATTTACTCTAGGATTGTTTCTTGCAGCTGATACTGCTTTCCTATCACTATTACATAGTCTAAAGATTCCTGGGTATTAGTCCACAATATTGAGCAAATTTCCTGCAGATCAACATACAGATGAACGTCCATGGCTTAATACTGTTTAGATGAATTAATGATTTTATAGAATTTCTGATTCAATTTTTAGGTAGAAAGTTTTAAGAGCTTATTTTAGTTGTTTTGCTAGAAAGACGTACATCTTTGTTTGTTTGTTTGTTTATTTGTTTCGAGACAGGGTTTCTCTGTGTAGTCCTGGCTGTCCTGGAACTCTTTTTACATCTAATTAAAGTTAGAATCAAGAATAGAATATGCTCACTCCTCATAAATTGTAAGTAAAGGATCTATAGTAAGGAATAAAATGAGTTTTTACCATCACACTAAAAGGAGAAATAGGTTTGGGACTAATTTCTAATTTCTGTTCAAGGAAAAACATTCAGGTCCAAAGATGAAGGCACAGGTGTGTGCTATGATAAGGCAGGCCATATGAAACAGTTGCTTTGTACTTATAGGGTAATTTTCTAAGAACATTTGTATATAAAAAGGACAGTAAAAGGAGTAAAGTGTTGGCTTGGGGGGTGCTCTTTCCCATCCATTTATATGACAAATGTATATATTTTTTGTCTATTTGTGTATGTATGCATGAACATTTGTGTAGCCTGGCCAGGGAGGGGCTGCTGGCTGACTAGTCACTGAAAGGAACTTTAGCAATTAACCCTTTACTTAATCACCTGCTGGTAAACAGCATGTGTTAATTTGACAGAGTTTAGTGCTTATGTAACCATAAATAATAGTTACAAAGTAAGAGATTAGAGTATATTTAAGCATAAAAAGTTAAGTTTTTAGAGCTTATTTGAACACAGAACAGTCAGAAAGAGTTAAGGTTTTAGCACAGAACAATAAAAGAGTTAAAAGTCTTTGGTGCTTACTGAAGCACAGAACAGTAAGAAAGAGTTAAAACTCCAGCATTTAATAGAACACAGAAATTTAGAATGTAAAATAAAGCATAGATAGTTAAAAGGAAAAAAGCCAGTGGTTTTCAGTCACAGAAAAAGCAAGAGAATGTTAAGTCTTCAGAAGCTATCACCTTCCAGCTCCTGGTACAGTTAAAGTTAAAATGCCCAGAGGTCTCCAGTGATGAAGCACTATAGGGCCGTTCAGTACTGATGAAAGGAGGCAGGATCCCAATGGGGAACAGAGACTGAAACATCCTGTGAGGGAAGAGAGCAGGCCCTATGTGATGACTAATGAGTCAGAGGGCCTGTAACAAAAGTTCTTTACATTTTTAGAGAGAGCACACTCAAAGGTTCTCATCTCATATGGGAACAGTCATCACAGCCTGTAGAGCCCTATGGGGACGCATTGTCTAGTCTATGAATCTTTTCAGATTACTTTTAAGTCAAAACAGATTCTGGTGGTTGAGATCCATTAGTAAACGGAGTAGCCAGCTCAGCTGCCAGCAGAGATACTGTTCAGGAGGAATAAGCATTCAGTTTAGAGCATGAGGCTCCAGAGATGCAGGGCAGACATGGAGGCTTCTCTACTACATGTATTACTCATCTTTGGATTGTTCCCAAAATTGGTGTTTATAAAGAAAGAGAAGCTTAGACCTTTCCTGGTGTAGGAAACAAGCACAGGGCTATCATTCTTATAGGTGGGTGGGTGTCTGCATTTATTTTACCAGCTCCTAAGGATTTGAAATAGGATCCCAGCCTCAGAACCCTGTGTCAAGGGCCGTTTGACTGAAGTCTCCTGTGTTGCAGGATAGGGCTAACCAAACTCCTGGAGATTAAATAGTGACACAATTGGGTGGCTCAATATGTACCAATACTTTCTATCTCTTGAAAAAGGAAAAGCACCAGTTTTATTACAGCAGCCTCTGTCCCCCTTGCATTTCAACCTTTATATAATCAGAAAATTGTATGGCCTAGACACATTTGCAATAGCTTGTAATTATCTGGCAGTAGTACAGACCTGGAGATGCTTTTAGAGGATGCTTTGTTTCTCAGCTCACTGCATGTACTCCTGGTTTTGTTTAGAACATCCACCCATAGCCGGGCGTG
Source organism: Mus minutoides (assembly GCA_902729485.2). Lineage (NCBI taxonomy): Eukaryota > Metazoa > Chordata > Mammalia > Rodentia > Muridae > Mus > Mus minutoides. The sequence goes on from LR750826.1 coordinate 144,436, forward strand.
ATGGCACATGCCTTTATTCCTAGCACTTGGGAGGCAGAGGCAGAGGCAGAGGCAGAGGCAGAGGCAGAGGCAGAGGCAGAGGCAGAGGCAGAGGCAGAGGCAGAGGCAGAGGCAGAGGCAGAGGCAGAGGCAGAGGCAGAGGCAGAGGCAGAGGCAGAGGCAGAGGCAGAGGCAGGCGGATTTCTGAGTTCGAGGCCAGCCTGGTCTACAGAGTGAGTTCCAGGACAGCCAGGGCTACACAGAGAAACCCTGTCTCGAAAAACAAAACAAACAAACAAACAAACAAACCAAAAAACAAAACAAAAAAGAAAGAAAGAAAGAGAGAGAGAGAGAAAGATAGAAACAAAGAACATACACCCATGTAACCACTTGGTTAATGTTTACTTACTTTCAATAATCCCTTCACTATTTCTGCATTTCCTCTGGGGAAATTTCTTAAATACTTTCAGCTCTTACCTTGTATTATCTGCATGATTGAGCTATCCAGTTCTTCATACCATGATCTCCCCATAATCCCTGTTTCTCTGTTTACTGGCTGGCTCTCACAGGGAATAATAACAGGACAAAGAGAAAGTAGAGAGGCAACTTAGCTTTATTTTGTTTGTCAACTGTAGTTTCTGATGTCCTATAGCCACTCAGCAAACATTGGTGATTTAAACTGTATTTTTGGAATACTGATTTGAGACTGCAGTGGTGAAAATGTAACACAGGTGGACATGTCTAGTTTCTTGGTTTCTATTTTTACTTGATGTAGATGACTTTAAAAAATCTATTGATTATATCATTGTAGAATTATCTTACAATAATACCAAACTGTTCTAACATGTTCTATCTTTTGTCTCTATACTTCTGTGTTAGTATATATGTGCCTCCATTTTATTTCATATATGCTTATACACACATGTATGCATTTTAACACACACATGTATGTATACATATATAAAAAAACACAGGTAGTAAACATGAGCAGAACTGGACAGATGTGTATGTCCTATAGGCATGTTTCCTGTATCAAATATAAGACCCATCAATTTCGGATTAGGGAAAAAGATAAGTAGAAAATATACTGTTTAGCACTATCAATTATTAGCCAACATATTTGCATTTATTACTAACTGTGGATTTAAATTTTCACCATGTTTGTGAAATCATTGATTCATTCTTTATATAATTTCTAATTAAATGTTTTATGGTCAACTAGGTAATGAGTATTTGTCCCCTTTAGATTTGTGTGCCTTCCATCTTATATATCCTATTACCCTTTCCCCCTTTTCCATGATGAAATTAATAAGAAACTACAAAGCAGTAAGTTTTCCTGCCAGTTTCAGTTTAAGAGATGAAGGTTCCCTGTTCATGACAAACAGATATTGTAGAAACAGTTCTCAGAACTGCTTCATTTTTTTCATTTTGTTATTTTGTATTCAGTTCTAACTTGTTATTTGGCTTCATAGGCAATATAATCATTAGAAGAGTAAAGAAATGGTAATGTGCAGAAATCAATGTCATTCCCGGGTGACTCATTAACTACTGTTTCTCTCATTACTGTGAGAAAGCTGATGTGATTCCTGGCAGCCAATACCTGGTCTCTGAAGTTTCCCTTGGTCACTGTCCAAGCACAATTAGCACTTGTAATTAGCTACATTTACTATGCCACAGTTATGTAACACTTTTTACACAGGGGAAGGTCATGCAATGACAGAAAGTTTGGATGCTGTCCTGACTCCCTGAGGATGCCTATGGCCTCCAGTCACACGATCAAACTTTCTTCTGTTTATTGTATTTCACTGTCTACAGAGAGTGTGCTGCTGCTGGGATTTGCCTTTAGTTGAATCTTGGCTTCCAGACAAGGAAGATTATGAGTTGGATTTATGTATTTCTAGCTTTCTAGAGAGCATTACATTCTGTTTTATTTACTTATTTTATTGAGATTGCCAAAACTAGAATTCAGAAAAGACAATGGAAAAAATGATCTTATACAAAGTGAGCATTCTTGTTATCATTGTGCAAGTTTATAAATAGAATTTTCCAGCCACCCCAGAAATTCTGAAGTGGCTCTGCTTAATCCTACCCACTACAAATATTTATCTTTGTATTTACAGGATGTCATAGCTCTCTGCCCTCACCAGAGAAGCTTCTTTTACCTAAATGCAATGGTTAATACAGAGGCTCACAGCTGGTCAAAGTGTAGAATGGGGAGCCCTCAGCCCTAAATAGACATCTCTATCACCACATTCCCGGCCACAGCTCAGGGAACATTGAGAAATGAATAACAGAAAGATACTAATAAACATAGGTTGGGGAAGAGTGTTACGACTCAGAGTCTTCTGGACGTGACAGGACCATACCACTCATGAACCCACAGCTTCTCTGACTACCTGCGCAAAGCCACCATGATGTAAATAAAGCTAGTCACATTCCAGCACTGATTAGAAAGGGGCACATGAGGCCTCATACCTAACAATGTCATACCTAACATAGGAGTTAATGGTAGTTGATGGCCACTGGGAGAGGGAGAGTCAGTTTTCTTCAGGGATGTGGCACCTGTTAGGTTGCCTGTGTTCTAGTGCATAGCCCATATACATGTGTGGACAGGCAACAATAACTTGACTTGGGGGCTGGAAAAAAGGTGTGAAGTTTGCATGTTATGAGGAGGGCAATAAAGAGTTGCAGGGGGAGGGCTGGGAATGTGTATGTGTGTGATGATTGTATTCATCAACAAACTTATCAAAGAATAAATAAACATATTTTAAAGAATAGAAGTGATCTGGGGTATATTAATCACCAGAGAAATGCAAATTAGTCTACTAATCAGTAGCAACAGATGGAAGAATAAATAACCACAAATGACATATTTGCATTTTACAGTTTTACTGTACAAGTATGCATTACAAAGTACTAGAATTTAGTTTTCCTGAATTTTTCATTTTTTCATTAAAATTTTAAATTTAGAACTTCATGTAGTATAGAGTTCCTTCCGAAATAGTTCCTCACTTTATTTGTTGAAAGTTATTTTTTGTCATTTGATTGGCAATTTGAAGTTTTTCCAGTTATAGATTCAGTTCAGTTAATGTTACATTTCTTTTCTTTTCTTTTTTTTTTTTTTTTTTTTTTTTTTTTTTTTTTTTTTTTTTTTTTTTTTTTTTTTTTTTTTTTTTTTTTTTTTNTTTTATATTTTTTATTTTTTTTTTTTTTTTTTTTTTTTTTTTTTTTTTTTTTTTTTTTTTTTTTTTTTTTTTTTGAGACAGGGTTTCTCTGTGTAGCCCTGGCTGTCCTGGAACTCACTTTGTAGACCAGGCTGGCCTCAAACTCAGAAATCCACCTGCCTTTGCCTCCCAAGTGCTGGGATTAAAGGCATGCACCACCATGCCCGGCTAATGTTATATTTCTAATTGCTTTTGCATTTTATTAAATATAAAGTGGGATATAGAAGTTTGACTAGGCACATGTTAGATTCTATTTTAGGTAACATAGTGTTGTTTCAGTCATGAATTAGGAAGCATAATTATCAATTCTATATCAAAATTAGGTGTGATTTTGTTTCTTTAGATTATCTCTGTATGTCTCAAATAGCATCTCTATTTTTCATTCAAACAATTAATTATAAAATAAATCAACTGCCAAAGTGTGTATCAGAGGCCATTTTCTCCTTCAGTTTTGGTTATGATTTTTTTTTTTTTGAGACAGAGATTCTCTGTGTAGTTCTGACTGGCCTGGAACTCAGTCTGTGGACCAGGCTGGCCTTGAACTCAGAAATCCACCTGCCTCTGCCAACCAATTGCTGGGATTAAAGGCGTGTGCTACCACTGCCCAGCTGGTTATGATTTTTTAATTTAAAATATATTTTGTTGAATGGAAATCTGAAACTGATGGGGTGAGGAGATAGGGGGCATCTCCAGGATGAGATGGAAGCCTGGGATGAGGAAGGCACCCAAGAATCAATGGAGGTCACCTTAGTTGTGAGTCACTACATTGGGAATATGAAACCTGAAGAGGCCACCTCCTGTAGCCAGACAGGAACCACAGTGGAGCAATAAAGACACCAAACCATTGACAAAACTTTCAATCTAAAATGTATTCTGTCTCCAAAAATTCAGGCACAGTGTTGGAGTGGGGACTGAGGGAATAGCCAACCAAAAACCAGCCCAACTTGAGACCTACCCCATAGGCAAGCACCAATCCCTGACACTATTAATGGTACTCTGTTATGCTTGCCGACAGGAGCATGATGTCCTCTGTGAGACTCCACTTAGCTGCTGACTGAAGGCAGATACAGACTCCCACAGCTAAACAGTGGATGGAGCTTGGGAACTCTTAAGGAAGAATAGGAGGAATGATTGCTGCCCTAACAGAATAGGAACTCCACAGGAAGACCAACACAGTCAACTAACCTGGACCGTTGAAACTCTCAGAATCTGAACCACCAATCAAAGAGCATACACAGACTGGACTTGGGCAAGCTGCGCATGCATAACAAATATGCAGCTTGGTCTTCATGTGGGTCCCAAACACCAGAAACGGGGGCTATCCTGGAAGCTGTTGCCTATATGTGGGATATGATCTAGCTAGGATGCCTTGTCTGGCCTCAGTGGGAGAGGAGCTCCTAGCCTCTTAGAGACTTGAAATACCAGGGTTGGGGGATACCCAAGGGTGTCCCACCCACTCAGAGGAGAAGGGGAGGGAGGATGGGGGAAGGATTGTGGGAGTGAATGACCAAGAGGAGGCAGTGAGCAGGGTGCAAAATGAATAAGTAAAACTATAAAATAAAATTAAAAAAAAATATTTGCCTCAAGCTGCAGGTTTTTTTTTTCTCCTGTTGTGTTAGCATTCCCTACAAGACACTACTTAATGTTTAACAATTCCAGAAGGTCAACAATGACAAGTCAAAGTATGATTTCATCAATCCAACTTGATGACATAAGTGAGTTTATGAGGTTGATTACACAGCACATCTGAGAGGTTACTTATAGGAGGATGTGTAATCCCTAAATATCTGTCTCATGCATCCTGGATGGTGACCACATGGAAGTTGTATCATAAGGCACTACATTCAATTCACCTTTCACTTCTTGTATTATCTAGCATCTCTCAGGACACTTACAGATGGGGGAGACAGATGTACAACTTATAAATGGCCTTGCGGGAGAAACTTGTAGGTGAGAAAAAACAGTCGGTATGGGACCACACCTTGTTTTCTCTGCTTAGTTACACATATCTCATATTTTCTATTTAAACTCTACTTGCATGTCAAGGCCCAAAGAGAGACTGGAGCAGTCACTGAATCTCTTTGTTCCTTTTGTCAGTGTGGGCACATTGGATAATCTCTCTCTCTCTCTCTCTCTCTCTCTCTCTCTCTCTCTCTCTCTCTCTTTCTCTCTCTGCTTTGTACCATTAATTTGGCTCTTTAATTGACTTATTGAGAACAGGTAGTGGAACCAGGCTTGTTTTTATTAAGATATATGCTGTGACCCTTAATTCAAATATCAAAATAATACTATTTGCATTCATTTTGTAGGCATCTCATCAAGTTGTCTTTTTTAACCTAATACAGTACTTTGAATATATTAGACAAGAAATTCACAAAAATTCAAATTATACATAAAGTCATTCTTTAATGAGTGTTCTCTCCATGACATTCTCTCTTACGTATTGTCAGGGTGCTGCCAGATTCCAGAAAATCTTTATAACTTTATTTTTTGAGCAGCTAAACATAATTTTAAATATATCTTCTAGGCATGGAGAGATGACTTAGTGTTTAAGAGTATGGACAGTTCTTCTAAAGAACTCAGCTTCAATGGATGTGATTGATGTCTTCCTCTGGGCCCTGTGAGAATCTTCCCTTACATGTACACACACACACACACACACACACACACACAAACACACACAAACCCCTCACAGATAAACACATGCATGTACACATACAAAAATGCAATTAAAAATAAGAAAAATAAAACATTAAAAAATAAATAACTCAGAAAACATCCGGATAAATAGCTTAAGGATGTACCTAGACAGTTTGAAAACAAAACAAAGAACAAACAAACAAAAACAAAAAAAGTTTTCCACCTAAAAAGACAATTTCAAAAGCAGTAAACTGGAAGAAATAATAGAAATAATGATAGAAGTTACTGAAATGGTGAGCTGATGAAGGTAACACCAACTTGGCCCAGTGTTATTCTGTGCCTACATGGTCTCTTCTCAGTCTTTTTCCCACAATAGCCAAATTCACTTTGGCAATGCTTCAGGGAACAAGCATGATTTTCACCATAGTTTAAATATAATATGTTGTGTCTGGAACATACCACTGAGCTTTGCAAAGGAAACAGACAATTTTAGGTAACTTGAAATCCATTATTAATGTAACCCTACACAACAGGACTGATGTAATTATGATTTTATCTTTATAAATGAGCTTGAACACCAAGAGAATTTCCTGAGGTGTGAAGCCCACTCTTGGCCTGACCATTAATAAAGAACTGAAAACTTTTTTTTAAGGTTTTTATTTCATTTTTTATCAATTAGTTTTTATTAGATATTTTCTTGATTTACATTTCAAATGTTATCCCGAAAGATCCCTACCCTGCCCTGTTCCCCTGCCCACCCACTCCCACTTCTTGGTCCTGGCGTTTCCCTGAATTGGGGTATATAAAGATTACAATACCAAGGGGCCTCTCCACCCAATGATGGCCGACTAGGCCATCTTCTGCTACATGTAGAGCTAAAGACACATGTTCTGGGGGTTCTGGTTAGTTCATACTGTTGTTCCTCTTCTAGGGTTGCAGACCCCTTCAGCTCCTAGGGTTCTATCTCTAGCTTCTCCATTGTGGGCCCTGTGTTCTATCTTATAGATGATTATGAGCATCCACTTCTGTACGAGACAGCTATATCAGGTTCCCTTAAGTAGGCACTAGCTGTCCTATGCAATAGTGTCTGAGTTTAATGACTGATTATGGGATGGATCCCCCCTGGTGGGGTAGTCTCTGTATGGTCCATCCTTTTGTCTTAGCTCTAAACTTTGTCTCTGTAACTCCTTTCGTGGGTATTTTGTTTCCTATTCACAGGAGGAATGAAGTATCCACGTGCTGGACTTCCTTCTTGATTTTCTTGTGATTTGCAAATTGTATCTTGGGTATTCTAAGTTTCTGGGCTAATATCCATTTATCAGTGGGCACATATCCACTGACTTCTTTTGTGATTGTGTTACCTCACTAAGGATTATATCCTCCAGATACATCCATTTGCCCAAGAATTTCATGAATTCATTTTTTTTAAATAGCGGAATAGTACTCCATTGTGTAAATGTACCACATTTTCTGTATCCATTCCTCTTTTTAGGGACATCTGGGTTCTTTCCAGCTTCTGGCTATTATAAATAAGGCTGCTATGAACATAGTGGAACATGTGTCCTTTTTACCAGTTGGAACATCTTCTGGGTATATGTCCAGGAGAGGTATTGCAGGATCTTTCGGTAGTACTATGTCCAATTTTCTGAGATAACGCCAGACTGACTTCCAGAGTGGTTGTACAAGCTTGCCATCCCACCAGCAATGGAGGAGTGTTCCTCTTTCTCCACATCCTCGCCAGCATCTGCTGTCACCTGAATTTTTGATCTTAGCCATTCTGACTGGTGTGACGTAGAATCTCAGGGTTGTTTTGATTTGCCTTTCCCTGATGATTAAGGATGTTGAACATTTTTTCAGATGTTTCTCAGCCATTCGAAATTCCTCAGTTGGGAATTCTTTGTTTAGCTCTGTACCCCATTTTTTTTAATGGAGTTATTCGTTTTTCTGGAATCCAGCTTTTTTAGTTCTTTGTAGATGTTGGATATTAGTCCCCTATCAGATTTAGGATTGGTAAAAATTCTTTCCCAATCTGTTGGTGGCCTTTTTGTCTTGCTGACTGTGTCTTTTGCCTTACAGAAGCTTTGCAATTTTATAAGGTCCCGTTTGTCAATTCTCAATCTTGCTGCACAGGCCATTGCTGTTCTGTTTAGGAATCTTTCCCCTGTGCCCATGTCTTCGAGGGTTTTCCCCACTTTCTCCTCTATAAATTTCAGTGTCTCTGGTTTTATGTGGAGGTCTTTAATCCATTTAGACTTACGCTTTGTACAAGGAGATAAGAATGGATCAATTTGCATTCTTTTACATGCTAACAGCCAGTTGTGCCAGCACCATTTGTTGAAAATGCTGTCCTTTTTTTCCACTGGATGGTTTTAGCTCCCTTGTCAAAGATCAGGTGACCATGGTGTGTGGATTCATTTCTGGGTCTTCAATTCTATTCCATTGATCTATCTGTCTGTTGCTGTACCAGTACCATGCAGTTTTTATCACAATTGCTCTGTAGTACAGCTTAATGTCAGGCATTGTGATTCCCGCAGAGGTTCTTTTATTGTTGAGAATAGTTCTTGCTATCCTAGGTTTTTTATTATTCCAGATGAATATCTAAACTGCCCTTTCTATCTCAGTGAAAATTTGAGTTGGAATTTTTATGGGAACTGAAAACTTTTAACTCGCTTAGTCAGTATGGCTGTCGGTAACTATCTCCCATAGATCAACTCATTGGAAACAAACAAATAAACAAAAATAAATAAAAAGAGTCAATGTACGGAGGACTTGACTATTTTAAAAGATAATGATCAACAAACTATTTTCATAATTAATCATAAAATATCGAATAACCAAATTAATAAAACTAGAGAGGAAAAAAAACTATAGTGGAGCATTACAAGAAACATCAAAGAAACTGAGAAAATCATAATTCCATATTTTATTTATTTATTTATTTATTTATTTTTTTTAAAGATTTATTTTATTTATTATATGTAAGTACACTGTAGCTGTCTTCAGGCACTCCAGAAGAGGGCGCCAGATCTTGTTACGGATGGTTGTGAGCCACCATGTGGATGCTGGGATTTGAACTTATCACCTTCGGAAGAGCAGTCGGGTGCTCTTACCCGCTGAGCCATCTCACCAGCCCATAATTCCATATTTTAAAACACATATTCTACCAAAGCAGAAAACCTAAAGAAAGTACTTAATTTCTATGTACAGCTGATCTACCAAAGATAAACCAAGAGAATATTGATAATTTAAACAGACTTACAATAAGCAAACAAATATGAAATACTAATAAAATATCTACTTCTAACAGCAAAAGTTCTCGATAGACTGACTACAGAATACCAGCAGGCATTTAAAGACAAAATACAACCAATGCTTCCAAAATTATTATATAGAAACAAAAGGTATATTCCCAAACTTTTCTAGGAGCTAGTATTGCTCTAATACCAAAACCACATTAAGGCACTACAAAATAATATGAGAAATAAAGAACAAATATACATGATAAACATAGATGCAACAGATGCAGATATTCACACACAACCATTTAACTGAAGTCAGGCACTCCTGTGGCTGAATTAGAGAAAGGCTGGAAGAAGCTGAGGAGGCGGGTAATCCCATAGGAAGACCAGCAGTCTCAACTAACCTGGAACCCTGAGATCTCTCAGACACTGAGCCACCAACCAGGCAGCATATAGGAGCTGGTCTGCTGTCCTCTGCCTTCGCTGCCGTCTCCCCTCCCCCAACACATATATAGCTGAGACTGCCTGGTTTGGCCTCAGTGGGAGAAGACCTGATTAGCTCTGGAGAGACTTGAGGCCCCAGTGAATCTGGAGGCCTGGGGTAGGGGGGTAAGGGGTGAGAGGAGAGGGGTGGAGCATCATCGTGGAGACAAGGGGAAAGGAGGAGTGGAATAAGGAACTGTGAGAGGGCAGACCAGGAGTGGGTTAACAACTGGACTATAAAAAATAAAAGTAATAAAAAAATGCTGAACAGAATGCTTGCTAATGGAATATAGAAATACACTAAACGATTATTTGTAGAGCTATAGAGAAAGCATTGGCTGTACCTTCAGTGGATCAGGTTTGATGCTCATCAACAACATGGAGGCTCACATGGTACGTACCAGCCCCAGTCGGCCTCTCTCAATCCATGGGAAATTAGGGTTTTAGACAGGTAGGCAAGGAGTTGGCATGAATGACAAACAAATACAAACACAAAGGAGTGCTGTATCTGGATGTAATTTTGTCAAAGTAAGCATCAGTTTTATATACTACAGAAAACAAAGGAGTAGGGTGTCACAGCAGGCAAGGTACATTGAAGTATCTGACACAAAAGAGAGGAATGCCTTCAAAGGGCTGACAGGAACCAGGCAATGTTTACAGTTAAGTGAAAAGCATCCCTGACTAGAGTCAGCTAATGACAGGGGCCAGGTAAGGATTTCACACACTAGTCACAATTTATGCTATTCCTTTGAACTGTGTGAAAGCTTGCACCAGGAGGTTCTGCTCTAGCAGAACTTTTCCTGAATAATGCAATACCACAACCCCCCTATTTCCTAGGCCTTGGCTAATTCTTGCATATGAGAGTAACTTGGTTGTTCTTTTAAGTATCTGTAGGGAATCTCCATTTGTCAGAAGAATTCACCAACTTTCTTCTAATATGTAATGTAGATTGCAATACCTGACTGTAATGAATATTCTAAGTATACTTTGCTAAGCTTGGCCTGAGAGTTCCAACTCTTATCCAGTAAAATACTGGAAGAAAGCATAAAAGACCCTCCACAATATCGCAGTCTGGGCATTCTAGCTATGGGAATGTCAATGTTCCAGAAGGCTAAGTTTCTGTGAAACCGGACTGCTTCCAGGCTTTCCAGGTCTGTCATGCCAGTCAATACTGGAGTGGATGTAGCATTCACAACCAATGGGAAATCCATTTTCAGGATCTGCTTTTTTTTTTTTTTTCTTCGAGACAGGGTTTCTCTGTATAGCCCTGGCTGTCCTGGAACTCACTTTGTAGACCAGGCTGGCCTCGAACTCAGAAATCCACCTGCCTCTGCCTCCCAAGTGCTGGGATTAAAGGCGTGTGCCACCAAGCCCGGCTGGATCTGCTTTTTTTATGGGCACAAGATACACAAGTGGTGCACAGACATGCATGCTGAAAAAAAGTCCATGCACATAGAATAAAATGAAAAAAAAAATCATCACAATGGTCAAGTTAGTTTTATTCCAGTTAGGGATGATTCAACATGTACAAGTTGATAATTGCAAAAAACATAATTGCTTAAATTTTTTTTTTTTTTTGCCAAGTTGACACAAACTATGGCTACCTGGAAAAAAAGGAAACTCAATCAAAGTTTCTAGGACAAATAATATAATCAGTAAAATACTTGTTTGGTTCCACAGAACATCTGTACACTTTTATCTTTACTTAGAGGGGTACATTTATTATTTGAGAGTCATACTTATAATCATCTAAAGGTTGTGAACATAACACTTTTATTGGGGTTCAATTGGCTTCCCTTCACTTTGCAAATTTTTGTGTCTCTACATTAATCACTACTCACTTCAAAAAAAAAAGAGACTTCTCTCTTTAAGTTTGAAAATAGCACAGATCTGTTTCCACAATCACAAGCATTTAAAGGGAATTGGATAACATGACAATTTTTTTTTATTGCTTACAGCACAGTTTCAAAGATATTTATTTTCTAGATTATCCATTGCCCTTGTGTGCTCCTTTTTTTCTTTTTTTTTTCTGTTTTTTTTTCCAACATTTATTAGATAATTTCTTCATTTACATTTCAAGTGTTATCCAGAAAGTTCCCTATACCCTCCCCCCTCCCGGCCCTGCTCCCCTCCCCTCCCGCTCCCACATCTTGGCCCTGGCGTTCCCCTGTACTGGGGCATATAAAGTCTGCATGACCAAGGGGCCTCTCTTCCCAATGATGGCCAACTAGGCCATCCTTTTCTATATATGCAGCTAGAGACATGACAATTTTGCATACAAGTAATAGTAGATTCCTCAGGGAATTTGTATCTGACTCTCATAGCTATGGGTTTTGATTAGGTTTATTGGTCTGGTCATAAATTATTTCCTATGGAAAATGCCTCAAATCTAATCAGAAAAGTAGTGGGCTACTTCATAGGAGCAAAGCCATTATTGTACCAGTGGACACATATTGCTCGGTAGGCCATTCATTGCATGACGATTTCAGAGATAGAAATCCCTGATGTCTTTTCTTCCCCTGCATAGACCGTCCAATACTCTGAATGTGAGTCATCTCAGAAGTATCTCTGTCACTTTGAAACTGATTTTTCTTTCTTGGAGACAAAGTATGTTGCAAGAGGGTAATACCATCTAGTCAGGGTGGGAAACTGTTTTAGAGGCCTCTGAGGCTTTCCTGACCTATATAATATAGGAAGCTAGCACAGCACAAATTCTTACAAATGTATATGTTAGAGGTCTGTTATATATTAATGAATGAAGTAGAAATGAGTGAATTAAACAGTGAATTTGTGCTCATAGTCAGTCCTTGGGGACATGATATTTAAAATTTTACATAAATGTCAACAAATACAGGACAAAATTTCAGTCCCTATGACTGAGGAAACTTAGAAAAATCATCAGGCTTTATTTGTAAACTTTCATTATGATATTATGCTCATTGAGTTAAATAAGACTATGTAGTAAAGTCTATTATTTTTTTTTCATGCAGAGCTTATTACATTTGTCTGAACTTTTCTTAATTTTTAAAAGCATTTTTGTAGATATCTGTGTTAACCAAAAGTGATGATGTTGGACAAAGGGTAAGTTATAAGTTTGGGCAATGTGGTCAATATATAGAATTATATTCTAATGAAGTTTACTAAGTTATGATTCACAGAGAAATACATGTTAAGTTTGACAAATAGACATCATTCTACTTTATTGTAAACATAAGAGAATGGGTTGAATAATATTCCTGTATGAAGGATCAATCATATTTTTATTGTAGGTGAATAATTCACAATGTTGTGGTGGCTGATTTACATAGTACTTAGTAAAAAGTATTATGTTCTTTGAAGTACATTAAACCTATATTTGAAATGGTAAAAATATTGAACATAAATAAACATTCTGGTTTTATTCTCTGAGGTCAGTCTCTATTACTTGAAGTATTTAGTGCAGGTTTCTGGATATTATGACTTTCCTTGGGAATCCATGTAGTTGTTTATGAATCTTTTCATAGCATTTTTCATCTCTTTATTTCTCAGTGTATAAATGGCTGGATTTAAGAGAGGTGTAAAAACAGAGTAAAATACAGCAAGAAATTTGTCCAACCAGGTGATGTTGAGAGGCCACACATAAATGAAGATGCAGGGCACAAAAAAGATCATCACCACAGTGATGTGGGCGGTGCATGTAGACAGTGCCTTAGATGCCCCAGCTTTAGAGCTTTGGTGAACAGTGATAAGGATATATGTGTAGGATATAAGCAGCAGAATAAAGCAGGTTACACCTACCACTCCACAGTCAGCATACATTAAAATATCCAAATTATGAGAATCCATACAAGCTAGCTTGATTACCAGAGGCATGTCACAGAAGAAACTATCGATTTCCTTGGCGCTACAAAAAGGCAGCTCCACAATCACTACCAGGTGACTCAAGGCATGCACAAAGCCAATGGTCCAGGAAGTGAACACCAACCCAGTGCATCTCTTCAGGCTCATGATGGTGAAGTAGTGTAGTGGCTTGCAGATGGCCACATAGCGGTCATACGCCATTACTACCAACAGTACCATCTCTCCTGCAGCGATGCAATGGGCAAAGAAGATCTGGGACATGCAGCCTGAAAAGGAAATGGTCTTGTTTTCCCTGAAAAAGTCTGCAATCATCTTAGGAGTTGTTACTGAGGAAAGCCACATATCAACAAAGGATAGGTTGGCCAACAAGAAGTACATAGGGGAATGAAGATGGGGGTCAGTGGTTATTAAGACCATGATGACGATATTTCCTGATACAATGAGCAGATAAAGCATCAAAAAGATCATGAAGAGTAAGGCTTGAATATTCTCTGAGTGGGCAAGTCCCAAAAGCACAAATTCTGATACTAGGGAGTGATTACCTCCATCCATTTCACTCATGTGTCTTCAGAAACAACCTTCAGGGAAAAAGAGATCAATTAGAGACAAGTAGAAAATAACTAATTGAGTGTGACATTCACATTGTAAGTTAACATCTACACCTGAAATAAAAAAGCACAAATGGAAAGAAAAGTCTGTGCAAACTTTGAGAAACATCAGTGGCCAGAGTGAAAGCTAATGAACCAGGAGCAATTCTCCAAAAGGAAGAACCAGGTGTGACTCTTATATACATGCTCTATTAGGAAATTCCTTTTGCCGGATGTAGTGAGGAAGCAAGACAGCAACTTGAAAGCCTAAATATGTGTGTGATCTCAGTGAGTTTCTGACCATTAGTCTAACAAGAAATGGGTCGAATATGTCACCAGCAATCATAACAATTTATAACGGAAATGAGACTTTTACTTTGAATAAGTGTAAACTTTGGTCTTGATAGGAATTATATTAAATTTCAATATAAAGGTTCTGATAGGATCTTGCCATCTTTTTAACAGCATGTATAATGGCTCCATTGATCATCAGTAGATTAATTCCTGTGACATCATTGAAATAAAATATTGGCTTAAATCTACCCTTATTCTTGGCGATATGCTATTTAGAACACCATACAAGAAATACATGATTTGAGATTGTCATGTAAAAATCAGAATCACAATATTTTACTAACAAAACTTTATCACAGAACTTATTTATTCAGATAAACTGCCTATTGAGCTACCACTGCATATACATATCAAAGTGATAACCAATGAAAAAGACATCATATTCAAACCTGAATTATGAAAGAAACTGAATCCTTATAAAGTTTAGAATCATTAGAGAGAAATACTTTAGTTTTCTGACATGAACAATGTATTATATATCATTCTTCTATAATTTCTGATTTTATCACTTACCTATTGATCATCTCTATTGTTTGAAAGGAGAAAATAAGTTACATGCACTAATAAGCAAAGTATGCCTTTTATTGTCGACCCTGGATAAATGTAATGTTTGGCTTTAAGTGATCACGAGTTGTTCACCTGAAAGCTCAGGCAAAGTGTATATAGTGATCTGTAATACAAAACACTCAAGGTGGATGGTGAGAAATCATTACCCATTTTCTTCATCTTCAGTAATTTTCCTGATGTTTTCAATTTTTAGGTCTTTTTCTTTTATTCTCTGAAATCTCTATGGTGAAAGAACAGAGCAAGCGAAAAATAAAATCTCTCTCATCATCAGAGTTATATTCACCTTCCCTTTTTTGAGGACTCCAAAGGGTAAGAATGAAAAGAATGCTCTAAAGACATTAGGTAACATCTGCAGTTGCTATAAAAACATGATAGGAGTCTTACATAAATATATGTAACATCTGTAGAGTACCAGATTCTCTAAGGAAAATACAATGCTATTACACCAAACATAACTGTGAAGCTTGAAATTTTTGATAATTTTATGAATTCTACCTCTAAATGAGTTTTTGTCATCCTGAAAATTTCCAGGATAGCTTTCAAAAACTCATTTTGTATCTTCTTGTGCAATTTACTTAGATGATGAAAACTTAGTATTTTATTCATGTGTTTAAAATAAAAAATTGTTACAAGATGACCATATACATTCTTCGAAAACAACTGCTCAATAGAAATGTAACAGTTTTAATTTAAATTTTATATTGACATTATTCAGAATCATGGAGAAATGGTCATATTATTGTATCAATATTAACCTAGGTTTAACAGGCTACTAAGTTAAGCATAGACTTTTAAATAAATAAGATTATATATATATATATATATATATATATATATATATATATATATATATAAATTAGTTAATAATATGTATAGCCTTGTCTTAGAAGTATTTGCTTACATTTTCTTACTTACAAAATTAACACACTTAAGTCATATAGTATTGGGACAGTGTAAAAAAACACACATACAGAGAAATCAGCAAATGATCCCTAAGACTGTCTCTGTTTTGTATACTTTATGTACATATTAAAACAATATTGTTTCTACTCTTTTAGGCAATTATTTTATTGTTCAGCTTAACACTTTGTTTCAGAATACACACACACACACACACACACACACACACACATCACTTTAAAAGCAACTATAGTACAATACAAAGTGGTATCTATTAATGTGTATAATTATGTATAATGTGAATAAAGTATATGATTATGAATGTATTCACAAATTCTTACCAAATATAAATATTAACACAACTAGAGAGTTTAAAACTTTGATGCCAAAAATTTACATAGAAAACTATTTAATCAGAAAATAATAAATATTTGGTTTAAATGTTACTAAAAAGACAATTTAGTATGTTTCTCTCCATTAACTTTTTAAACATTACTCATCAGCCAAAGTTAGTACTTTTTATGAAAATAGCCACCAAGAAAAAGAATTCCAGATGAAGTAACAGAACATTGTAATGCATCTATGCCCTCTAAGGGCGTGTGCCTTTTGGTGGTAGAAGCACTGATGTAAAAAATTCTGGTGGCTCAAAAGATAGTGAAACCATTTAGTTTGCTTCTAAAATTCACATAACAAAAACATGCTCAAGTCCTTATATAATGAAATTGGTCAAAAAGATACCTATAAATATTTCAAGAATTATCTTAGAGTGTTGGGGAGATAAGATGCCTTACCAACCTCATATTTTTCTCACATTTTCTTTCATTTGATGTGTTCTCATGGAGATATCCATTTCATGCAGATGCATTGTCTTTAAGCACGTCCTCTAAGCCTGACCTATATTCACTGACTGAAGTTCTCCCATGGGTGAATTGGCTTGTTCTGTTTCCTGATCAAAATGAGAACCCTGAAATTAATTATCCTTAATATCTCTTAGGGATTTCTCTCTTAAGAATGATAACAAGTGCTACTACTTATTTGTAAAATTATAGAGACATTCTTACTAGTCTATAAATGACATTAACCCATTTTTCAAAATTATTCACTTGACCAATAAGAACCAAGGAGAACTTTTGTTGTATACTGATATATTACTATGCTTAATAAAATTGTTTTTTTTTGTTTGTTTGTTTTTGTTGTTGTTTGAGACGGGGTTTCTCTGTAGCCCTGGCTGTCCTGGAACTCCCTCTGTAGACCAGGCTGGCCTCGAACTCAGAAATTCTCCTGCCTCTGCCTCCCAAGTGCTGGGATTAAAGGCGTGCACCACTACACCTGGCCGAATAAAATTGTTTTATAGTTACAAGAGGCCAGGTGCTGAGCCATGTGAGATAAGGAAAAAACCATACTGTGAATACAGTTTTATAGTGCATGATAAGGTTGTGTCAAATAGGCATGGAATCCCTGTTACTTGGTTGATGGATTTCAGTCTGATATGTGACTCTATATGATGGTAGCAGGTATGAATTGGGCATCAAATTATAAAAACCACATTAGATTTAAATTTTTTTATTTTAAAAATTATGTCGTGTGTATGCCTTTGTGAGTCCTGCTTTGTTTATGGAAGTCAGAGTAGAACTTTGTGGAGTTGGTTCTCTCCTTCCACTTATCAAGTGCTCTGGGACTGAACTCAGATTACCAGACTTGTATAAGCAAACCCTTTTATCCTAGAAGATATCTTCTCGTACCCCTCACATTATGCTTAAAGAAAAAAAAGACACAGATGTATATTTCAAATATTTTTGGTTTTATTTTAAAATTAAAATAACTCTACACGAATAAAATAAAAAGAAACAAGTGACATTGAAATGTATAATTTAAGAAATATTAATATGTACCATCAACATGAAGAAATCTTCCCACGTAAACTTTAAATCTCTGAAGAAAAAAATTAGAAATGACACTAGAATATGGAAAGAAAATGCATGCTCATGGGTTGGTAGAATTAATATTATAAAAATCACCATTCTACCAAAATGATTTAAGATTAAACACAATTTCAGTTAAAATTTCCATCTTATCTTTACATATGAAGAAAAACTATCCGAAAGTTTATTTGGAACCACAAAAGACCCTGTATAGCCCAAGCAATTTCCAGAAAAATAAATTATGGTGGAGGGATTACCATTGCAAATCTTATGATATATTATAGATTCATAGAAATAAAAATGTGGTACTGGCACAGAAACAAACAGTGGATTACTTACTCATCACCATAGTCTTCTAATATTCTCATATTTGACAATGATGCCAAATCACACATTGGAGAAAAGACAGTATCTTTAACAAAATTTCATGGGGGAAATGGACATTTTCATTCTACCTGAAGAAGAATGAAATTAGATATTCATCAATCACTTTGTACAACAATAAAATTGATCAAAGCTAAATATGAAAATCACACACTGAATCTGATAGAAGGAAACATGCAGTACACTGCATGTTAAAGTTGTTGGAAAGGAACTTCTTAACAGCAGTCCATTTTCTCAGGAATTAATACCTATAATTGGCAAGTAGGATCTCAGGAAAACCAAAAGCTTCTGCACAGCTTAAAAAAAAAATCAATTGAAGAAGCCACTAGAAAGGCAAAGAATCCTTACTAGCCCAAAAAACAAAAAAACACCAAAGCACCAAGATTCATAGGTAGGTGGGTTTTAATTGGGATTAGTGAAGGGAAGTCAACACAGGAGATAGATGCAGAGAAGAGAAATAAATAACATTAAGGGATATTTGAAAAAAGTATCAAAAAACATTGCTTTATATTTATGCAAACTTACCTGTCATACATACATTTATATCCTAAATAAAGTTTTGCCAGTTGAGCTGATAACACTCCACGCAAAAGACATAAACCATGCTTAAGCAGACACACACACACACACACACACACCAAACCAAACAAAACACCTCCAGAACTAGGCATGAGATACCTCTTTTCAAGTTATTGGTTAGAAAAGTCTAAGAGACTTTCAAAATGTATAGGATATTTCTAATGCCCTTTGTTGCCTCATAGATGTTAAAGGTAAGTCTGTATTGCTTAAGGCAACATGTACCTCAGACATAGGACTTAGAAGATATGAATTACAACTGACCAGAAAACCTCCTTGAGAACTGACTGTCATGAAAACAGACATTGCTATGCAAGCTTCTTATGGAGCAAAGCAATGAATATTGCTACCTAGCTGTGATGCCTATGACAGTTCTTAGAAATTACATCTAAAGGAGCAATAATGGCACTCATATCTTGGTAGTAACCAACAACTCTCTTATTGAACTTAAGAATCCCTCAATGAGAAAATAAGCATATCTGATACAGGCAACCAAGCCAACTACCTGGGTCTAATGAGGCCAGGAATCTTATTTAGAAACCTAGTATCATCACTTTATAAACATTACAATTCTAAGTGCATTTTAAATATTTATTCTTATACTCAAAGACAATTGTGAATCTAATACTTCTTCAAAATAAAAAACCTTACTTTTTGTAGCAGATGGAGATTATCACAGAAAACCCTACCTAGTTAAAATACAGAACTAATGATTTTTTCAAATGGCTGAGAAGCACCAGAAGAAATGTCCAAAGTCCTTAGCCATTGGGGAAATGCAAAACAAAATGACTCTGAGATTCCATCTTACACCTGTCAGACACGCTGAGCTCAAAACCACAAGTGACAGTCATGCTGGCGAGGATGTGGAGCAAGGGGAACACTCCTCCACTGTTGGTGAGAAGGCAAACTTGTGTAGCCAGTATGGAAATCAATATTCCAGGTATTCAGAAAATTCAGAACCAGTCTATCTCAAGATCCAACTGTACCACTCTTGGGCATATACCCAAAAGATATTCTATCTGTTGGAGTCCAGGAATCACCTAACAAACCACACAAGCATGGGTGTCAGTCAGAAAGGGATAGTTTATTGAACATTTGCCTGAGGACTGATTGATCTGGACCATCGTCCATACTTAGGAGCTGAGTCAAGATCCTGTAGGGCTTTAAAAGCCTGAAATGTATAAACATCGGTGCCAAGTTATTCCACCAATCATGATGTAGGGATAGGGAACTTCCTTGGGAGCATGTCTTTGTTGTATATTTATACTGGTTGGGGTATTCCACTAGGGCAAGGGACTTGGCTTTTCTAACATTCATATCTTAACTTGCCAAACAGGATGTCAGGAAGTAGGGTGTGAATTCTCAGGGAGGTCTTGGTAACTTAAACTTGATTCAACCCCTAGTTGAAAATGGAAGGTTTACTTCGAATGGCTTCTTATATTGTTGTAGGTGTCTCTCTTATGTTGGGGTCCATCCCACGAATAGCTTATAAAAGCAAAATCCATAAAAGCTCATACATAGGTGCAGGAAGTGATGCTGGCTTGTTAGTTCAGGTCCAACATTATTGTAGCTAACTATAACAACAAGTTCTAACTGACTTCTATTGTGATTAATTTCCAAGAACACTAAAGCATAGAACACAACATAATATGCAATCAAGTAAAACATGAGAAAGTTTCCTAGTAATAGCACAAGAGAATGTTTCCTTATAACATTAGTAACAGCAGAAAATGGCAGTCTAGACAGATAACAGTTACCTAGATGTTACCATTTTACCTAGGTCTTAATACCATTCTACTATAAGCAAACTTGCTCAACCATGTTTATAGTGACTTTATTTATAGTAACCAGAAATGAAAAACAAACTAGATGTCCCTCAATTGAAGAATAGATAAAGAAAAAATTGGTATACTTACACAATAGAATGTTACTCATCTGCTAAAAACAATAATACCATAAATTTGGCCAGCAAGTGGATGGAACAAGAAAAGTGCAACGTATTCACTTATAAGTTGATATTAATTGCTAACTAAAAATAATAAGTATGTTATAATCCACAAATCAAGAGGTTAAGGAGAGTTCTAGGAGGGACCCATGGATCTTCCTGGGAAGGAAGATAGAATAGATTTTGTGGGTGGATTGGCAGAGGGTAGAGAAAAGAAGAGAAGGGATCATGCAGAAAGTGTGGGATGACAGGATAAAGAATGGGTGGAGGAGATGACTGAAATTGGGGGCATTGTGGGAGCTATATGGAACCCTAGCACAATGAAAACTCCCTGGAATCTATAAAGGTGATGCTCCTAGTGAAGACTCCTAGTAATAGAAATGAACCAGCTATCTTCTATAACTAGGCAAGGCTTCTAGTGATGGATGTTGAACACCAACCCAGTCACAAAGTCTTCAGCCCACAATTGTCCTACCTGCAAGATGTACTAAGGTAATAGAAAGACAGAACTTGCAGAAGTGACCAATCAATAAGTAGTCTAACTTGAGGCCTATGTTACAAGTGGGAGCACATGTTACACACTGTCTAGATAACCAGGAACCATAGGCTGGATAGCCCAGAGACCTAGAGTAGAACATGACTTCAAAACAACAACAAGGACAATAAGAATAGTAGCAACAACAACACAAAAAACAGTAATAAAATGAAATTCTTTTTTTTTTCTTTTTTCTTTTTCTTTTTTTTTAAACAGTGTTTCTCTGTATAGCCCTGACTGTCCTGGAGCTTACTCTGTAGATCAGGCTGGCCTTGAACTCAGAAATCCACCTGCCTCTGCCTCCCAAGTGCTGGGATTAAAGGTATGCGCCACCATGCCTAGCTAAAATGAAATTCTTAATAATATTCTGCTATACTTTCTATACTCAGAGATCAGACGCTAGCCAAATGGTCATCAGAGAGGCTTCATCCAGTAGCTGTTGAGAAGAGATGCAGAGAGCCACAGCCAAACATTAGGCAGAGCTCAGGCAACCCTGAAGAAGTGTGTGGGAGGGGTAATTATAGGAGCCAGAAGGGTCAAAGGCATCAGGAGAGCATAACCAATAGACTCAATTAAGTAGTGTTCATTGGGGCTTACAGAGTTTAAAGTGAAGATCAAGGATCGTTCCTCAGTCTGTATTAGTTCCTCTGCATATATGTTATGATTGTGTAGCTTGGTGTTCTTGTGGAACTCCTAAGAGTGGGAGTGGGTGTCTCTAACATTTTGCTTGTGCTTTAGATCCTTTTCCTCATGCTAAGTCGTCTTGTAAAGCCTTGACACAGGGGCTTGTAGTTGGTCTTATTGTAACTTGTTATGCCATGTTTACTAGATTCTTTGAGATGCTTTTCTGAAAGATCTTTTCTGATAGATGCTTTTCTGATGTTCTTTTCTGAAGGAAAATAGAGGAGGAGTGGATATGAACGAGAAGAGATGTGTGGGTGGGAACTTGGAGAAGTGGAAGGAGATAAAACTTTGGTTGGGAAATATTGTATAAGCAAAGAAAAAAAAGAAGGAAGGAAGGAAGGAAGGAAGGAAGGGAGGAAGGGAGGGAGGGAGGGAGGGAGGAAGGAAGGAAGGAAGGAAGGAAGGAAGGAAGGAAGGAAGGAAGGAAGGAAGGACTCAGATGTTCCACAACTGGGTGTGGGGGAGTTGGGTGAGAGGGGAACCTGATCTGGTATTGGGTGAAAAAAAGAAAGGTCTGAACCCTAAGAGCCAGCAGAAAGAATGGAAACAGCCAACCTCAGGAAATAGGAGGTTGAGGGGATGCCCCAGAATGCACCAGAGACCTGGGAGATGAAGAGACTCTCATGACTCGAAGAGCAGGACATTACATGAAATACCTAACAGTCTGGACAAGAGCTTATACAGCCAAGACAAGGCATCAGTTGAGGGAGGGGGTTGCCATTCTACAGTCAAAACTCTCACCCATAATTGTAATTGTTCTTGTCTGAAAGAATTACAGGGATGGAAATGGAGAGGAGCCTGAGGAAAAGAAGATCCAGTGACAGGCCCAAAGTGAGATCCAGCTCAAGGGGAGGTCCCAAGGCTTGACACTGTTACTGATGCTATGGAGTGCTCACAAAAAGGGATCTATCATGACCTTGTTCTGGAAGACCCAACAAGCAGCTGAAAGAGTCAGATGCAGATATTTGCATCTAAGCAATTGACAGAAGCAGCTGACTTCTGTTTTTGAATTAGGTAAGGCTGAAAGAAGCTGAAGAGAAGGGCAATCCTTTAGTAGGAGCAGCAGTCTCAATTAAACTGGATCCCGAAGATCTCTCAAATACTGGACCACTACAAAGGCAGCCTATACCAGCTAATATGAGGCCCCCAATGCACATACAGTACAGGACTTCCTGGTCTGTGTTCATTCAGAGATGATGCACCTAACCTTCAAGAGACTGGAGTCCTCAGGTCAGATGCTGTAGGGGATGGGAACATCCATGTGGAGACAGGGTGGGGAGGAGGTATGGGATGTGGAACAGTTATAGGGTGGATGGGGGAGGGGAATAAAATATGAAGTGTAAAAAATAAATTATTAATTTAAAAAAGAATCTCATTCATTTTAATGCTTCTTTTTAAGTTTTTTTTCTTGTGCTTCAGCTATGTTGGAATATCTAGGGCCAGCTCTGGTATGGTTGCTGGGCTCCTGTGGAGACATAATGCCCTGGTTATTATTGTGTTTTTATGCTGGCATATAGGCATTTGTGGTTGTGATAATTATGGGTCTACATGTTGATTTCTCATTTTGTCTTTGTTGGTTGGTTGTTTTATTCTTTTGTTTCTATTTCCTCTGTGGATTTTAGGTGAGTGTAATGGCTGTGTTTTGCCTGGTAAGAATTTTTCTTTTTACCTGATATGTGTGGTCACTGTGGTATCCAGGTAAAATGTGTTCCTGGGTATGACTAGAGGACTGATGATGTTCACAGGTGGGAGGAGAGCATTCAACCAGGTTATTTTTATTCAGTCTTCTTGAAATGGGGTAGCAAGTGAAGCGAGGTCACTCCAGAAGGTCTGCTGTAATGGCTGGGAGATTGGATCTGTTTCCCTGATCTGCTCAGCTGGTGTGTTAGAAGAGAATACCTGCTGATGTTGGAGACTGGCATAATGGCATGAGTTGGAGAAAGAAAGGTTGGAGGATATGATCTTTGTGATCCATTTGGGATGGGGTCAGTGAGGGTGTGGGTACAGAGCTAGGGATGAGGCTGAGAGGATTGAGACTGGAGGAGCAAATGGAGAGTTGAAGACCTGAAACTAGCTGTTTCCCTGACAGGAATGAACTTTGGGTTATCAAGGGGTACCTGATAGAGCTCAGATAAAGCAGTGAGTCTGGGGATGGAGAGTAAGAGGGAAAGTTCTGTGGGATTCATGGGACAAACATGTAGGCATGGGTAGGTTTCATCAGGTGTTCTTTTTTTTTTTTTCCCTCCCTGCAGGTGTTCTTTTTAAGAGTTAAGACTGAGCCTGGGGATTGGATTTGGAGGAGGGGACATAGTGGTGATGGTCTTTAATTGGCTTACCTGTTTCCCTGTTTAGTTTACCTGGTGTGTTAGGAGAAAATGCCTATTGATGGAGGCTGGGATAATGGGATGAGTTGGATGAAAGAAGGTTGGAAGAGAAGATTTTTGTGATTCATGGGGATGAAGGTCAGAGGGAAAAGCAGACTGCAGCAGATTTCAGCTATGGAGCTGAGGATGAGTCAGTGGGGGTTGAGAGGGATTGGTGTGGGGCATTGGGCTATACACAGACAGCCTAGTCTCCAGTCAAGCTGAGATGCTGAACCCTGGGAACCGGTGGTGATAATTCACCTACATGGGACGGAAGGAGTTCTCTCATGACCCCTGGAACTCTGGCTCCTGTCTAAGTTACTTGCCCCCTCAGCCCCCACAAGAGAAGCATGGTTAGTTAGAAGTCACATAGGCAATGTCCCAAGCTTCTGACCTTCAGGCTAAACTTCTCCCCATTTACCTAGCAACAGAAAAGATAGCAGCATACTTTAAGAGGGGCTGTTTGGCCCCTCCTCGCTCTCTGACTCCTCTCACTCCTCTCCCCTCTCTTTGTCTTCTCCTCTCCTCTCTCTTCTCCTCTCTCTCCCTCTTATTCTCTAGCCTTTCTTCTCCCCCTCTCTCTCTCCTTTTCCCCCTTCTCTCCTCTTGACCATGGCTGGTCTTTTTCTTTTCTACCTTTTCTCTTTCCCCTTTCCTTTCTATAATAAAGCTCTGAAACCATAGACAGTCTCTGCTCCTCAAGGCTGCTGTGCACTCTCTCCTGTGTGGGAACCTATTCCCTCAACCCTCTCTCCCATAACCTTGGGTTACAGGGTATAACCCCGAGGCCCCTTTTGGTTTCAGGGGCTGCCTCTTGTCCACTCCCCATCTAGTGGGTCAGAGGGTTAGGTGCCCACCCGGAGCTGAGTGGAAAGCTTCTGGCAGCCCTCCTACATCTGCCTGCCCAGAGCATAGGAGGAACTCTGGCCAGACTTGGGCTATCCTCCCTCCCCCCTCTTTCCCCAGGCCCCTTTTTAGTTCTCAGAGATTGGGATTGAAGAAACAAACAAAAAGAGAGGTGAAGATCTGAAGTCAGCCTGTTTTCCTATCTATATTGGCTTTGGGTTAGAAGTAAAAACAAACCATTCTTAAGAGCAGATTCAATGCCCAACAGGAAATGAACAACATAAAACAAATTCAAGGGAACTTTTGGAGGTTTCTAGTCTCATAATGTCATGTCATGGCTTATTTTATTTTATTTTATCTTAATTGTTTTTTTTTTGTTGTTGTTGTTTTTGTTTGTTTTTCCTTACAGATTTTGTGTATATACAAGTGCTTCTTGTTTGGTGGTTTTATAGGATTCCAGAGTGTATGTGCAAGTGGGTTTCTGTATCTTTATCTATTTCTTAAGTTATTTTTCTTCTGTTTGTTTTGTCTTATTTCTACTTCTTTGTTTTTGCTTTAGGATGTTATATTATGTTATGTTGTTATATTATATTATTTTTTCCCTTAGATGCTTGCTAAGGAGAGACAGAAAGGAGGTTGATATGGATGAGAGAGAATTTGGGAAGAACTGGCAGGAATAGAAGGAGAAATCCCATAGAATGAAAAACAAGTTCGATTTTCTATAAAAGAAAAACACAACTAAAACAACACCACAAGCACCAAAGAAACATGGAGTCTGCTGATCGACTTCTGAAAATAAGATATTTTCTGAAGTATGGCTGAGATGTCCTGTGTCACTCCATTGAAGAAAACTAGTTTTCTATTTTCCAGTATGTATCAACTGCAAAGTAGCTTATTGGCTAGGGTAGGACTTTTCTTTCTCTGTCCTGGAATTTTGTCTAGCTTGGGCTTGTGCTCTCTCTTTTTATTTTAATTCCATCAGGCTACTGCACTTAAAGTTTGGAAATAAACCTCCTTGGTCTGAACAGCTCTTACATGTTATGACTTGGGTAGGAAATGCTGAGATTCTCTGACCTTCAGACTCTCTTACTTGACCTCTTCTGAGGTCTCCTTAGTTATTTCATATGAGAATCTATTGCTATAAGATGTTGCAAAAAATGTTCAAAGTACTATGTACTGTCTACATTCTTCCTAGAATTCTGAATTGCTTACTCTACAGGGTAATATAGGAGCAAATTATTTGATGGTATGTGACACAGATTTCATACCTTTTGGGCCTTATATACACCATTTCTTGACTCGTGTCTATGTGTACTGAGATATTTTCCTGAGCTGGTGGACCATTAATTTTTTTTGTGTATGTGTATGTGTATGTGTGTGTGTGTGTTCTAGAGGGGGAATATGATCAAAGGATGTTTCTCTACTGGGAGATATTTTGTTCAACCCTTTGCTTATTGATTCACTTGATGATACACATATGAGTGATTTACTTTTTTTATTGTGATAAATTCTGCTGAGGACATGTATTTGCAAGATTTTGGGTACCTTTTTGGTAATTCTTTTGGGGGTTCACCTAGGGATGGAATTACTGAGTCGCAGCTTAAGTTCCTTTAATATATGAAGAAATTATTAAAGTTCTGTTGAAGTGGCTCTATTATGTCACTCCAATTCACTGTATTGTCATTTTGAGAATTGCTTACATATTTGTATTGTATTTTGTTAAACACACTCCCCTTTCCCTCCTTTCCAATTCCTCTGCTATTACCCCATCACTTTTCCTTCCCAACTTTACGCTTTCTCATTTTTTAAAAACCTCATTGAGTCCACTTGATGTTTCTCATATGTGCACAGGTCTACTGGATCATGGGCAGACTCTCAGGGTCTGTATCCCTGAGTAAACCTGATTGTCCCTTTTCTGAATGCCATCAGCTGTCAATAGCTCCTGAGTTATTGTTATGCTTCATGAGCTCCTCCCCAAATCATGATGGGATTTTGCTTGATAGGATCTTGTAAAGGTCGTTATGAATGGAGTTTAGCTACTATGAGCTCATATGTGCTGTCGTCTTGCCACCTCTATCAAATACCATTTTTTTTGTAGATATCCAGGACCTTTTTATTAAAAAATCCCTGTCTCCTCTTCCATAATGACCATTGGAGGGAGGGTATATGATAAAGCTGCCCCATTTAGTGCAGATTATTTCTTCAAGAGTATTCCTTATGTTATCAAGTCTTAAAACTATCCTTATGTGGCGGTCATATTTTGGCAAAATATGCTGCTAGATTCTTAAAAGTCAGACGATAAGGTTGATGAGGGAAAATGATTGTACTCCAGTACTCTTTTGAGTAGAGATCTGGAAGCCTACAGGAGAGAAGAGGTATACATTTTTATTTGAAAACTTTTATATTAAGGGGATATTTATTTAATTTTTTGTTTTCCTGTTTTTTTTCTATAACCTTGACATTTTCTATTAGGTTATCATTATGTTATGTACATAGGCATTTATAATCATATCTTAAAAATACAAGTATCAGTTCTTGCTGTTGAGGATATGAAGCAAGACAAACACTTCTTCGTTGCTGGTGAGAGTACAAACTTATATACCTACTGTGGAAATGAACATGGGGTTCCTCAGAAAATTAGGAATTGGTATAAACATAGGTATATAACTCTTGGAAATGCACCCGAAAGACACTCAATCCTGTCACAAGGACACTTGCTCAACTATGTTAGTAGCAGTTTATTCTTAATAGCCAGGAATTAGAAGCAACCTAGAAATTCCTCAACCAAAGAATGAATGAAGAACATGTGGCATATTTACACAATGGAGTATTACTCAGCCATTAGGAAAAACAAACGTCATTTGAAATGGAAATTTTCTGGCAAATGGATGGAACTAGAAAAAATATTATCATGAGTAAGGTAATGCAGACTCAGTAAGGTACCCCAGGCAAACATGATGCATATTCTCTTATAAACTGATAATAGCTATTAAATAATGGACAATCACACTGCAAACCAAAGACCCAGAGAGGCTTAGTAGTAAGGATGGCTCTAGGAATGATGAATAGGTTTGCATGGGATGAAGAAATAGAATAGCTATTGTGGATGGTCTGGGAGTGGTTTGGCATGGGAATAGAAAGAACTAGGAGAAAGAGGGAGCGATTGAGGTGCTACACCCACTCCAGTAGTGACAAGCCTGACAGGCTGGAAAGTCTGGGTGTGGTCCCAAGGCAAAAAGTTCAAAATATGGAAACTTAGTCTCCTGTAATTGTAGCATTGTGTATAAAGAATGCTCAAAGTCCTTGCTTTAGTTGGTAAACAGATCTGTGTGCTTCCTTTCAGTATTGTTTTGTTAATACCTAAGCAAGATCGAGCTTTGCTTCCTGGCCTTCATCAATGCCCTGGGTGGTCCTTGAGCCAACCCTGGGCTTGGAATTCAGAAAGAATGTTGCCTATTCAGTGACATT
This sequence comes from Mus minutoides, assembly GCA_902729485.2. NCBI lineage: Eukaryota > Metazoa > Chordata > Mammalia > Rodentia > Muridae > Mus > Mus minutoides. Next base: position 172,972 of record LR750826.1, read on the forward strand.
CAGAATTGCCTTTACTATTGTAAGAGAGATAGTGAAATAAATCAGGCATTACTATCTACTACATAGAGTTAGAAATCTCAGGGCAAGCTTAGCAACGTAAATTTAGAATTCTTATTATAGTTACATATGGCAGACTACATTACTTATTAGTAGAAAGTCCCTCCACACTATTCACTTAGAACAAAAGCCAAGTCACTCCCATATACAGGAATTTACAATGGTTTAGGAAGTAGATTGGACTGTGGTTTTAGAGTATTGCATTATTCATGAGAAGGTTAGTTAGAGCAGAACTCCTTAATTAGAACCATGACTTAGGTGTGAATGCCCTTGTTAAGACCTCACACCTGGCTTCTAAAACTATAGCTGACCTTAGATAGAGCTGACTTTGTCTCAGTTGTTTTTGCCCAGTTCCTACAAGTCTCTGTGTTTACATTTCCTCTGTTTTGTGTAAGAGTCACTAAGCATCCAGTGATCTCATTGTACCTTGCTGATATGTTACCTAAGTTCCCTATTTTCTTCTGTATAAAATGTCTGATGCTCAATTTGACAAATTACACTCAGATCCACACTCCCTTGTGTGTTTCCATTTGTCACTGGACGAATTCTTGCCCACTTGCTCCAGAGAACTTGTGCCATGCAGACAAGGGGCCTAAGAGGGTCTGCAGCATTGAGGGAGAGAGTATAGGGAAAGATTGGAACAGGTGGGCCTTTAGGGAGTGATATGGCAAGCTAATGAAGTGAAAGTTATGAAGGTGACCCTAGTGAGAAGTCCTAGTAAAGGAAGATATAGAGCCTAAGTCAGTTATCTTCTGTAACCAGGCTGGGCTCTCAGTGGTGAGATTGAAAGACCACCACAACCACAAATCTTTCAACCCACAAGATGTCCCATATACAAGTTACACTGGGGTAAAGGTGGTTCAGAGCTTGTGGGAATAGTCAACTAGTGACTGGTCTAACTTGAGGCCCAAGGCACTAGAGGGAGAGCATGCGGACACTGCCTGGAAAACTGAATGGTTCAGAGACCCATGATAGAACCAAATGATTGACAAAAAATAGTCAATAAAATGATCCCTAATTATATTTTATTATACTTATAGAATGATGGCTAGCCTAATCTTCATCACAGAGACTTCTTTCAGCAACTGATTGGAACAATTGCAGAGACCTATAGCCACAAAAACCCACAGAAGAGCGGGAGGAAGGAATATAGGTGTCAGAGATGTCAAGAACACCACGAGAACATAGCCCATTGAATCATTTAAGCAGGACTCAGAGGATCACAGAAACTGAAACAGCAATCATGGAGCATGAATGGATCTGTGCTGTGTCTAAACACATGCTGTGGCTGTTTAGCTTGGGGTTTTTGTGAGACTCCTAACAGTGGGAGTGGGGATGTCTCTGACTATTTTGCCGTGTGGGAAGCTGTTCCTCCTACTGGGTTGCCTTGTCCAGCCCTGATATGAGGATTTGTGCTTAGTTTTTTATAGTATCTTGTTATGCCATGTTGATATCACTGGGTAGCCTTTCCTGCTCTTTTCTGAAGGGAAATGGAGGAGTAGTATCTCTGGGCAAGAGGTGAGATAGATATTGAACTGGGAAGATGGGAGGAAGGGAAGGAAGGGGAGATTGCAGTCAGCATGTATTGTTGGACAAAAGAATAAATAAAAGAAGAAATGGTCTGTTTCCTAGGATCATTGGAAAGTTCATTCCTTCTGGCTAGTTTTCATAGTGCCAGAAGTTATTCAGGCTACTGAGAGAGAATAGAAAATATGGATCTAATCAAGCACTAAACTTTTTATTTTTATTAGATATTTTCTTTATTTATATTTCAAATGCTATCCTGAAAGTTTCCTATACCCTCCCCCTGTCCTGGTCCCCTACCCACCCACTCCCATTTCTTGGCCCTGGTGTTCCCTTGTACTGGGGCATATAAAATTTGTAAGACCAAGGGGCCTTTCTTCCCAATGATGGCCGACTAGGCCTTCTGCTACATATGCAGCTAGACACATGAGCTCTGGGGGTACTGGTTAGTTCATGTTGTTGTTCCTTTTATAGGATTGCAGACCCCTTCAGCCCATTGGATACTTTCTCTAGCTTCTTCATTGGGAGCCCTGTGTTCCATCCTATAGATGACTGTGAGCATCCACTTCTGTATTTGCTAGGCACTGGCATAGCCTCATTCGAGATAGCTATATCAGGGTCCTTTCAGCAAAATCTTGCTGTCCTATGCAATAGTGTCAGGGTTTGGTGGCTGATGGGATGGATCTTGGGGTGGGGTAGTCTCTATATGGTCCATCCTTTCATCTTAGCTCGAAACTTTGTCTCTGTAACTTTTTCAAAAAAAAAAAAAAAACCGCACTAAACTTTAAATGATTCAATACTGACTTGTCAAGCAAGATCAGCATACTAGTACAAGAATGGTTTGGCTATCATGGGCTAACCAATTATTTTCTATTTGGAATTTCAGTCTGCTTTACATTAGGGAACACAGATAATTTTCTGAGAATATTGTTGAAATGCCAGATGAGAATAGATGTATCTAAAAATTACAATAAGCATAAATGTTTAAGTTCTTATGCTTATTAGTATCAGTAGATACTATAACTAAAAAAGAGGCAATCAAATATACATGAGTGTTATTTAGTGTTATCTATGTGCCAAAATGTTCTTATATATCCAGTGCAGTATGCATAGCAGAACTGTTCACAAATCATACCTTTGGAAAAATAGAATGTGAATCATGACATGTAAATCATTAAAACAATTTGAACTTTCTGGCATTTAACTTAGCATTGTTCAGTAATACTTAACAAATGAATACTGTTGGAAAAATATTTTCTGCACCCTTCAATTATAGAAAAATTCAAATGTTTGTTACCAAAAAATTTAATAGATGTTTCTAAGTCTTCAAGTATTAAACTATGTGGGATAATAATAAATGCCATTGGTTGAAATCCCTAGGAGGCCTTCTCTTTTCTGAGGGGAAGTGAAAAGGCAATAAATTTGGGGAAGAGGAGAGATGCAGGGAGAAACTACAGGGATGGGAGGAAGAGGAAACTGAGATCAGGATGTAATATATGAGAGAATAACAAAATTAAAAATATATAGAAGTAATAGTTATTGCTTGTCATCAAGTTAGAGAAATATAAAAAATACAACTTGAAGAAAATAATAAATAAATTTTTCATAAAAACACATTATCATCTTAAACAGACAGCTAACAATCATAAATATATTTTGTTTATTCTAGCATATTATCAAATTTCCCCTATATTAAAAGAATAAAAAATACATATTATTTTTGACTTCATATTTGTGTCTTGAGAAATAAGAGATGTATTATATATTATTACCATGTACACTATTTAAGTGTATGATAATGTGAAAATATTTTAAATATCAGAGAACATATTTACATTTTTATTCATAAATAAATGTTAGCATTGTATAAAACAACTGATCTCCTTTCAGTTTTGTAGGATTCTTGATATAACTATAACAAGCACTTTATTATGAAAAATTAACAAAGAAGTTCATGGCCACTGTCTCTGAAAGATTATAGTTCATGATTTTATTGAAAGAATAAATAGTAATTTAAAAATTGGATTATAATTCTTAAAATTCAGATAATTGAGAAAATCAGAATTAGGTTTCTTTATAAAATATGTCATTGTGATTAAGATAATAAAATCTATAGTATATAAGGTTCACTGCAATTAGTGTATAGTTTATAACTTGTTTTATTTTTATATACTACTCTCTTTGGTTTTGGGGAATCTGGAATAAGGTTACAAATAACTATATTTCCTTTTTAAAAGAGAATATATTTTTGAAGTTATTAGAGCAATATTTAACTGAATTGTACAAAAAATGCTACCTATGTGCCTGAAAATAGATTTATGTTCTTTTATATTATCAAAGCTGTAATAATTCAATAATTTTCTCAGGTGTAAGTCAATTTAACAAAAGTCAGAAATAATTTAGAATATTCTATATGACTAACATGTTCAAACTTCAGAATTTTATTACGCATTTTACATATTCAAAGATTATAACCAATTGTACATACAAACTTAATTCCCAAATTATAAAGCCTGGACTAATTTCATTGAATTGTCAATTTGAAATACTCACAGTGACTTTTCTTGGCCTTAAGTATTTCCCTTATAATCCATAAAATGGTTTTTTAACTTCTTTACAGCATTTTTCATCTCTTTATTTCTTAGTGTATAAATGGCTGGATTTAGGAGAGGTGCGAAAACAGTATAAAACACAGCAAGAAATTTGTCTAACCAGGTGATACTGAGAGGCCACACATAGATGAAGATGCAGGGCACAAAAAAGATCATCACTACTGTGATGTGAGCAGTGCATGTGGACAGAGCCTTAGATGCCCCAGCTTTAGAGCTCTGGCGAACAGTGAGAAGGATATATGTGTAAGATATGAGCAACAGAATAAAGCAGGTTACAACCACAAACCCACAGTCCACATTCATGTAAATATCTAAAATATGAGAATCCATGCAAGCTAGCTTGATTATAAGTGGTATGTCACAGAAGAAACTGTCAATTTCCATATGACCACAGAGAGGCAGTTGCACAACTGCCAAAAGCTGACTCATGGCATGCACAAAGGCAATTGTCCAGGAAGTTAACACCAACCCAGCACATCTTTTCAGGCTCATAATAGTGAAATAGTGAAGTGGTTTGCAGATAGCTACATAGCGGTCATAAGCCATTACCACCAATAGCAACATCTCTACTGCACCAACACAATGGTCAAAGAAGACCTGGGACATGCAGCCTGCAAAAGAAATAATCTTTGGTTCTTTGAGAAAATCTGTGATCATCTTAGGAGTGGTGGCTGAGGAAAGCCACATATCAACAAAGGACAGGTTGGCCAAAAAGAAGTACATGGGGGAATGGAGATTCTTGTCAGTGATGATTAAGAACATGACAATAGTATTTCCAGATAGAATGAGCAGATAAAGCATCAAAAATATTATGAAGAGTAAGACCTGAAGATTCTGTGAGCGGGCAAGTCCCAAAAGCACAAATTCTGATACCAAGGACTGATTACTTCCATCCATTTTATTTAGTGTGTCTTTAGAAGTAGCCTGTAGACCAAGAAAAATTAATTAGATGGACATTGACTACAGACAAAGAATTGTCCATCAATTAGATGGACAATGATTTTACTAGACAAATCTGACATTCACATTGAAAGTTAACACCTACACCTCAAATGGGAAAACATAGGGAAGTGGAGTCACTGTTCACTTCTCAGAAACATCACTCCTACAGTGAAAGCTAATGTGCCAAGTGCAACTCCCCAAGAAGAGAAGCATTAAGTGTGACTGTCATATACATGCTCTATCATGAAGTTCTTCACATTAAGTGTGACCGCCATATACGTGCTCTTTCATGAAGTTCTTCACATTAAGTGTGACCATCATATACAGGCTCTATCATGAAGTTCTTTGCATTAAGTGTGACTGCCATATACATGCTCCATAATGAAGTTCTTCCTACAGGGATGAAGTGAGGAAACAAGACAGCAACTCGAAAGCCAAAACAGTTGTGTGGTTTCATGTGGGATGGCATCTCTACTCATTAGTCTAGTAAAGACTGAACTGACTGTGTCACCAAAAATCATAATACTTTATTATAGAAGTAAAGTTTATAGCTGTTAGGAATTCCCTTGAATTTCAGTACAAAAGTTTTAATGAGATATCTTTTTTTTCCCAGCATGTATGAGGATTCATTTGATCATTAGTAGTGTAATTTCTGTGACATCATTAAATTAAAATATTTGATTAAGATTTGGGAAAACCTTGGTGGAGGGAAGCTGTACAGAATGCCATGGAAAATATACATGGTTTGAAACTGAGATATAAAAACTAGAATCACGCCGGGTGTGGTGGCACACACCTTTAATCCCAACACTTAGGGGGCAGAGACAGGCGGATTTCTGAGTTTGAGGCTAGCCTGGTCTACAGAGAGAAACTCTGTCTCGAAAACAAAAACAAAAACAAAACAAAACAACAAACAAACAAAAACTAGAATCACAATTTTTTCATAAACAAAGTTTATCATAGTTTTTTTTTTTTTCCTAGCTAAACTGATTATTGACCTACCATTTCTAATTCATGGAAGAGTAGTAACCAAGGGACCAGGTAATTCATATTTAAACCTGAAGTCTAAAAGTTATATTTGGCTCAGTGTTAACAGTAGAAAAAAAACAATCTTGAATTTTATCAACTAATCTTGATAACTCTTAGATTTTGAAATACTATAGTTTCTTGACATGGACAATGTGTCATCTATCGACAATGTGCTTTCTCCTTTTGTCACATACCTACTGATAATCTATATTGTTTGAAAGAAGAAAACAAATTACATAAATATTTAAGCAAAGGGTTCCTTTGATTGTCAACCTTGAAAAAATGTAAAACTGAACCTTCAGTGAACAGCAATTATTCATATCAAAGTATGGGTGGAGTCCTTCTGTTGATCTGTAATACAAAACACTCACTCTGAATGATGGGTAATCATTGTCCATTTTCTTCTACATTTAGTAATTCTCTTGGTGATTTTCAATTTTAGTTTTTAATCTTTTATTCTTTAAAATCTCAAGATTGAGGGAGTGGAGGAGGTGAACCATGAAAAATCTCACATTATCACCAGAGTGATATATACCTTCCCATTTTTAAAGAGGATCTAAAGGGAAGAGTTACAGTGAAATAAAGGAAGTTCTAGAGATACGATGTAGCACATCCATTTGCTAAGAAGGATGGTAGTAGTAAGACTCATAGATTACAAAAAAGATTACCAGACTCTCTAAGAAAACTAGACTGATATTAGACCAAATTGGTCTGTGTTCTGACAATTTTGATATACTGAATTCTGGTTCCAAACTTCCATTTCTTATAATCCTAAAAATTCACTTTGCTTTTAAAAATCCAATTATGTATCTTCTAGAATAATTTATAGGAATTTTAATATTACTAATTAAAATTAACCTATGTTTAACATAATTTTAAATAAATCAGGTCTTATTGATTTTTATAAGCTGTTGATATCTCTATCTATCTATCTATCTATCTATCTATCTATCTATCTATCTATCTATCATCTATCATCTATCTATATCTTTGTTCTAAAAGTATTTGTTTCCATTTCTTTACCTATAAAATTAAGACAATTTAATACTGTGTTATGAAGGTGTAAAAGAAAGCACATAAAAACAAATCAACAAGCTTTTACAGTATTTAGAGTCAAATGATACATAGGAATCATCTTTTTCTGAATACTTCCATGTATATTTTACAACAATATTGTCTGTACTGTCTTAGGCAAGGATTTTATTATTAAGCTGAATACTATGTTTAAGAAAAGTGTGTGTACATATAATCATCTTTCTTTAAAATATTATATACTTACAGTTCTTCTGACTTGACATGGGGTATGTTAAATGGAAAGGGCTAATTAGTCTTGGTGAGTGTTTTCTGGAAGCTTAACAATAATTTCAAGTTTCTTCTTTCTTTGCTCAGGAATGTTATAAGTATTTTAAAGGGTCTAGACTCAATAGACTTTTCTAATACTTTGTATGTAATTTTTTTTTTATCTTGGTGACAAATCTCATAGAAAATACTTTGTCTTTTAGATGAATAAAATTTAAAAAATCAATGAATGAAAACTCATCAAAAGGTACTTTTAAAAATATATAAACCAAGTACTTGTTTTTCTCTGATTAAGGATTTTTACTTGTAGAGTGTTTTGTATCAAAGTTCTAAAGTCTGTAATAGTGTCAATATTTATACTTTTGTGCCATTTGTGGATATAGTTAGAGTTATTCCTTTTAGGTGCCCCTTAGTGGTAGAGTCTCATGACAAAACAGTGGTCTTATAGTTGCTTATATGTCTTGTTTATTGGCAGATTGCTTTATTATGTATTCTGAAATCAACAAGTATTATGCCTCTTCTCACTTGATTTGCTTTTGCATTTACTCATAATTCTGAGCTGAAAATTATCCTATCTACAGTGTGCTCTGATTCATCAATACTGAAATTGATTAAGAGACAGAAAATTATTGTGCAATGATAGCTGATTACTGCTTATACTGATCATCTGCTAAGAAATGGTGATCTGATGCAGACACAGAGTGTATGCTTCTTGGTCATGTTTGTACTGATAATCAATCCATAGAAATTTCTGCTTGGGTTAGGAAAGGTAGAGAAACCTCATTAATTATTTGCTAAAAATGACAGAAGAAAAATAACCATTGCTTAAGTTCACATAGAATGGGAATTAATAAAAGAGATATAGAGACATAACTTACAAATGATTTTAGAGAAGAATGTTGAAGAAACTATATGACTTACCAAACTCATGTTCTTTTCCAAGATCATATTTTCTTCCATCTGATGTGTGTTCATGAAGACATCCACACCATGCAGAGACAGTCTCCTGGAAACACCCCCCCCCAAGCCTGACATATATTCATTGCCTGAAATTTTCCCATGGGTTAATTCACTTAATTTTTGTTTCGAACAGAATGAGAACACTAAATGTAATTATCTTGGACATATCTTCAGAATATTTCTGTTAAAATGATACCATCTGCTACATATATGTAAAATTAGAGATATATTCTTATTACTCACCCCTGAAGAGGCAACATAATCTATTTCTCAAAGTTATTCACCTGACAAATAAGGACCAAAGGAGAATTTTTCTGCTATCCTAATATTTTACTTCATTTGTATCATCAAAGTGAATAAAATTGTCTTATAGTATAAGAGGTCATGTGCTGAACAGTGTGAGATGTGGACCAGAACAAAAGCCATGCTCTGATGCATGTTCCTTAATGCATGGCAAGGATGTGTCAAATTGACAGGAAAACTTAGTCACTTGGTTGAATATTTCAGTCTTACATGTGACTGTTAGTGATAGTATCAAGTATGATTCAGGGGTCAAATTATTAAAACATATTATGTTGTTAAAATTTAAAATATTTTACTAGTTATATATTTATACATGTGAGTTGTAGTATATATATGGAAGGTAGGGGATGACTTTGAGAAATACATTCTTTCCTTCTACCTCAATGTGTATACTGGGATTGAACTCCATCTTCCAGAACTGCACAACACACCTTCTAAACCTATGAGCCATTTGGCCACAACCTCTCCTATCATATTTAAAGAAAAAATGTCATAAATGTATAGTTCCAATATATTTGTTTCGATATTACATTTAAAATAGCACTTCATTAATACAAATAATTATATAAATACAAATAATAATAATAATACAAAAATACAAAACAGTAAATAAGGAGTGAGTGATAGTTAAATGTATAACTTAAGAAACCAACCAAATAGAAACAAAGAGAACAATACAAAGAATCAACAAAACCAAAAGCTGGTTTTTTCAGAGGGTTAACAAGATAGAAAACCCCCTAGCTAAACTAACTAAAGGGCCCAGAGGCAGTATCAAAATTAACAGAATCAGAATTGAAAAGGGAGACATAACAACAGAAAGAGAGGAAATTCAAAAAAAATCATTGGATCCTACCATAAAAGTCTATACTCAACAAAACTGGAAAATCTAGATGAAATGGATGGTTTTCTAGACAAATACCACATACCAAAGTTAAATCACAAGCAGATAAACTATCTAAACCTGCCCATATTGCACAAGGAAATAGAAGAAGTCATTAAAAACCTCCCAACCAAAAAAAAAAAAGCCTAGGGTCCCGCCATCTTCCCTCTGAGCCCAGTGGAGGTGGCTAGGGCCGTTTGTGTGCTCTCCACACCCCAGAACATTAGGATCATCTTGGGATTAAGGGTGAGCGGAGTGTAGTGTTGGCTTTGGGAACTGAGGGAGCTCTAGTGCCAGCGGCAGCAGGAACAGAAAACTCCGCCCAACTAGAGGCTGGGGTCTGTTAGCCAGGTCTTCAACCCTATAGGTGGAAGAATAACATGAACTAACTAGTACCCCCTGAGCTCATGTCTCTAGCTGCATATATAGAAGAGGATGGCCTAGTTGGCCATCATTGGAAAGAGAGGCCCCTTGGTCATGCAGACTTTATATGCCCCAGTACAGAGGAACACCAGGGCCAAGATGTGGGAGCGGGAGGGTAGGGGAGCAGGGCCGGGAGGGGGGAGGGTATAGGGAACTTTCTGGATAACACTTGAAATGTAAATGAAGAAGTTATCTAATAAATATTGGAAAAAAAAAAGAAAACTCCGCCCAACTGGAGGCTGGGGTCTGTTCTAGCCAGGGCCACGCCCTGCCCCCCCCCATCTTCCCCCTGAGCCCAGTGGAGGCTGCTAGGGTTGCTTGTGCACTCTCCACACCCCAGGACATTAGGACCACCTCGGGATTATGGGTGAGTGGAGCAGTGTTGGCTTTGGGAACTGATGGGGCTCTGGTGTCAGCGGAAGCAGGAACAGAGGAACTCCACCCAACTGGAGGCTGGAGTCTATTCCAGCCAGGGCCACCCCCCCACACCCACCATCTTCCCTCTGAGCCCAGCGGAGGTGGTTAGGGCCGCTTGTGTGCTCTCCACACCTCAGGACATTAGGATCACCTCGGGGTTACAGGTGAGGGGAGCACAGTGTTTGCTTTGAGAACCTCGGAGGGTCTGATTCCAGCAGCAGCAGCAGCAGCAGGAACAGAGGAACTCCACCCAACCGGAGGCTGGGACCTCTTCCAGCCAGGACCACCCTGGCCATCTCCCCTCTGATCCCAGCGGAGGTGGCTAGGGCCATTTGTGTGCTCTCCACACCCCAGGACATTAGGATCACCTCTGGATTACAGGACCTTGGGATCACCTCAGGATTACAGAAGAGAGGCAGCCTGCTGTGAGAGTTCTGACCCTAGAACTCAGGAAGTGGATCAGAGCTCCAGTCTGCTAGACACTGGACTTGCAAGAAAAGAGCTTGCCTTCAGAGAGTGCTCTGATCACTGGATCTCCGGGTTGAGTTGGTCTACCAGAAGTGCTGTCAAAGGCTAACAGAATCATAGGAGGATCAAGCTCAAACCAGTGACAGCTTGGACAGTAACATCAGAAATCTCCAGATGGCAAAAGGCAAATGTAAGAATCTCACTAACAGAAACCAAGAACAATGGGCATCATCAGAACCCAGTATGCCCACTACAATGAGTCCTGGATACTCCAACATTCCTGAAAAGCAAGATGCAGATTTTAAATCATATCTCATCATGATGGTAGAAGATTATAAGAAGGACGTTAATAACACACTTAAAGAAATACAGGAGAACAATGCTAAACAGGCAGAAGCACCTAAAGAAGAAAAACAAAAATTCTTCAAGGAACTAGGGAAGAACACTGCTAAACAGGTAGAAGCCCTTTAAGAGCTATTGGCAAACACTGCTAAACAGGTAGAAGAAACGCAAAAATCCCTTAAAGCACTACAGGAAAACACAACCAAACAGGTGACAGAATTGAAGAAAACCATTCAAGATCTAAAAATGGAAGTAGAAACACTGAAGAAAACTCAAAGAGAGACAACACTGGATATAGAAACCCTAGGAAAGAAATCAGGAAACATAGATGTGAGCATCAGCAACAGAATACAAGAGATGGAAGAGAGAATCTCAGGTGCAGAAGATTCCATAGAGACCATGGACACAACAATCAAAGAAAACGCAAAATGCAAAAAGATCCTAACTCAAAACATCTAAGAAATCCAAGACACAATGAGAAGACCAAACCTATAGATAATAGGAGTAGAAGAGAATGAAGATTCTCAACTTAATGGGCCAGCAAATATCTTCAACAAATTTATAGAAGAAAACTTCCCATACCTAAAGAAAGAGATGCCCATGAACATATAAGAAGCTTCCAGAACTCCAAATAGACTAGACCAGAAAAGAAATTCCTCCTGACTTTTAATAATCAGAACAACAAATGCACTAAATAAAGACAGAATATTGAAAGCAGTAAGGGAAAAAAGTCAAGTAACTTATAAAGGCAGGCCTATTAGAATCATTCCAGATTTCTCACCAGAGACTATGAAAGACAGAAGATCCTGGACTGATGTTATACAGACACTAAGAGAAAACAAATGCCAGCCCAGGCTACTATACCCAACAAAACTGTCAATTACCATAGATGGAGAAACCAAAGTTTTCCATGACAAAACTAAATTCACACAATATCTTTCCATAAATCCAGCCCTTCAAAGGATAATAACAGGAAAACACCAACTCAAAGATGGAAACTACACCCTAGAAAAAATAAGAAAGTAATCCTTTAACAAAACTAAAAGAAGAGAGCCACAAGAACAGACTCCGATCTTTAACATAAAAAATGACAGATAGTAACAATTACTTTTCTTTGATTTCTCTTAACATCAATGGACTCAATTCCCCAATAAGAAGGCATAGACTAACAGACTGGCTACACAAACAAGACCCAACATATTGCTGCTTGAAGGAAACCCACCTCAGAGACAAAGACAGACACTACCTCAGAGTAAAAGGCTGGAAAACAATTTCTAAGCAAATGGCTCAAAGAAACAAGCAGGAGTAGCCATTCTAATATCGAATAAAATTGACTTCCAACCCAAAGTTTTCAAAAAAGACAAGGAGGGGCACTTCATACCCATCAAAGGTAAAATCCGCCAAAATGAACTCTCAATTCTAAATATCTATGCTCCAAATGTAAGGGCAGCCACATTCATTAAGGAAACTTTAGTAAACCTCAAAGCACACATTGCACCTCACACAATAATAGTGGGAGACTTCAACACCCCACTCTCACCAATGGACAGATCCTGGAAACTGAAACTAAACAGAGACACATGGACACTAACAGAAATTATGAAACAAATGGATTTAACAGATATCTATAGAACATTTTATCCTAAAACAAAAGGATATACCTTCTTCTCAGCACCTGATGGTACCTCCTCTGAAATTGACCATATAATTGGCCACAAAACAGGCCTTAACAGATACAAAAATATTGAAATTATCCCAGGCATCCTAACAGATCACCATGGACTAAGGCTGATCTTCAATAACAGCAGAAATAATAGAAAGCCAACATTCATGTGGAAACTGAACAACACTCTACTCAATGATACCTTGGTCAAGGAAGAAATAAAGAAAGAAATTAAAGAAATTCTAAAAAATTTAATGAAAATGAAGCCACAATGTACCCAAACTTATGGGACACAATGAAAGCAGTCCTAAGAGAAAAACTCATAGCCCTGAGTGCCTCCAAAAAGAAACTAGAGAGCATATACTAGCAGTCTGACAAAACACCTAGAAACTCTAGAACGAAAGGAAACAAATTCACCCAAGAGGAGTAGACAGCAGGAAATAAACTCAGAGTGGCAATCAACCAAGTGGAAACAAAAAGAAGTATTCAAAAAATCAACCAAACCAGGAGCTGGTTCTTTGAGAAAATCAACAACATAGATAAACCCTTAGCCAGACTAACTAGACGGCAGAGGGACAGTATCCGAATTAACAAAATCAGAAATGAAAAAGGAGACATAACAATTGATCCTGAGGAAATCCAAAACATCATCAGATCCTACTACAAAAGCCTATACTCAACAAAACTGGAAAACCTGGATGAAATGGACAACTTCCTAGAAAGATACCAGGTACCAAAGTTAAATCAGGATCAGATTAACAATCTTAACAGTCTCATTTCCCCTAAAGAAATAGAAGCAGTCATTAATAGTCTCCCAACAACAACAAAAAAAGACCAGGACCAGATGGGTTTAGTGCAGAGTTCTATCAGACCTTCAAAGAAGACCTAATTCCAACACTCCTCAAACTATTCCACAAAATAGAAACAGAAGGTATTCTACCCAATTCATTCTATGAAGCCACAATTACTCTGATACCTAAACCACACAAAGATCCAACAAAGAAAGAGAACTTTAGACCAATATCCCTTATGAATATTGATGCAAAAATACACAATAAAATCCTCGCAAACGGAATCCAAGAACACATCAAAAACGATCATCAATCATGAACAGGTAGGCTTCATCCCAGGGATGCAGGGATGGTTTAATATATGGAAATCCATGAATGTAATACACTATATAAACAAACTCAAAGACAAAAATCACATGATCATCTCGTTAGATGCTGAGAAAGCATTTGACAAAATCCAGCACCCATTCATGATAAAAGTCATGGAAAGATCTGGGATTCAAGACCCACACCTAAACCTATTAAAGCAATATATAACAAACCAGTAGCCAACATCAAAGTAAATGGTGAGAAGCTGGAAGCAATCCCACTAAAATCAGGGACTAGACAAGGCTGCCAACTTTCTCCCTACTTATTCAATATAGTAGTTGAAGTCCTAGCCAGAGCAATTCGACAATGAAAGGAGATGAAGGGGATACAAATTGGAAAGGAAGAAGTAAAAATATCACTATTTGCAGATGATATGATAGTATATATATAAGCGACCCTAAAGATTCCAGCAGAGAACTTCTAAACCTGATAAGCAGCTTCAGTGCAGTAGCTGGATATAAAATTAACTCAAACTATTCAGTGGCCTTTCTCTACACAAAAGATAAACAGGATGAGAAAGAAATTAGGGAAACAACACCCTTCACAATAGTCACAAATAATATAAAATACCTTGGTGTGACTTTAACGAAGGAAGTGAAAGATCTGTATGACAAGAACTTCAAGTCTCTGAAGAAAGAAATTGAAGATCTCAGAAGATGATCTCCCATGCTCATGGATTGGCAGGATTAATATAGTCAAAATGGCTATCCTGCCGAAAGCAATCTACAGATTCAATGCAATCCCCATCACAATTCCAACTCAATTCTTCACTGAGATTGAAAGGGCAATTTGCAAGTTCATCTGGAATAATAAAAAACCTAGTATAGCAAAAACTATCCTCAACAATAAAAGAACCTCTGGTGGAATCACCATGCCTGACCTCAAGCTGTACTACAGAGCAATTGTAATAAAAACTGCATGGTACTGGTATAACAACAGACAGGTAGACCAATGAAATAGAATTGAAGACCCAGAAATGAACCCACATACCTTTCGTCACCTTATTTTTGACAAGGGAGCTAAAAGTATCGGGTGGAAAAAAGACAACATTTTCAATAAATGGTGTTGGCACAATTGGCGGTCAACATGTAGAAGAATGTGATTGATCCATTCCCATCTCCTTGTACAAAGCTCAAGTTTAAGTGGATCAAGGACCTCCACATTAAACCAGAGATTCTGAAATTCATAGGGGAGAAAGTGGGAAAAACCCTTGAAGATATGGCACAGGGGTAAAATTCCTAAACAAAACACCAATGGCCTGTGCTATAAGATCACAAATCATTCTTACTGGTGTGAGGTGGAATCTCAGAGTTGTTTTGATCTGCATTTCCCTGATGATTAAGGATGTTGAACATTTTTTCAAGTGCTTCTCAGCCATTCGGTATTCCTCAGTTGAGAATTCTTTGTTTAACTCTGTGTCCCACTTTAATGGGGATATTTGATTTTCTGGTGTCCACCTTCTTGAGTTCTTTATATATATTAGATATCAGTCCCCTATCTGATTTAGGATTGGTAAAGCTCCTTTCCCAATCGGTTGGTGGCCCTTTTGTCTTGTTGACAGTATCTTTTGCCTTACAGAAGCTTTGCAACTTTATGAGGTCCCATTTGTCAATTCTTGATCTTACAGCACAAGCCTTTGCTGTTTTGTTCAGGAATTTTTCCCCAGTGCCCATATCTTTGAGGCTTTTTCCCACTTTCTCCTCTATAAGTTTCAGTGTCTCTGGTTTTATGTGGAGGTCCTTCAACCACTTAGACTTGACCTTAGTACAAGGAGATAAGAATGGATCAATTCCCAGTCTTCTACATGATAGCTGCCAGTTGTGTCAGCACCATTTGTTGAAAAGGCTGTCTTTTTTCCACTGGATAGTTTTAGCTCCCTTGTCAAAGANAAGGAAGATCAAAATGTGGACACGTCACCCCTTCCTAGAATTAAGAACAAAGCACACATTGAAGGAGTTACAGAGATCATGTGTGAAGCTGAATCCAAAGGATGGACCCAATGACTGCGGCTGCCAGGGATCCATCCCACAATCAGCCACCAATCATAGACACTATAGCATATGTCAGCAAGATAGTGCTGAAAGGGCCTGGATATAGTTGTCTCGTGGGAGACTATACCAATGCCTGGCAAACATGGAGGTGGAAGCTCACAGTCAGCTATTAGATGGAACACAGGGTTCCCAAGGAAGGAGCTAGAGAAAGTACCCAAGGAGCTGTAGGGGTCTTCAACCCTATAGGTGGAAGAATAACATGAACTAGCTAGTACCCCCTGAGCTCATGTCTCTAGCTGCATATATAGAAGAGGATGGCCTAGTTGGCCATCATTGGGAAGAGAGGCCCCTTGGTCATGCAGACTTTATATGCCCCAGTACAGGGGAACGCCAGGGCCAAGATGTGGGAGCAGGTGGGTAGGGGAGCAGGGCTGGGAGGGGGGAGGGTATAGGGAACTTTCTGGATAACACTTGAAATATAAATGAAGAAATTATCTAATAAATGTTGGAAAAAAAAAGATCACAAATCAACAAATGGGACCTTATAAAATTGCAAAGCGTCTGTAGGGCCAAAGATACTGTCAATAAGACAAAAAGGCCACCAATGGATTGGGAAAGAAATTTTACCAATCCTAAATCTGATAGGAGGCTAATATCCAATATTTACAAAGAGCTCAAGAAGCTGAACTCCAGAAATTCAAATAATGCCATTAAAAAATGGAGTACAGAACTAAACAAACAATTCTAAACTGAAGAATGTCAAAGGGCTGAGTAGCACCTTAAAATATGTTTGAAATCCTTAATCATCAGAGAAATGCAAATCAAAACAACCCTGAGATTCCACCTCACACCAGTAAGAATGGCTAAGATCAAAAATTCATGTGACAGCAGATGCTGGTGAGGATGTTTAGAAAGAGGAACACTCCTCCATTGCTGGTGGGATTGCAAGCTGGTACAACCACTCTGGAAATCAGTCTGGTGGTTTCAGTACTACTGAAAGATCCAGTAATACCTCTACTGGGCATATACCCAGAAGATATTCCAACTAGTAACCAGGACACATGCTCCACTATGTTCATAGCAGCCTTATTTATTTATTTATTTATTTATTTATTTATTTATTTATCTATCTATTTATTTAGTTTTCAATTAGTTTTATTAGATATTTTCTTAATTTATATTTCAAATGTTATCCCGAAAGTTCCCTCCTCCCCTGCCTTGTTCCCCTGCCCACCCACTCCCACTTCTTGTTTCCAGCGTTCCCTTGTATTGGGGGTATATAAAGATTATAATACCAAGGGGCCTCTCCACCCAATGATGGCCAAATAGGCCATCTTCTGATACATGTAGAGCTAGAGACACATGTTCTGGGGGTTCTGGTTAGTTCATATTGTTGTTCCTCTTCTAGGGTTGCAGACCTCTTCAGCTCCTAGTGTTCTATCTCTAGCTTCTCCATTGTGGGTCCTGTGTTCCATCATATAGATGATTATGAGCAACCACTTCTGTACAAGACAGCTATATCAGGTTCCCTTAAGTAGGCACTAGCTGTCCTATGCAATAGTGTCTGAGTTTAATGACTGATTATGGGATGGATCCCCCTGTGAATAGGAAACAAAATAACCATGAAAGGAGTTACAGAGACAAAGTTTAGAGCTAAGACGAAAGGATGGACCATACAGAGACTACCCCACCAGCAGCCTTATTTATAATAGCCAGAAGCTAGAAAGAACCCAGATGTCCCTCATCAGAGGAATGGATACAGAAAATGTGGTATATTTACACAATGGAGTACTACTCAGCTATTAAAAACAATGAATTTATGAAATTTGTGAGCAAATGGATGTATCTAGAGGATATCATTCTGAGTGAGGTAACCCAATCACAAAAGAAGTCACTTAATATGCACTCACTGATAAGCGGATATTAGCCCAGAAACCTAGAATACCCAAGATACAATTTCCAAAACACAAGAAAATCAAGAAAGACCAATGCATAGATAATTCATTCCTCCCTAGAATAGTGATTAAAATATACATGGAAGGAGGTGCATTGACAAAATTTGGAGCTAAAATGAATGGATGGACCATCCAGATAGTGCCCCACCAGGGTGGTCCATCACATAATCAGCCACCAAATGCAGACACTACTGCATACGCCAGCAGGATATTGCTGAAAGGACCCTGATATAGCTGTCTCCTGTGAGGCTTTGACAGTCCCTGACAAATACAGAAGTAGATGCTCACAATCATCTATAGGGCAGAACACAGGGTCCCCAATGTAGGAGCTAGAGAGAGTACCCAAGAGCTGTAGGGGTCTGCAACCCTATAGATGAAACAACAATATGAACTAATCAGAACTCCTAGAGCTCATGTCTCTAGCTGCATATGTAGCAGAAGATGGCTTAGTTGGCCATCATTGGGAAGAGAGGCCCCTTGGAATACCCAAGATACAATTTCCAAAACACAAGAAAATCAAGAAAGACCAATGCATAGATAATTCATTCCTCCCTAGAATAGTGATTAAAATATACATGGAAGGAGGTGCATTGACAAAATTTGGAGCTAAAATGAATGAATGGACCATCCAGATAGTGCCCCACCAGGGTGGTCCATCACATAATCAGCCACCAAATGCAGACACTACTGCATACGCCAGCAGGATATTGCTGAAAGGACCCTGATATAGCTATCTCCTGTGAGGCTTTGACAGTCCCTGACAAATACAGAAGTAGATGCTCACAATTATCTATAGGGCAGAACACAGGGTCCCCAATGTAGGAGCTAGAGAGAGTACCCAAGAGCTGTAGGGGTCTGCAACCCTATAGATGAAACAACAATATGAACTAATCAGAACCCCCAGAGCTCATGTCTCTAGCTGCATATGTATTAGAAGATGGCTCAGTTGGCCATCATTGGGAAGAGAGGCCCCTTGGTCTTGCAAACTTTATATGCCCCTATATAGGGGAATGCCAGGGCCAAGAAGTGGGAGTGAATGGGTAGGGGAACAGGGCGGGAGTAGGGTATAGGGGACTTTTGGGATAGCATTTGAAATGTAAATGAAAAAAAATCTAATAAAAATTTGGAAAGAAATAATAATCTGCCATTAAAAAAAGATCCAGTTTTTTTTAAACAGTGAAGTCAATTAAAACGCACTACTTCAAAATCAATTATCTTTGAAGCCACAGTAACACTTAAATATGTTTAAGACTTGAATGCAGAGATTTGGTTGTTTGGAAGGCTAATTAGGCCTCCAACTTGCTCAAATAGAAATTAGCAAATATTTAGGGGAGTTTGGAGTAGGTGTGTGTGTGGGGGTGTGTGTAGAGAAATACCTTCATAGACTCTGGGGGAGGGTAGATATGATAGGGTGTTTTGGGGAGGGAGGGAAACAGGGAAAGGGAATAATATTTGAAATGTAAATAAAGAAAATATCCAATAAAAAAGAGAGAAAAAATTTAAGTATCTAGCGTCCTGAAATAATAAGGAATCCAGGCATCTTGATACAGTCTTCTGTTGTCCTTTCTTCCCAATCAGCGATTTGTGGATGTGTGGGATGACACCACCAACAGCAATTGTAGCCTTGATCAGAGAATCCAATTCTTCATCTCCATGTATAGCAAGCTGCAAGTGACAATGGGTAATGCACTTTACCTTTAAGTTTTTGTGATGCATTTCCTGCCAACTCAAGTACCTTGCAGTGATGTTCTCCAGGATAGCTGTGCTGTACACAGCAGTGGTTGCACCCATATGTCCGTGGCTGGTTGTCCTAAATTTCAGTTGTCAATGAATAAGGCCCAAGCCAGTGAGGCTCGCTGTGAGAGGGAAACCCCCTTTGTCTTGCCTTTCTGGAGTCCTTCCCAGCCTTACTGCCAGCTGTGTAGGACTGTGTTGAAGCTGGGACAAGCGAGGAAGAGACAAGGCCTGGTGGACTCTTAGTGAGGTCCCGGTGCCCACTCCTCTGTTGTACCACGATTCAAACTGCTGGGCATTCACATTTAATCATTAAGATTAACTGTGCAGCCCAAGTTTTATATGGTTCATTGACTTCAAAGAGACATAGAGGAACACGGGTGGCATGAGTCCTTTCGTTGCCTGGTGCAGAGCCTCACTTTCTCGGGAACTGAAAGGCACATTGTATCCCAGGAATCACAGACTCTAATCTGAAAGAAAAATCACAAATGCCTGTCATGGCAGCTAGATCAGGCCAATTCCAGGATTCCCCACACCTAAGGGTGCTATAATGACAGTCACATCCTGGTAGTAGCCAACTGCTTTCTAATATATTTAGAGTCCAGTTAATTGGAAGGAAATCATGCTACATCCCAGAAACCTAGTTAACTGTCTGTTCTAGTGAGGCTGTGAAGCTTTGTGAACCTATTTTAACACCAATTTAAATTGTGGTTTAGTAAATTCTACATATATTCTAAATACTTATCCTTATATTCACAGAGAAGTATAACTCTAACCCCTTATCAAATAAACATTTCTTTATAAGAGATGGATACTATTATTTTAAAAAGCCCACAAACGTTCAAAATTCAGAGAACAAGGCTAAGTAGCCCCAATTTGATATATCTGCTACATCTATAATCTAACTTCTGCATCTAGTGCTCAGGGAACATTGCAGAAAGGGGCTTTGAAAAGTTATAAGTGAGCAGACTACAGAAGTGACATAGCTTCTGGGAAAGGCAAAAGTGACACAGCTTCTGGGACAGACCCAGTTGTGGGCTCTAGACATCCAGGCACCTTCCCTGCCAGAGGAGAGGTATCTTCCCGGAGGGCTCTGCCTGCCAGAGAACGTGAGGGAGCCATCTTGGGTCCCATGTCCCTCAGAGACCAGTCTACACAGGTGAGAGTGCGGACTACAGAAGCAACACAGCTTCTGGGACAGGCAGAAGCAACACAGCCTCTGGGAAAGACCCAGTTGCGGGCTCCAGACATCCTGGCATCTTCCCCAGCAGAAGAGAGGTGTCTGCCTGGAAGGGCTCTGCCTGCAGAAACAGGTGAGGGAGCCATCTTGGGCCCTGGATCCTTCAGAGAGCAGTCTTCGAAGGTCAGCTCTCAGACTGTGAAGGGTGAGTGAGCAGACTGCAGAAGCAACACAGCTTCTGGGACAGAACCCATTTCCTGCTACAGACATCCAGGCACCTTCCCCGTCAGAGGAGAGGTGTCCACCCAGGATGGCTCTGCCTGCAGGAGCAGTTGAGGGAACTATCTTGGGTCCTGGGTTCCTCAGAGACCTGTCTGTGCGGGTAAGCGCGCAGGCTGCAGAGGCAACACATCTCCTGGGCCAGGCCCTGTATCAGGCCTTCATTAAACAAGAGGCAGGTCTGAACACCAGACCTCAGTGCATCTACCCTGCAAAAGGAAAGCTTGCCTGAAGAGACTACTCTGACCACTGATACTCAGGAGAGAGCTGGACTCCCAGGACTGCTGACAGAGGCTAACAGAATCACAGTAGGAACAAGCTCCAACCAGAGACAACTATAACAACTAACTCAAGAGATTATCAGATGGTGAAAAGCAAACATAAGAATCTTAATAATAGAAACCAAGTCCATTCACCATCATCAGAACCCAGCACTCCCACCTCAGCCAGTCCTGGATACCCCAACACACCCAAAAAGCAAGACTCGGATTTAAAATCATACCTCATGATGCTGGTAGAGGACATTAAAAAGGATATTAATGATTCACTTAAAGAAATACGGGAGACCACTGCTAAAGAGGTAAAAGTTCTTAAAGAGGAAACCCAAAAATCTCTTAATAACTACAGGAAGAAACAACCAAACAGGCGGTAGAATTGAACAAAACCATCCAGGACCTAAAAGGGAAGTAGAAACAATAAAGAAAACCCAAAGTGAGACAACTGTGGAGATAGAAACTCTAGGAAAGAAATATGGAACCATAGATGTGAGCATCAGCAACAGAATACAAGAGATGGAAAAGAGAATATCAGGTGCAGAAGATTCCATAGAGAACATGGGCAAAACAGTCAAAGAAAATGCAAAATGCAAAAAGATCCTAACCCAAAACATCCAGGAAATCCAGGACACAATGAGAAGACCAAACCTATGGATAATAGGAGTAGATGAGAATGAAGATTCTCAACTTAAAGGGCCAGGAAATATCTTCAACAAAATCATAGAAGAAAACTTCCCATACCTAAAGGAAAGAGATGCCCATGAACATACAAGAAGCCTACAGAACTCCAAATAGACTGGAACAGAAAAGAAATTCCTCCTGACACATAATAATTAGAACAACAAATGCACTAAATAAAGATAGAATATTAAAAGCAGTAAGGGAAAAAGGTCAAGTAACACATAAAGGGAGGCCTATTAGAATTACACCAGACTTCTCACCAGAGACTATGATAGCCAGAAAATCCTGGACAGATGTGATGCAGACACTAAGAGAACACAAATGCCAGCCCAGGCAATTATACACAGCAAAACGGTCAATTACCATAGATGGAGAAACTAAAGTATTCCATGATAAAACCAAACTCACAAAATATCTTTCCATGAATCCTGCCCTTCAAAGGATAATGAAGGGAAAACACCAACACAAGGAGGGAAACTACACCCTAAAAAAAGCAAGAAAGTAATCCTTCAACAAACCTAAAAGAAGACAGTCGCAAGAACAGAATCCCAACTTTAACAATGGAAAAAGCAAGAAGCAGCAATTACCTTTCTTTAATTTCTCTTAACATCAGTGGACTCAATTCCCCAATGAAAAGACATAGACTAATAGAATGGCTACATGAACAGGACCCAACATTTTGCTGCTTACAGGAAACCAGGAAAAAAGACAGACACTACCTCAGAGTGAAAGGCTGGAAAACAATTTTCCAAGCAAATGGTCCAAACAAACAAGCTGTAGTAGCCATTCTAATATCAAATAAAATTGACTTCCAACCCAAAGTTATCAAAAAAGGCAAAGAGGGGCACTTCATACTCATCAAAGGTAAAATCTACCAAGATGAACTCTCAATTCTGAATATCTATGCTCCAAATAAAAGGGCAGCCAAATTCATTAAAGAAACTTTAGTAAAGCTCAAAGCACACATTGCCCCTCACACAATAATAGTGGGAGACTTCAACACCCCACTCCCACAAATGGACAGATCCTGGAAACAGAAACTAAACAGATACACATGGACATTAACAGAAGTTATGAAACAAAAGGATTTAATAGATATCTATAAAACATTTTCTCCTAAAACACAAGGATATACCTTCTTCTCAGCACCACATGGTACCTCCTCCAAAATCGAGCATATAATTGGTCACAAAACAGGCCTCCACAGATACAAAAATATTGAAATTATTCCATGCATCCTAGGTGACCACCATGGAGTAAGGCTGATCTTCAATAACAACATAAATAATAGAAATCCACCGTTCACGTGGAAACTGAACAACACTCTACTCAATGATTCCGTGGCAAGGGATGAAATAAAGAACTTAAATACTTTTTAGAGATTAACGAAAATGAAGCCAAAACATACCCAAAATTATGGAACACAATGGAGGCAGTCCTAATAGGAAAACTCATAGCACTGAGTGCCTCCAAAAAGAAACTAGAGAAAGCATGCGCTGGCAGCCTGACAGCACACCTAGAAGCTCTAGAACTAAAGGAAGCAAATTCACCCAAGAGGAGTAGACAGCAGGAAATAATCAAACTCAAAGCTGAAATCAACCAAGTAGTAACAAAAAGAACTATTCAAAGAATCAACCAAACCAGGAGCTGGTTCTTTGAGAAAACCAACAAGATAGATAAACCCTTAATCCAGACTAACTAGAGGGCACAGAGACAATATCATAACTAATAAAATCAGAATTAAAAGAGGAGACATAACCACAGAATCTGAGGAAATCCAAAACATCATCAGATCCCATTTCAAAAGGCTATAATCAACAAAACTAGAACACCTGGATGAAATGGACAATTTCGTAGTCAGATACCAGGTACCAAAGTTAAACCAGGATCAGATTATCAATCTAAACAGTCCCATTTATGCTAAATAAATAGAAGCAGTCATCAATAGTCTCCCAACTAAAAAAAGCCCAGGACCAGATGGGTTTAGTTCAGAGTTCTATCAGATCTTCAAAGAAGACCTAATTCCAAATCTCCTCAAACTATTCTACAAAATAGAAACAGAAGTTACTCTACCCAATTCATTCTATGAAGCCACAATTACTCTGATACCTAAACCACAAAAAGATCCAACAAAGAAAGAGAACTTCAGACCAATTTTCCTTATGAATATCGAACAAAAAATACTCAATAAAATCCTTGAAAACGAATCCAAGAACACATCAAAAAGTACATCCATCATTACCAAGTATGCTTCATTCCAGGAATGCAGAGATGTTTAATATATGCAAATCCATCAGTGTAATCTACTATATAAACAAACTCAAAGACAAAAGCCACATGATCATCTCGTTAGATACTGAGAAAGCATTTGACAAAATCCAACACTCTTTCATGATAAAAGTCTTGGAAAGAACAGGAATTAAGGCCAATACCTAAACATAATAAAGAAATCTAAAGCAAACCAGTAGCCAACATCAAAGTGAATGGAGAAAAGCTGGAATCAATCCCACTAAAATCAGGGACTGTACAAGGCTTTCCATTTTCTCCCTACCTATTCAATATAGTACTTGAAGTTCTAGCTAGAGCAATTCAACAAAAAAAGGAGATCAAAGGAATAAAAATTGGAAAGGAAGAAGTCAAAATTCAGTATTTGCAGATGATATCATAATATATATAAGTGAACCCAAAAATTCCACCAGAGAACTCCTAAACCTGATACAGCTTCAGTGCAGTAGCTGGATATAAGATCAACTCAAACAAATCAGTGGCTTTTCTCTACTCAAAGGATAAAAGGGCTGAGAAAGATATTAGGGAAACAACATCCTTCACAATAGTCACACACACACAAAAATAAAGTACCTTGTTGTGGCTCTAACTAAGGAAGTGAAAGATCTGTATGACAAGAACTTCAAGGCTCTGAAGAAAGTAATTGAAGAAGATCTCAGACAGTGGAAAGATTTCCCATGCTCATGCATTGTCAGGATAAATATAGTCAACATAGCTATCCTGCTGAAAGCAATCTACAGATTCAATGCAATCCCCATCAAAATTCCAACTCATTCTTTACTGAGTTAGAAAGTGCAGTTTGCAAATTCATCTGGAATAATAAAAAACCTAGGATAGCAAAAACTATTCTCAAGAATAAAAGAACCTCTGGTGGAATCACCATCCCTGACATCAAGCTGTACTACAGAGCAATTGTGATAAAAAACAAACAAACAAACAAAACAAACAAACAAAAAAAAACTGCACCGTACTGGTACAGTAACAGACAGGTAGATCAATGGAATAGAATTGAAGACCCAGAAATGAATCCACACACCTATGGTCACTTGAGCTTTCACAAGGTAGCTAAAACCATCCAGTGGAAAAAAGACAGCATTTTCAACAAATAGTGCTGGCACAACTGGTGTTTATCATGTAGAAGAATGCGAATCGATCAATTCTTAACTCCTTGTACAAAGCTCAAGTCTATGTGGATCAAAGACCTCCACATAAAACCAGAGACACTGACATTTATAGAGGAGAAATTGGGGAAAAGCCTCGAAGATATAGGCACAGGGGAAAAATTCCTAAACATAACAGCAATGGCTTGTGCTGTAAGATCAAGAATTGACAAATGGGACCTCATAAAATTGCAAAGCTTCTATAAGGCAAAAGACACGGGGGCTGGTGAGATGGCTCAGCGGGTAAGAGCACCCGACTGCTCTTCCGAAGGTGATAAGTTCAAATCCCAGCATCCACATGGTGGCTCACAACCACCCGTAGTGAGATCTGGCGCCCTCTTCTGGATTGTCTGAAGACAGCTACAGTGTACTTACATATAATAAATAAAATAAAAAAAAGGCAAAAGACACTGTTAATAAGACAAAAAGGACACCAATAGATTGTTAAAGTATCTTTACCAATCCTAAATCAGATAGGGAACTAATATCTAATATTTATAAAGAGCTCAAGAAGCTGGACTCCAGAAAATCAAATAACCCCATTTAAATAAGGGGTACAGAGCTAAACCAAGAATTCTCAACTGAGGAATACTGAATGGCTGAGAAGCATCTGAAAAAAATGTTCAACATCCTTAATCATCAGGGAAATGCAAATAAAAACAACCTTGAGATTTTACCTCACACCAGTCAGAATGGCTAAGATAAAAATTTCAGGTGACAGCAGATGCTGGCGAGGATGTGGAGAAAGAGGAACACTCCTCCATTGCTGGTGATATTACAAGGTTGTGAAACCACTCTGGAAATCAGTCTGGAGGTTCCTCAGAAAATTGGACATAGTAGTACTGGAAGATCCAGCAATACCTCTACTGGGCATATACCCAGAAGATGTTCCAACTGGTAATAAGGACACATGCTCCACTATGTTCATAGCAGTCTTATTTATAATAGGCAGAAGCTGGAAAGAACCCAGATGTCCCTCAACAGAGGAATGGATACGGAAAATGTGGTACATGTCACAATGGAGTACTAGTCTGCTATTCAAAACAATGAACTTATGAAATTCTTGGGCAAATGGATGTATCTGGAGGATATCATCTTTAGTGAGATAACCCAATGACAAAAGAAGTCACTAGATAAGCACTCATTGATAAGCAGATATTAGCACAGAATCTTAGAATACCCAAGATACAATTAGCAAAACACAAGTAAATCAAGAAGGAAGACCAGCAAGCATGTGGATACTTCATTCCTCCTTAGAATAGGGAACAAAATACCCATGAAAGGAGTTACAGAGACAAAGTTTGGAGCTAAGACAAAAGGATGGATTATCCAGAGACTACCCCACCCAGGGATCCATCCCATAATCATCCACCAAACTCAGACACTATTGCATATGCCAACAAGAGTTTGCTGAAAGAACCCTGATATAGTTGTCTCATATGAGGCTATGCCAGTTCCTGGCAAACACAGAAGTGGATGCTCACAGTCATCTATAAGATAGAACACAGGGCCCCCAATGGAGAAACCAGAGAAAGTACCAAAGGAGCTGAAGTGGTCTGCAACCCTATAAGAGGAATAAAAATACAAACTAACCAGTACCCTCAGTGCTCCTGTCTCTAGCTGCATATGTAGTAGAAGATGGCCTAATTGGCCAACATTGAGATGAAAGGCCCCTTGGTATTGCAAACTTTAAATGCCCAAATATAGGGGAATGCCAAGGCCAAGAACTGGGAGTGGGTGGGTGGGGAGTAGGGCGGGGGGAGGGTATATGGAACTTTTGAGATAGCATTTGAAATGTAAATTAAGAAAATATCTAATAAAATAATTAAAAAATATGAAAGGAGGGCTGCTAGATGTCTCAGTGAGGATACGTGCTTTCTGTCAAGCCTGACAATTTGAGTTTCACTGCCAGGACCGCCAAAAGAGAAATAAATGGAGAACTGGATGTTTCTATGCTATGATAGTTTGTTTGTAGAAGGTATTCTGGTACCTCTAGCTAGGCTCAAACTCTATGGAGCTGAGGCTAACTTGAGTTTTGAACAGCTCCTACCTACATCTCTAGTGCTTAGATCGTGGGCATTTACCACTCAGATATGAATGCAAGGCTTCATGTCTACCACATACATAAGTGTTCTACCAAATAAGCTACATATCTAGTCTATAAAAAATTTTTAAGTTTTCAGTCTAAAGAAATATTAATTTTATGAGGTCCCATTTGTCGATTTTTGATCTTACAGCACAGGCCATTGCTGTTCTGTTTAGGAATTTTACCCCTGTGCCTATATCTTCGAGGCTTTTCCCCACTTTATTCTTTATAAATTTCAGTGTCTCTGGTTTTATGTGGAGGTCTTTGATCCACTTAAACTTGAGCTTTGTACAAGGAGATAAGAATGAATCAATTCGCATTCTTCTACATGATAACAGCCAGTTGTGCCAGCACCATTTGTTGAAAATGCTGTCTTTTTTTCCACTGCATAGTTTTAGCTCCCTTGTCAAAGATAAAGTAACCAAAGGTGTGTGGGTTCATTTCTGGGTCTTCAATTCTATTCCATGATTTACCTGTCTGTCGCTGTACCAGTACCATGCAGTTTTTTTTTTTTTTATCACAATTGCTCTGTAGTACAGCTTAATGTCAGGCATGGTGATTCCACCAGAGGTGCTTTTATTGTTGAGAATAGGTTTTTGCTATCCTAGGTTTTTGTTATTCCAGATGAATTTGGAATCATTCTCAGTGAAGAATTGAGTTGGAATTTTGATGGGGATTGCATTGAATCTGTAGATTGCTTTTGGCGGGATTACCATTTTCACTATATTAATCTGGCTAATCTATGAGCATGGGAGATCTTTCTATCTTCTGAGATCTTCTTCAATTTTTTTCTTCAGAGACTTGAAGTTCTTGTCATACAGTTCTTTCACTTCCTTCGTTAAAGTCACACCAAGGTATTTTATATTATCTGTGACTATTGTGAAGGGTGTTGTTTCCCTAATTTCTTTCTCATCCTGTTTATCTTTTGTGTAGAGAAAGGCCATTGATTTGTTTGAGTTTATTTTATATCTAGCTACTGCGCTAAACTGTTTATCAGGTTTAGGAGTTCTCTGGTGGAATTTTTCACTTATATATACTATCATATCATCTGCAAATAGTGATACCTTGACTTCTTCCTTTCCAATTTGTATCCCCTTGATCTCCTTTTGTTGTTGAGTTGCTCTGGCTAGGACTTCAAGTGCTCTATTGAATAGGTAGGGAGAAAGTGGGCAGCCTTGTCTAGTCCCTGATTTTTGTGGGATTGCTTTCAGCTTCTCTCCATTTAGTTTGATGTTGGCTACTGGTTTGCTGTATATTGCTTTTATTATGTTTAGGTATGGGCCTCTGATATAGCTGTCCCCTTTGAGGCTTTGTCAGTGCCTGGGAAATACAGAAGTGGATGCTCACAGCCATCTCTAGGATGGAACACAGGGTCCACCAGGTAGGAGCTAGAGAGAGTACCCGATAGCTGAAGAACTGGGAGGGCCAAGAAGTAGGAGTGGGTGGGTAGCGGAGCAGGGCAGGGGGAGGGTATAGGGGACTTTTGAGATAGCATTTGAAATGTAAATTAAGAAAATATTTAATAAAAAATTAAAATAAAGAAAAAGAAATGTTAAGTTTTTGCAGAGACAGTTTACCTGATTTGAATGTTATACAATGTATATATACTAAAACATCACTTCTTATTCCATCAACACATATATTTCTGTAACCAATGAAAATAAAGGGTTTTTGTTGTTGTTTTGTTAAAAAAAAAGAAAAGTTATAAGAGCCAGAGATAAAGGAAATGTTCTCTGAGATTGTATCTCCTAGAAATGACAAGGAAGCTTCATCCATGATACCTCAGCAAAATGACTGCTATATAAGACTTGAAGAACGACTACAATGTACATGTTAATGTGGATAGGAGAAGTCTCAGAAAGACTTCTTGGGCAAAGAACTACAGAATTATTAGGAGCATGAGATATAGTTTTCTATGTTTAGTAAATATTTTATAGATGCTAGGAATCAAATTGCTTTCACAGATTCTTGTATGGTTTTTGATATTCTATGTTTCTATTTTGCCTGACCTCAAGCTGTACTAAAGAGCAACTGTGATAAAAACTGCATGGTATTGATACAGTGACAGAAAAGTAGATCAATGGAATAGAATTGAAGATCCAGAAACCATCCATGAGTTAAAACCCATATCCATTGCTGCTTGGGTAGGATCAAGAACTTGAAACTAGATAGCCAAGGGACCTAAGAGAAAGTCAAATATTTCTCTTCTACAAAGGAATGAAGCAACAATTAAATGATTTCTTCATGATATTCTTCTATAATAATGGAACAGTGCCTTGCTCAGCTATCAACAGAGGAGCATTCTCCTGCAGCCCAAGGTGACAAGACCCAGAGACCAACAGCCAGACAATATGCAGAGAGTGAGAGACCTCAAAACAGCCAGCCTTAAATGGGATGGCCCCTTCAAATCTCTCCCTCCATGTTCCATGAGTTCAGGAGAAGAGGAGACAGAAAGAGTGTAAGAACAAGATAGGATAGAGAACACCAAAGAAACAAGGCCTTCTAAACACAGAAATGTCACACATCAACCAAAGAGTACACATGGAGGGACCCATGGCTCCAGCCACGTATGCAGAAGATGGCCTTGTAGGGAATCAATGGGAGAAGAGGCCCTTGGTCCTGTTAAGGCTCGATGCTCCAGTGTAGGAGAATGCCAGGGTGGTGAGTTGGGAGTGGGTGGGTAAACACCCTGATAGAAGTAGAGGGGATGGGATATGGGGTTTCTAGGTCAGTTGAAACCGGGAAAGGGAATAACATAATAATAATTGTAAATGAAGAAAATATCCCATAAAAATATATAATAATGGATAAATTACTCTGAGATTTAAAAGGATATAAGTAAACATAGTCAATGTGACAACAATAATCTTTTAAACTTACTAAGATTAATATATAAAATTAATTTGGTTTTGCATATAAGACCATTGCTTTAAATAATGATTCATAAAAATATAAACAAATAGATCAATAGGAAACAAAATGGTAAGTGATGAGAAATCATGCAGAAAGTCTGCAAATGCAGATAATCAAGGCA
The DNA here is from genome assembly GCA_902729485.2 of Mus minutoides. Taxonomy (NCBI): domain Eukaryota; kingdom Metazoa; phylum Chordata; class Mammalia; order Rodentia; family Muridae; genus Mus; species Mus minutoides. The sequence continues at coordinate 203,712 of LR750826.1, forward strand.
TCATGGTACATGCATGGAATCTGAACACTCAGGGAACTAAGGTAGCAGTGTTTTGCATAAAACCTTGCCATAATAAGGATTTCTGAGAAAAGAAATAACGTATTTGTAAGTTATTCAGACAAAAAGTCAATGGCAGTAGATGTTAGAATAATTTGAGAACACTAGTAATAACTCCAAGGTTTAGGCTCATTCCAGTTATAATGTCTACAATCAAGAAACTTGTGATAATAACTGCTGATGTGGAGGATGAATAACACTTATTCACTGCTTGTGAGAATATAAGGTGGTGTAGTCACTATTGAAATCTCAGTAATGAAATTTTGTGAAAATCTAGGACAGGCACATTATTATATTGCTCAGGCATACCACTTCTGGACCAGCTCTTAATGCAGAAGAGTCTTTAACATGCTTTTGTTTCATAACACATCTATTGCTGTGTTATTTTCAGTAGGCAGGAGATTAAACCAGTCTAGACCTTTATCCAGAGATAAATGTGTTTATGCACATTACGATTTTCCTTATCCTTGAAAACTGAAGTGCCAATATTTCCAGGGGCTAGAAATGGAATTGTTGCCCTTAGTGAAGTCATCAGACTCAAAGAAACACATATATTACCTTTCCTCTCACATGTAGATCTGAGATTTTCATTTGTATGCATATTCTTGTATATGTATCTTCGTGTGCACTTGAGTATGTGTGTGTATGTGTGTGTGTGTATGTAGGATGAGTCTTGGTTGTGTTTCTCAGTTGCTTTGCATTTTATTTTGTGAGACAAAATATCTTACTGAACCCGAATCTCATTGATGCTAGATCGATTGCCAGCAAACCTATAGGGACTCAGCTGTCCCTCAACCCTGGTGTTACAGATATTTATCATCATTCCTGGCTATTTTTTAATGTGCGGGCACTTTAAATTTAGGACTTCAAGCCTACACATCAAACACATTACTGACTGAATCATCATTCCAACTCCTACATTTTTATTTCTTTTGTGTGTGTTTGTGTGTGTGTTGTATACATAAATAAAAGAAGCACAAATGTGGAGCAAACACAGGGGGCCTGCAAATCCTGGATGAATTTTTGTGTATTCTAATAAAAGGTCAACCAATTTTAGAAATAAGGTATAGGTTAAGTCAAGCATATGCTGTGTGTCATAGTCAATTAACATTGTTCAAAGTGTTTGAATTTATTTTAATAATGGATTTCAATGATTTTTCTAGATGCCTCCCACTCTATGGTATGTGTAAATAGCAGAGATCACCCTTTAATTCATATCTTCTAATATATTTCACTTGTGTTTTCAGGAACCATTTTAGAATTTCAGAGTTTTCTTTAAATCTGCTCTTGAAGAAAGTCAAGCTATGGATAACTAATCAGAGTGAAATTATAGTTATAAATGCACATTGATGCAATCATATATCTTTTACACCATAATTAAGTATACATCATTATTTTACATCATTATTAAAGATTTTTAGACAACTGGGACATGGATGCCTCTATACTCTTGATTTTTCTAACTTATACATCATTATCTTATTAGTTTGCTTTCATTTACTATGAAGAAGTTAAGTAGATAAGACAAAGGAAAATATTTTCCTGCCTGCTTCAATTTTAGTGTCTCCAATGACACTATGATTACTAGTCATAGACAAGATCTCATATTGCAAAACCAGTTTCAAAGGAACATAATTGTTCATTCAGTTTTTCTTTCAGTTATTTTAAGTCCAATTTTAATTTGCTTGTTATTTGGCTTCCTGGACAATAAATTATCACTAGGAGAAATCAACCTTAATTTACAGGAATAGATGCAATTCCCATGTGATCCATTAACCACTTTACCTCTTATAACATTGGAAAAAAAGCAATGTGATTCCAGCAGACAACCCCCAAGCCAGATTCTTGGCAGGCAATACCTGGTCACTTCCCAAGCACAATTAGGGCTCTTAATTAACTGCTTTCACTATGGCAGAATTTTGTGACACTCTTTACACATGGGACTCTCATGCATCAGACAGAAACTTTCTGTGTTGTTATGACTCCCTGAAGGTGCAGTTGCCTATGCCCTGAAGTCACAGTAGCAAAGTTTTTCCTGTTTATTGTATCTATTATGAATAGTACGTGGGCAGATGGGATTTATCTCTGGCAGTGTTAAGTTGAATGTTTGTCTCCAGATATGGGAGATTATAAATTGGTAGCTGTATGTCTCAACTTGTACCAAGCACTGGATTTTATTTTTAAATTAAATTGGTAAATAAATTACAATACAGAAGAAGTGCTATTTTTGTTAAGATTTAATTTTTTGTAATAAAATACTATGACCATAAGCAACTTTGTGGGGCAGTATTTCACTTGAAAATTACAGTCTTTCGTTGATTGACCAAAGTCAAGGCAGGAACTCAGGGGAGGGACCTAGAAGCACCGTGACCCCGTTTCTGGTATTCCTCACGATTAATATTATAACAAGGGGTACAGAGTAAGTGGAATGAAAATAAAAAATTAGAGAGTATGTTAAAGAGAGAATGAATAAAGTATGAAGAGAATATGTTGAATAGGGTTGACGTCAAAGAGGAGGGAGAGAAGGAGAGTAATGGAGTTACGGTGTAAGGAAGAAGGGTTCTCCCACTGCTCCTCAACTTCTTTTTAGAAAAGAGCAGGACTTTTAGGGATATCAACCAAACAAATTACAATAAGACTAGGCAGAAATCTGCTTCAGTAACCATCCTGGAACATCTGCCCAGAATGGTATCTCCCATAGTGATCTGGGCCATTCCTCATAAATCATCAGTAAAGAAAATATACCACAGGCTTATCTATCTGATGAAATTTTCTCACTTGAAGTTCCCTTCTTTATTATGACTCAAGCTTGTATCGGATTGACATAAAAATTAGCCAGCACAACTGCAAGACAAATTATTTTTATAAAGTAATTACACTTGTAATCATTGCCCAAGTAAAGATATTGAAATTGCAAGATCCAAAAATCCTCTTAGAATTCTTTCCAATAGCACTCACCTATGTATAAAACCAAATATATATGGTTTTAGAACCTCTTCTAATACACATATTTTCTTCTTGTTTTCTGTTGGATTTTTTGTACACTTTCCAGTACAATTTTTTCATACTGCACACTTAGTGAAATATAATATAAAACTTCCCTAACCTAAAGAAAGAGATGCCCATGAACTTATGAGAAGCTTACAGAACTCCAAATAGACTGGACCAGAAAAGAAATTCCTCCCAACATATAATAATCAAAATAACAAATGCACTAAATAAAGATAGAATATTAGAAGCAGTAAGGGAAAAAGGTCAAGTAACATCTAAAGGCAGGCCTATTAGAATTACACCAGACTTATCACCAGAGACTATGAAAGCCCACTTAATGCCTCTCTTCAGGGTCAGGGAGCGGGGTGGGGGGTATAAGGAACTTTCAGGATAGCATTTGAAATGTAATTAAAGAAAATATCTAATAAAATAAAATTTAAAAATAAATTAAAAAATAAAAAAAATAATAATTTCATTAAGGGGTACACCTAGGACTGGAATTGTTGAGTCATAACCTAGCACACAAGTCCCTTTAACATTTGGAGAATTTATTAATGTGTTTTTGAAATGTCTTTATTATATCATTCCAATTTTATGCATATTTCATTGTTTGAGAATTTTATACATACATGCAATGTATTTTCATAAATATACTCCCCTCCTCCCTTACCCCACAATCTCTGTTATCAATCTCACCACCTTCCCACCCCAATTTTATGTACTTTCTCTTTCTTTTTTAAACCCATTGAGTCCACTTAGTGTTTCCATATATGAATAGGTGTAGGAACTACTACTAGAGCAGTGGATCTCAACTTTCCTAATGCTCTGACCTTTTAATACAGTTCCTCATGTTGTGGTGATCACCAATCATAAAATTATTTTTGTTGCTACTTCATAACTGTAATTTTGCTACTGTTATATATGCTACTATAAATACGTTTGGATTTTGATGGTTGTCAAAGGGTTCCTGATCCACAGGTTGAGAACTGCAAGATTATCACATGTGCCTCTGTGGGGCAATGAGCTGCACACAGACAGTCTGGTCTCCAGTTGAAGAAAGGTCTGGAAACCTGGGGACCCAATGGGTGTGATTTCCACCTACATGGGATGGAAGGTGTTGGATCTTGTCTCCTGAACCCCTGGCTCCTGTTGAAGTTACTGCTCCCCCCCCCAACCCCTACAGGAGAGGTGTGTGACTATTAGTCACACAGATAAAGCCCCAAGCTTCTGGCATTCTGGCTAGACTCCATCCCCACAGTTACCTGACTATAGCTAGGTATTTTCCTCCCCACATTTACCAGACAACAGTAAGATAGCCCTGCCCACTATAAAAGGAGCTGCTTGGCTCCTCCTCTCTCTCTTTAAGGTCTCACCTTTCTTACTCTCATCTCTAGCCCTCCTTCTCTCCCCTCTTCACATGGCCATGGCTGGCCTCTCTCACTCTTTCTACCTTCTCTCTTTCTCTCTGCCTTTCTTTCTGTTTTGTTTTGTTTTGATTTATTGTCTTAATTTACATTTCAAATGCTATCCCGAAAGTTCCCGACACCCTGCTCCCCTGCCCACCCACTCCCACTTCTTGGCCCTGGCGTTCCCCTGTTTTGGGGTATATAAAGATTGCAATACCAAGTGGCCTCTCCTCCCATTGATGGCCGACTAGGCCATCTTCTGCTACATATGGAGCTAGAGACACGAGTTCTGGGGGTTCTGGTTAGTTCATATTGTTGTTCCTCTTCTAGGGTTGCAGACCCCTTCAGCTCCTGGCGTTCTATCCCTAGCTTCTCCATTGTGGGCCCTGTGTTCCATCATATAGATGACTGTGAGCATCCACTTCTGTACGAGACAGCTTTATCAGGGTCCCTTAAGTAGACACTTGCTTTCCTATGCATCAGTGTCTGAGTTTAGTGACTGATTATGGGATGGATCCCCCCCCCCCAGTATAATAAAGCTCTAAAACCATAGACTGTCTCTGCTCATCAAGGCCCGCCATGCTTGAATGATAGGATAGGCTTTCTCCTAAAGAGTCTCCTCCCACCGAAAGACCTTCCTGAACTCCAGCCACAGACCAGACCAAGGACTTTCGCCTGTGTGGGAACTACCCAGTGCCCCCTCTTTCCCTGACTTCTCCTCCCTTCAGCCCCAGAGATGACTGAGTGGCTCCCAGGGCCCCCATTTGTTCTCAGTTCTTCTTCGGTGTCCAGCGGTGTTTGGGATGCCCTAAACTGAGAACCTGTTACCTAGGACTGCCCCTTGACCACCCCTGTGGACTGTGTCTGTAGCTTCACAAAGCCAGACACCCACCTGGAGCTGCATGGAAAGCAGGCAGCAGTCTTCCGTGTCCACCAGCCCAGAGCACTGGCACTCTGGTGGGATGCAGGTTTTCTCCCACTCCCTTTATTCCCCCATGCCCGGCGCCTAACATGCCTCTCAGGAGATCCCAGATCTCTGAAGAAATCTGAGTTTCTTTTCCCTAGAAGTCATCAGTTTCCAAGATCCCTCATCTAGGAGTTAGAGTATATTACCTCCTTTCTAGAGCATGCTGGAATTTTTGTATAACCCGAGCTTGTGAAGGTCTTTATGCATGGAATCAAACTATTGTGAGTTCATATGTACTTTAACCCTGTTATGTCTGGCAAATAATACCCCCACTTTTGGAGATATCCAGTCCTTCTGGCTCTTAAATCCTTCTGTCTCCTCTTTCATGATGATCCTTGAGCCTTGGGGTGGGGTATGGTAAAGCTGTTCCTTTAGATGTAGACTATCATATTTAACAGTGCCTCTTCAAATAATTGTGCATTAAAACTTCATATGCCTAGCCTATGAGTCTTGTTTATTTCATTTAACACAAAAGTATACACTACTAACCATTTCCTTATGCACAGCATGTTTATTTTATTCTTTTAAATAGCATGATTATTTCATTGTTTGAGATTAAATACTATGCTACTGTGTGAAATACCCAACAAATGGGAGATTGAACCTGTAGAGACCATGTCCAGTGGATAGGCATGGTCCCTGGTTGAGGGACGGGATCACCCACCCATCTCAAAAATTTTAACCCAAACTTGTTTTTGTCTAAAGCAAATGTAGGGACATAGAGTGGAGACTCAAAGAAAGGTCATCCAGGACTGCCCCACATAGGGATCCATTCCCATCTGAAGAAAGCAAACCCAGACACTATTGTTGATGCCAAGAATTGTATGTTGTAATTCTAGAATGAATGAAACTTGATTTTGTCTACATTATTTCCAAAGCATTGTTTAATCTTACCTGCAAGTATTATATTGAAATTTTTGTATGTAGTTTATCAAGGGAATCTGCCTGTAAATTCTGTTGCTGTTATTCTTTTTTTTTTAACTCAGAAGATTCATTTTTATTAATTAGTTATTTATATGCATAAACACACACAACAGACAGACACATGACCAGGGCTATGTGAACACAGTAGTAACCTCCATCTCTAAGATTACTTGCAATCAAGCAGACCCTCTAGAGATCCCAGGGACTAAACTACCAACCAAGTAGTAGACGTGGAGGGACCCATGGCTCCAGCCACATATGTGGCAGAGGATGGTCTTCTCGGGCATCAATGGGAGAAGAGGTCCTTGGTCCTGTGAAGGCTCAATGCCCCATTGTAGGGGAATTCTAGGGTGGGGAGGCAGGAGTAGGTGGGTGGGGGAACATCCTAATAGAAGCTGGGGGTAGGGGGGATGGCATAAGGAGCTTGGGGGGGATCAGGAAAAGGGATAACATTTGAAATGTAAATAAATAAAATATCCAAGAAAAGAAAAAGAAAAAGTAAAAAAAGAACATTGCTGTTGCTGTTATCCTTTTGAGATTATCTGGATTTAGAATCAGGTTAGTATTGAGTTTTACATATAAGCTTCAAAGTTTTCTTTCTATTTTTCACATTATTATTTTTTCACATTATTATTTTGAGTAACATTATTTTTAGTTATTTTTGAAAGGCCTTGAATATCTGTCTTTCTGGGTATGTGTTACCTCACTCAGGATATTTTCTTTTCCTAGTTGAATTGTACCCATTCTCTACAAATGCTGAGTGATAATCTATTGTAGAAATAGGATATTATGGATATATAGAGATCTTTATCCATTCTTCAGTTGAGAGATACAAAGGTTGTTTTCAGTTTCTGACTATTTGGATAAATACATAATGAAAAATGAAAAAAGTTGAGCAAGTATTATTATAAGTAAATATTAACTTTTAAAAAAAGATTTATTTATTTATTTTATCTATATGAGTATACACTATAGCTGTACAGATAGTTGTGAGCCTTCATCTGGTTTCTGGGAATTGAATTTACAATCTTTGCTCACTCTGGTCAACCCCACTTTCTCTGATCAGCCCTGCTTAGTCTGGTCCAAAGATTAATTTATTATTATAATTAGTACACTGTAGCTGCCTTCAGATGCACCAAAAGAGGGCGTCAGTGTGGTTGTGAACCACCATGTGGTTGCTGGGATTTGAACTTAGGACCTTTGGAAGAATAGTTAGTGCTCTTACCTGCTGAGCCATTTCACCAGCCCCAGATATTAACTTTTAAGTAAATGATAATCAAGGTCCAATTCACAAGCCCAGAGAGGTTATGTAAATCGGGGGGCTCTAGTGGAATAGGTGGACTTTCCTCAGACAGGGAAATTGAATAACTTTTGTGGATGAGAGTGGGAAGGATCAGGTGCAGGAATGGATGGGGAGAGTGTGAGAGAGAGTGGATATGTGTGTTTGTGGGGGTTATAGACAGCTGTAATTGCTGAGCATTCGTGTGAATGTGTGTGTGTGTGTGTGTGTGTGTACTGAAAACTTTCAGAAATATAAGAGGGAGACCTTAGTGGGAACTCCTAGTAACAGATGATACAGAGTTTAAATGAGCTATCTTTTGTGGCCAGGTAAGGCTTCCAGTGATGGAACTGGATTATATTTAATTGAGTTGCTGATGAGCAAAGGAGTCCTGTGAAGATTTCTAAACAACCCAGGCTAGAGCTAGGACAGAAGGTTGTTCTTGGAAAACTGACAATGTGGTTCCATTGCCAAGGACAACATCCGTACAACTCATTGAACACAGAGATGTTAAACTGGTTCCTATGTGGAACTTCCCCTCTTTGGATCAGGAAGCTACCCTATAGACAACTAAAAGAGACATCTGAGCACTAACTGAGGCACAAAATTCTCAACCTATAACCTATTCTGCCTTCAAGATATCCTGAGACAATGGTGGATCAAAACTTGTGGGAATGGTCAAGAAACACTTGGCTTAACTTGAGGCTCATGCCATGAGCGGTATCTCATACCCTACGTTGCTTGAATTTTCAGGCAGCAGAGACTGGATAGCCCGGGGATCTAGGGTAGTACTACATAAATACCAATGCAAAGCAAAGGCAATGAAGTTATTCCTAATGATATTTTGCTGCACTTGTAGATCAGTGCCTTGTTTAGTCATCATCAGAGAAGCTTCCTCTGTCAGCAGATGGGAGTGGGTACAGAGACCCATAGCCAGACATTATGAGGAGAGTCTAAATTGGAGGTATCCATTAGGTCCCTCCCTCAGAAAAGTGAAATCTTGAGGAATGATTATAGGAATCAGAGGTGATGGAGAATGCCAGAGGAACACTGGAGATTGAAGCAGTAAGCATGGGACTTGCATGAATCTGCACCAGGTCCTCTGAATATATGTGATGGCTGTTAGCTCGGTGTTTTTGTGGAACTACTAACTGTGGGAGTGGGTATGTATTTGAATTGTTTGCCTGCTCTTGGGACTCCTATTGGGTTGCCATATCTAGCCATGGTATGGGGGCTTTTGCTTGTCTTATTAGATTTTGTTTTGTCTTGTTTGGGTATCTGCTGTTCTATGAAGAGGAAATGGAGGAAGAGTAGATCTGCAGAAGGGAGTTGACAGGACACTTGGAGGACTGGAGGGATGGAAAACTGTGCTTGGAATTTATTGTATGAGAGAAGAATCTATTTACAAACAACAATAGGCATTGAAGAATTAAGGATTGAATTACTTGTTTATAGTTTGCCTAGTTAGGTTAAATTTTATTAGTCTCAGTTTTACATCTCACAAATGATGAAAATATTTGTAAATATGTTTCTGATTCAATTTTAGTAAGCCATATGGATTTATCTATTTAAAATGTTCTCACTTATTGGAGTATGTGCTTGTAAGCATCTTTAAATGATACTAAGGATATCATTGGTTTTCTGGTAATGCCTCCTTTATTTTTAAAATTTTCTTACTTTATTTCTTGTGTGTGTGTGTGTGTGTGTGTGTGTGTGTGTGTGTGTGTGTGTGTGCGCGCGTTTGTGTGTATAGCATATACTTTGTCCTGCTAGGTTCCCACTACGGTGGTCTTGTCCAGCCCCCATGGCTAGTTCTAAGCAGCCATCTGCCGCTGATTCCCAAGGCCACCTTGCTAAGTTGATAAAATCAGCTTTTTTTCTGAAAACACCTAGAGCTAGAGTTCCTCAGGCCATCCACCTCCCTGGCTTGTATACAGAACTCCAACAACTACTCTACTCTCACTCAGTTCCCTCTAGCCCCATGAAAGGAAAACACTAGAGACACATTTATACCAGCCAGATTTATGTCCCATATGTCCGAGTATGTGCCTTCATTTTAATTGAATTCTAGACAGTCTTTAACTTCTTGTTTTACTTCTTTCCTGACCAAGTTATCATTGAGTAGAGAGCTGTTCAGTTTCCATGAGTATGTGGACTTTCTGTTGATTTTGGTGTTATTGAAGTTTAGCCTTAGCCCATGATGATGTGATAGAATATAAGGAATTATTTCCATCTCTTTGTGTCTGTTGAGGCTTGTTTTTTGATTGATTATGTGGTTAACTCTAGAAAAGGTGCCATGAGGTGCTGAGAAGATATATTATTTTGTTTTAGGATAAAGTATTCTAAAGATATCTGTTAAATCCATTTGGTTCATAATTTCTATTAGTTTCACTGTGTCTTTGTTTAGTTTCTGTTTTGATAACCTATCCATTTGTGAGAGTGGGCTTTGAAGTCACCCACTATTTATTGTGTGGGGTTCAATGTGTGTTTTGAGTTTTTGTAAATTTTCTTTTACAAATGTGGTACCTTTGTATTTGGTGTATAGAGGTTCAGAATTGAGACTTCACTTTGGTTGATTATTTCTTTGATGAGCATGAAGTGTTTTTCTCTACATCTTTTGATTACTTTTGGTTGAAAGTTTATTTTATTAGATATTAGAAGGGCTACTACAGCTTGATTCTTGGGACAGTTTGCTTGGAAAACTTTTTTTTCCAGCCCTTTACTTTGTCACTGAGTCTTTCTTTGTCACTGAGTCGTGTTTCCTGTATGCAGCAAAATTCTGGGTCCTGTTTATGTAGTCAGTCTGTTAGCTTACATAGTTTTACTGGGGAATTGAGTCCATTGTTGTTTAGTGACATTAATGACCAATTATTGTTAGTTCCTGTTATTTTATTCTTGGAAGTGCTATTATGTGTATGTGTGTGTGATTCTCTTCTTTGTGATTTGTTGGGAAATGATTAATTTATTATGTTTACTTTCATGTGGTTGTAGTTGTGTTGTAGTTTTCCTTTTAGTATCCTCCATAAGGCTGGATTAGAAGGAGGATATTGTTTAAATTTGGTTGTGTCATTCTGTGTTCTATACCTGATTTGGTTTTTCGACATGTCTTCTCACAAGACTTTCAGAATCAAGTGATTCTTGGCTATGAAACAGAAAAAAATATTGTCCTATTTCTCAATGGATTTGAATGAAAACTGGTAACAAAATCAGGTATAACTCTAAGAGAAGATGATGGAGGAGAATGAAGCAGGATTTGTAAGAATTCACACAAAGGCAAGACTAGGGTTTATAATGAATCATGGCCATCATCAGTTTTACCAGAAAGTTCAATGTTTTTAACCTGGAGACTTGCTCATGTCTAAATTGGTAACAAAATGTAGAACCTTAAAAAAATTGGTTTGTCCATGGAATATCTTGGTTTCTTCATGTATGGTGATTGAGGGTTTTGCTGTATATAGTGGTCTTGGCTGGTATTGAAAGACTTAGAAATTGCAAGGAATTTTTCACTTTCTGACTCCGAAAAAGGCGACACCCCAAATCAGTCAGGAGAACTGGTCTTGATGCAAACTGCAAGAGGATTTTTATTATCAGCTAGCTGAGGACAAGCTCCTTTCACCTGAGGGGCTGGGGAGTTCAACCTGGAGCAGCAACAGTAGGGGGCTTTTAAGGAAAAAGTGAGAAGTTGGGAGGAGTTGGGAGGAGTTAGGCTACAGCTCTTCTTTGGGCAGGAGGGTAGGGTAGCCTTGCTGAAGGAACAAAGAGAGGGAGTGAGCTGTTCTTGGAGTTATCTTTGGGTCTCTGACACAGACAGTCATGCTGGGTCTTCTTGCTAACAAAGAGCTTCTCACTGGCTGTATTCTTAGAGATTGGGAAACAGGCCTTGGGGGGAGCATTTAGGGGCTGTACATTTCAGGGGGAAACACTTTGGGGTCTCACAGTATCTGCATTTTCTTAGGGTCTGTAAGAACTCTGTCAAGGATCTTCTGGCTTTTAACTCTATTGAGCAGTCAGGTGTAATTTCTATATTCCTTTATATATTACTTGGTCATGTTTCCTTACAGCTTTTAATATTCCTTCTTTCCTCTGTGCATTTACTAATTTGGTTATTATGTGACAGGAGAATTTTCCTTTCTGGTTCTGTGGGCTTCTTGTACATTTATGACCATCTCATTTTTTCGGTTAGGGAAGTTTTCTTCTTTGATTTTGTTGAAGAGGTTTTCTGGCTTATTGAACTGGGAATCTTCACCCAACAATTTATTTTTATTAAAATAATAAAATCAATACCAAATAATATCCATTGCTATTTATTGTGCTATTCATAAGTTTTGTTTAATTTTCCATGATTTTTAAGTTCTCCCTATAGTGTTTTTGGAGCAAGGTAGAATAAAAAAGATAATGATGTTGTCCTTCTACAAAAGAATGAATATAAGTTTGTGTGATATTTTAAGGTAGCAAAAAAATTGTGTTGTTAGAACAATATTTAAGCAAATTTTACAAAAAATATTAGATATGAGCCTGACAAATACAATTAGTTTTATTCCATATTACTTAAGACATTTAAGAACCATTCAATAATTTTCTCAGATAGAAGGATCAGCTTTTGAAAAATATTCAGAAGTTTAGTTGTCCATAGAATAAAACTTTCAATTTCCAGAATTATATTAAAGCTATTACATATCAAAATATTTGAACTAATTGTACATGAAAGTTAAATACCCTAAATTTTAACCTCTCCTCATTTCATTGAAATATCATCTTAAAATATTTATGGTGGATTTTCTGGGCATTAAGTATTTACCTTGTGATTCATAAGAGAGCTTTTTAATCTCGTTAGAGAATCTTTTATATCTTTATTTCTCAGTGTATAAATGGCAGGATTTAGGAGAGGTGTAACAACAGAATAAAACACAGCAAGAAATTTGTCAAACCAGGTGATATTGAGGGGCCAAACATAGATAAAAATACAGGGCACAAAAAGGAGCATCACCACAGTGATGTGGGCAGTACATGTGGACAGGGCCTTAGATGCCCCAGTCTTAGAGCTCTGATGAACAGTGATAAGGATATAAGTATAGGATATAAGCAACAGAATAAAGCAAGTTACAACCACAACTCCACAATCAGCATTTACTAAAGTATCCAAATCATGAGAATCTATGCAGGCTAGATTGATTACCAATGGTATGTCACAGAAAAAACTGTCTATTTCCAACGGACCACAGAGAGGTAGTTGCAGAACTGGTACAAGTTGACTCAAGGCATGCACAAAGCCAATTGTCCAGGAAATCAACACCAATGCAGCACATCTTTTCAGGCTCATAATGGTGAAATAGTGGAGAGGTTTGCAGATGGCTACATAGCGGTCATAAGCCATAACCAGCAATAGCACCATCTCTGCTGCACCAATGCAATGATCAAAGAAGACCTGGGACATGCATCCTTCAAAAGAAATGGTCTTGTTTTCCCTGAGAAAGTCTGTGACCATTTTTGGAGTGGAAATTGAGGAAAGCCATATATCAACAAAGGACAGGTTGGCCAACAAGAAGTACATAGGGGAATGGAGATGGTGGTCAATGATTATTAGGATCACGATAATAATATTTCCTGACAGAATGAGCAGATAAACTATTAAAAATATCACAAAGAGCAAGACCTGAAGATTCTGTGAGTTGGAAAGTCCCAAAAGCACAAATTCTGACACCACGGACTGATTCACTTCATTCATTTTGTCCTAAGAAGCAATCTACAGAGAAAGAAAGATGATTGTAGGGATGTGGTGGACAAATTACTTGTAGAATTTGATATTCACTTTGAGACTTAATATCTATAAATCGCTTAAGTGTACATAGAAGTCTTCACCAAATATAAATGTCATTACTATTCAATGTAAAAGCTCATAAGCCATGGTTAACCTTCATGGAAGCAGAGAATAAGTTAAATTTATATGAATATTGTTTCACAAATATTCTATGTATGTGGATAGGCAAAAACACAGGCCAGCAAGCTGAGAAGTCACAAATTATTATTTCTTCTTCTTGGGGGTGGGGGCAGATTTTTACCTGCTAGTTCAGTTTAAATTAATTCTCAAAGTGGAGTCAACAGCTCTTCCACTACATGACAAAAATTAAAGGATGGACCCAATGACTGCGGCTGCCAGGGATCCATCCCACAATCAGCCACCAAACATAGACACTATAGCATATGCCAGCAAGATAGCGCTGAAAGGGCCTGGATATAGCTGTCTTGTGGGAGACTATACCAATGCCTGGCAAACATGGAGGTGGAAGCTCACAGTCAGCTATTAGATGGAACACAGGGTTCCCAAGGAAGGAGCTAGAGAAAGTACCCAAGGAGCTGAAGGGGTCTTCAACCCTATAGGTGGAAGAATAACATGAACTAACTAGTACTCCCTGAGCTCATGTCTCTAGCTGCATATATAGAAGAGGATGGCCTAGTTGGTCATCATTGGAAAGAGAGGCCCCTTGGTCATGCAGACTTTATATGCCCCAGTACAGGGGAACGCCAGGGCCAAGATGTGGGAGCGGGTGGGTAGGGGAGCAGGGCCGGGAGGGGGGAGGGTATAGGAAACTTTTTGGATAACACTTGAAATGTAAATGAAGAAAATATCTAATAAAAGTTGGAAAAAATTAACTCATATCCTTGGGGAAATGATTATTAATTATACTGAATTTCAATGTACTGGATGTGTTACAGTGTTTCTTTATTTATTACTATAAATAGTAATTCTTTTAAGCCACAGTGAAGTTTCTTTTATAGCACTTTATAATATTAAATTTTTATCTTACTCCTCTGAAGGAAATGTACTAAGGATTATGAGGATACTCAAGCACATGAATGGAAGGTGAACATCATGTTCATATTTACCATAAGTTAAAATGTATCAGGGAACTTATTTGGGCAACTAAGCTCATTAGCAAAAATGTTAATGCCAATGAAGGAAGAAATGAATTAGTTAAACATTAAGGACAATTCAGATACATACCTGGACATTATATAAAATTTAAGGCTATAATTAGAAGATATTTATTTTAAATAATATCAATAAATAGTATTAAATAACTATACTGTATAATATTCATGACTTTTATCAGAAAATGTGTATTCACCTGCCATGTATTTATCTATCATCTATTATCTATCCATCATCATTATCTGCTATCATCATCTATTTGTCTATTCAATTTGTATCATTTATTTATTGATATCTGCTATTACTTGAAAGATGATAATATGTCACATAAATAAATAAATAAATAAATAAATATTTTGACTATTAGTCTTGCCTTAATATGAATTTAAGCATCCAGTGAAAACTAATCACACACCCACCCATATATATATATATATATATATATATATATATATATATATATATATATATATAATTAGTGTCTCTATTGACAGGTAATATTTACAATAGTCAAGCTGCATGAGGATAATATATTCAGATTTTCTCTCTGCCTTCAGTAATTCTTTGGGCATTCTTCTCAAAGTGTGTGTCTTACTTATGGTATCCTTTGTAATCCCGTGTGGAAATGAAGAAACTTTCCTCTGCTATTTTACCTACCCATCTTCTGAGGACTTAGAAGCATGAACTAAGGAGCAAGGGAAATAAATCAGTCAAAACATTTGCTGTTGTAAAAATTTACATTCAGTAGTAATTTTTTAAATTGAAAATAAATCTATTTTCTATAATACAGATTTGCCAGTTTTCTACGGAGAATATTTTGGTTTTATACCAGTTATGTTTTGGCCCTTGTAAAGGCAGAACAATATGAACCCACTCCAAACTTAGTTTTTCACCAGTGTGAAATTTTCTAAAAATTTTCTAAAAATACAATTTGCACATTCTAGAATAATTTGTAACAGTAACAGTCAAGAGCAGGAAATTGTTTGCTTGAGAAAGGAATTTCTGAAAAAATAAGTATATATGTTTTATGAAACACTTGAGCAGGAAAATCATAAAATGTAAAAATAATGTTCATTAAATTACCATGGAATGGTTATATAACTCTATTAACAGCTATCTATATGTAATATATTTAATAGATTGAGCATAGATTTTAAAAAATTATGGAGATCTGTTCAAACGCTATCATCTATTGACATTATTTCCCTGTCCCGTACACTTCTCTGTTTCAATAGTGTATTATGAACATGTAAATAGAAGTGTTATATGCTACGAACTCTAAAATATTCTTAACATTTATACTCTTGCAGCAATTAATCATATATTAGGACTTAAACAATGTAGATCTGTGTGGTGTACACTGATGTATCAAGGAACATATTCCAGTAGATTTCATGCCTTTATTTTGTCTCATGTTCCTTTCATTTTATTCCTGCAATAACTAAGTTTCACATCATGTCTCACTAGATTGGTGACCCATTTTACATCTCTCTCTGTTCTGAAAGTTAGCTTACATACTAAGCATATCTGTTGCAAAAGGGTCCTATCTTGTTAAATTGTAGTGGCTGTGAAGAATCGTTGTATGTTGCTTCTATGGTTTAGCAGGCAAATAAAATGATCTGATGAAGACATAAGCATATTTCAGAGGGCATAATTCTTTGTGGAAACTGGAGATAAACCACAGAATTTTAGATATAATAGAAGTTAAGAAGACCATGTATTGTTTTTTAATTTGTAACAAAGCAAAGAAACAATTGTTTACCTTAGTCATAGTAGTTGTTGGTAAAACAGATACACAGATAAATTTTCAGAGTTATCTTAAAGAAGAGAATCAGCGAGATCATCTAGCTTACCTGATTCACTATTTTCTAATATCTCAGATTTTTCTCCTCTGTGCTGTGTCCATGTGAATACACCCATGTTGTATAAGAAGAATGTATTGACCTGACTTTTATTTACCACTTGAATTTGTCCCATGGGCAAAATTCACCCAGTCTACCTTCTGAACAAAATAGAATGAACAATGTAGGTAATTATCTTGGACATCTCTTTGGGGTTTCATTGTTAAGAATAATTCCAAGTATTGCATATTAATGAAATATAACAGAGATACAAGCAAAAATATAAATAAGTCCAGAATTTAAAATTAGTTAAGTAATATGATTTTTTTTCTGTGATCAGAAAATGCTACAGTCGTACCTTATTCACATTTGATCCTCTACTCTACATAGGTAGAGTTTGTAAAAATTTTCTTTTCCAGTTTTAAGAGAAGCCATGTGTTGTGTGTTCTGTATGACCATAGCAAAGTGGTACTCTAATACTTGATGGAGTTGTCTCAATTATCCAGGAAATACTGATTATATAGAAATTGTATTTCAGTATACTCTCTGATAATTTGCTATGTTGGAATTATGAAACTAATTTTCAAATCATTAAGACACCCAGGATGTTTAAAAAGGACATTGTTTGTTTCAAATATTTATTTTGACTATGTTTGTGTATGTACAAGTATTCATACAAACACCTTATATTTAAAACAGGTTTATGGTAATAAATTATGTAACTACTATTCATTATATGTAATTTAGTTGGATGTCTTTATCTAATCATCTCCCTTTTCTCTCTAGTTATATTCTTATATTAGAAACATACTTTGGCTAATATTAATATAGCTGCTGAAGTTTTTTGATATATGTTATAGTTATGTGCATTTCTCATTTAGTTTTTTTTTTTTTTAATAAAAATCATGCTGGATACTGCTCATGTAGCCAAGATCCTATGACTAAACAGATAAAAGACCTAGGGGGAAAACTAAATACTACTGTTCTACTAAAAGAATATAGTGATAAGATGACTCCTAATTACATGTGATACTCATAGATCAGTGTCATGCTCAGCCATCATCATAGAGAATCTTCCTGCACAGATAGGAAGAAATATAGAGACCTACAACTGGACAGTATACAGAGAGTGAGAAACCTTGAAGTCTCACTCCTAAATTGGATGCCTTTATGAAATCTCTCCTCTTGGCTCAGGGTATTATGTGGAAGAGAAGTTGTAAAGACTATAATAGCCAATGAGGACAGAAGACCAGGAAACAAGTCCTTGTAGACAAAATAAGACCCACAGAGTCTGTGGCATCATGCACAGGGTCTGTTCTGGTCTAAGTCAAGTAGAGTCCCAGTGCTGAGAAGGGTGGTAGACACTAGCCCCACCCTTATCCATAATGTAAGCTATCTCCAGTTTTTCTCTAATGGAATCTCACCAGGCATACAAACACACTTAAGGACAGGGTCCATATCCAGCAGTAGAAGGTCAACAGAAAACAAACTCAATCTTATTTTTGAAATATACATATTTTTTTGTTGTTTTAAAATACTTTTCTGGACATTTTTTCAAACCTTAAAGGTCTTTTTTTATGGATTGTGCTTTCTGATCCCCAACCCTACAGCCTGCCTTCTCCTAGGAAGATTTTGTTCTTTTATGGGACTTTCCACAAATGTGTGTGCCTCAGGATCTGTTTGTAGTTTTTAAGCCCCACCTCCTCCCTTTTTGGGCTTTCCCCGCTTTCAAGAGGAGTAGACTGCAGGAAATAATCAAACTCGGGGCCAAAATCAACCAAGTGGAAACAAAAGGAAATATTCAAAGAATCAACCAAACCAGGAGCTGGTTCTTTGAGAAAATCAACAAGATAGATAAACTCTTTGCCAGACTAAGGGCACAGGGACAGTATCCTAATTAACAAAATCAGAAATGAAAAAGGAGACATAACAACAGAACCTGAAGATATCCAATACATCATCAGATCCTATTATAAAAGGCTATACTCAAACAAAACCAGAAAACCTGGATGAAATGGACAACTTCCTAGATAGATACCAGGAACCAAAGATAAACCAGGATCAGATTAACAATGTAAACAGTCCCATTTCCACTAAAGAAATAGAAGCATAGAATAGAATAGAATAGAATAGAATAGAATAGAAATCTTCCACCCCCCCCTCCCAAAAAAAAAAAAAAAAAAAAAAAAAAAAAAAAAAAAAAAAAAAAAAAAAAAAAAAAAAAAAAAAAAAAAAAAAAAAAAACAAAAAAAAAAAAAAAAAAAAAAAAAAAAAAAAAAAAGAAAAAAATCCAATTTACAAAAAAAAAAAAAAAAAAAAAAAAAAAAAAAAAAAAAAAAAAAAAAAAAAAAAATCTCCCCCCCCCCCCCCCCAAAAAAAAAAAAAAAAAAAAAAAAAACCCAGGACCAGATGAGTTGAGTGCGGAGTTCTATCAGACCTTCAAAGACCGAATTTCAAATCTCCTCAAACTATTCCACAAAGTAGAAACAGAAGGTACTCTAACCAATTCATTTTATAAAGCCACAGTTACTCTGATACCTAACCACATAAAGACCTAAAAGATAGAGAACTTCAGATTAATTTCCCTTATGAATATCGATGGAAAAATACTCAATAAAATCCTCACAAACCAAATCAAAGAACAAATCAAAATGATCATCCATCACGACCAAGTAAGCTTCATCCCAGGATGCAGGAATGGTTTAATATATGGAAATCCATCAACATAATCCACTATATAAATAAACGCAAAGACAATAAACACATGATCATCTCGTTAGATGCTGAGAAAGCATTTGACAAAATCCAACACCATTTCATCATAAAAGTCTTGGAAAGATCAGGAATTCAAGGCCCATACCTAAACATAGTAAAAGATATATACAGCAAACCACTAGCCAACATCAAACTAAATGCTGAGAAATTGGAAGCAATTTCACTAAAATCAGGGACTAGACATGGCTGCCCACTTTGTTCCTCCCTATTCAATATAGTACTTGAAGTCCTAGCCAGAGCAATTCGACAACAAAAGGAGATCAAGGGGATAAAATTGGAAAAGAAGAAGTCAAAATATCACTATTTGCAGATGATATGATAGTATATAAAAGTGACCCCAAAAATTCTACCAGAGAACTCCTAAACCTGATAAACAGCTTCAGTACAGCAGCTAGATATAAAGTTAATTCAAACAAATCAATGGCCTTTCTCTACACAAAGGCTAAAAAGGATGAAAAAGAAATTAGGGAAACAACACCCTTCACAATAGCCACAAATAATATAAAATACCTTGGTGTGACTCTAACTAAGGAAGTGAAAGATCTGTATGACAAGAACTTCAAGTCTCTGAAGAAAGAAATTAAAGATGATCTCAGAAGATGGAAAGATCTCCCATGCTCATGGATTGGCAGGAATAATATAGTCAAAATGGCTATCATGCCGAAAGCAATCTACAGATTCAATGCAATCCCCATAAAAATTCCAACTCAATTCTTCACTGAGTAGAAAGGGCTTTGTGCAATTTCATCTAGAATAAAAAAAAAAACCTAGGATAGCAAAAACTATTCTCAACAATAAAAGAACCTCTGGGGGAATCACCATGCCTGACCTCAAGCTGTACTACAGACCAATTGTGATAAAAAACTGCATGGTACTGGTACAGCAACAGACAGTAGATCAATGGAATAGAATTGAAGACCCAGAAATGAATCCACATACCTATGGTCACTTGATATTTGACAAGGGAGCTAAAACTCTCCAGTGGAAAAAAGACAGCCTTTTCAACAAATGGTGCTGGCACAACTGGTGGTTATTATGTAGAAGCATGCAAATTGATCCACTCTTATCTCCTTGTACAAAGCTCAAGTCTAAGTGGATGAAAAACTGCCCCATAAAACCAGAGATACTGAAATTTATAGAGGAAAAAGTATGGAAAACCCTCAAAGATATGGACTTGGGTGAAAATTTCCTAAACAGGACAGCAATGGCTTGTGAGGTAAGACCAAGAATTGACAAATGGGACCTTATAAAATTGCAAACGTTCTGTGAGGCAAAAGACACTGTCAGGAAGACAAAAAGGCCACCAACAGATTGGGAAAGGATTTTTACCAATCCTAAATCTGATAGGGGACTAATATCCAATATATACAAGAGCTCAAGAAGCTGGACTCCAGAAAATCAAATAACCCCATTAAAAATGGGGTACGGAGCTACACAAAGAATTCCAAGTGAGGAATACCAAATGTCTGAGAAACACCTGAAAAAATGTTCAACATCCTTAATCATCAGGGAAATGCAAATCAAAACCACATTGAGATTCCACCTCACACCAGTCAGAGTGGCTAAGATAAAAAATTCAGGTGACAGCAGATACTGGCCAGGATGTGGAGAAAGAGGAACACTTCTCCATTGCTTGTACAACCACTCTCGAAGTCAGTCTGGTGGTTCCTCAGAAAATTGTACATAGTACTACCGGAGGATCCAACAATACCTCTCCTAGGTATATAGCCAGAAGATGTTCCAACTGGTAATAAGAACACATGCTCCACTATGTTTATATCAACCTTATTTATAATAGCCAGAAGCTGGAAAGAATCCAGATGTTCCACAACAGAGGAATGGATACAGAAAATGTGGTACATTTACACAATGGAGTACCACACTGCTATTAAAAACAATGAATTCATGAAATTCTTGAGCAAATGGATGTATCTGAAGGATAACATCCTTAGTGAGGTAACTCAATCACAAAAGAATTCATAGATATGCATTCCCTGATAAGCGGATATTAGCACAGAATCTTAGAATATCCAAGATACAATTGGCAAAACACAAGAAAATCAAGAAGGAAGACCAGTGTGTGGATACTTCATTCCTCCTTAGAATAGGGAACAAAATATCCATGAAAGGAGTTTCAGAGACAAAGTTTGGAGCTAAGAGGAAAGGATAGACTACCCAGAGACTACCCCACCCGGGGATCCATCCCATAATCAGTCACTAGTCCCAGACACTATTGCATATGACAGCAAGAGTTTGCTGAAGGGACCCTGATATATCTGTCTCATATGAGCCTATGCCAGTGCCTGGAAAATACAGATGTGGTTACTCACAGTCATCTATATGATGGAACATAGGGCCCATAGTGAAGAAGCTAGAGAAAATACCCCAGGAGCTGAAGGGGTCTGCAACCCTATAAGAGGAACAACAATATGAACTTACTAGAACCCCCAGAGCTCGTGTCTCTAGCTACATATGTAGCAGAAGATGGCCTAGTCAGCCGTCATTGGGAAGAGAGGCCCCTTGGTATTGCAAACTTTATATGCCCCAATACTGAGGAATGCCAGGGCCAAGAAGTGGGAGTGGGTGGGTAAGGGAGCAGATTGGGGGAGGGTATAGGGAACTTTTGGGATATTATTTGAAATGTAAATATCTAATTAAAAAAGAAGAAGAAAAAAGAATCATCAAAAAAATCTCAAACTTTTAGCCACTGGTCTAGTAAGCAAAAATGTTTATATATATATATATATATATATATATATATATATATATATATATATATATATATATATATATGTGTGTGTGTGTGTGTGTGTGTGTGTGTGTGTGTGTGTGTGTGTGTAGGTGACATGGGACACCCATGGGACAATTTCAGGAAGTGAAGATAGGTCAGGCTGAGGGGAAAACTGTCTCCACATAATATTATATCTTCATAAGCATATATCAGATTGGAAGAAATCTGACCTAAGAGAAAATTTTGAATTTGGTAAGTCATCATTCTGATATTCTGCATTTAGGTAATTCTTAAAATATATTACTAATATTTTCCTTTTTATCAATTCCCACTATGTGTTGGGTTGACAATTATTTCTTTGTGTTTTGACATCTTTAGGGGGAAATTAATGTGTTTTCTACACCCATTCCATTCCATGAGTCCTCTTCATCATTCTTTTTCAAATAATCCATGAAAGCAGTGTACAGATAGCATTGTACCAATATTCCTTCAATTTAACCAAAGAAAATATTTTTAATTCAGAGTGAATAGTATATAAGGTAACTTTCAGCATAGAAATAGCAAAAATGATA
Source organism: Mus minutoides (assembly GCA_902729485.2). Classification (NCBI taxonomy): domain Eukaryota; kingdom Metazoa; phylum Chordata; class Mammalia; order Rodentia; family Muridae; genus Mus; species Mus minutoides. The sequence continues at coordinate 226,186 of LR750826.1, forward strand.
GCAATTCAAGTGAGAAGAGACATAATACATGGCTATAGTAGAGCTTAGATTTTAAAAATCTGAAAACTATTCTCTAGGGAGGAGAATTGGCATCTCCCAGGGATTAACTCCCTAATTTATTATCAGATGTAGAACGGTCAGACCTGAATTCATACACAATAAGAAAATTTAACTCAAAAGATTGTGTCTGTGTGTCTCTGTGAACAAACTACATATATCCATATATGTAATAATAATCAAAGAAAAAGAGGCTATCAACTTGGATGGTGGTATAGGAAGGGTTTGGAAAGTGTAGGTGAGAGGAATTTGAGGAAGGCAGAAGAAAGGGAAAATGATATAACTGTATTTCAGTTAAAAGCCCATTTTCCTCCCACAAAAACCAGACAGACAGACAGATAGATAGACAGACAAAAAACCAACAACAGTCAATTGTCTAGCAAAGTAAGCTACTAGCAGCTAAAGTATATATATAGCTAAAGATTCTATGAGTCAACATAATCTATCACATGGATCCATTAAGTTGAATAAATATGACTATATCCATAAACACATAAATAAATACTGAGGGTACTAAAACATGTAGCACTTATAGAAGTGAGCAATGAATATGGAAAAACACATTACAAATAGAAAAAAATAGTTTGTTTCTAGACTCTAAATATGATAATTCAGTTTGCTTCCCTTCACCATTGTTTGTTAATATAAATGTCAACATTAGACTTGCCACTAAATTTTTGACAAAAATGACAAAATAACAGAGATACTTTAATAGACTATTGTTTTTTCATTAGGTCTTGTAAAATACTGATATTTCTTGGGCTAGAAAAGAGAATGGTGAAGTGGTTGTTATGTTCCTAAAACTCAATTTACATATCAAATGACTTTCATAGCTGAATGTGTAGCTTAGGTATGCATGAACTTAGAAAAAGTATAGCCGGGCGTGGTGACGCATGCCTTTAATCCCAGCACTTGGGAGGCAGAGGCAGGCAGATTTCTGAGTTCGAGGCCAGCCTGGTCTACAGAGTGAGTTCCAGGACAGCCAGGGCTACACAGAGAAATCCTGTCTCGAAAAACAAACAAACAAACAAACAAACAAACAAACAAACAAATGAAAAAGTATAAGTAGAACGTATTTTAAAGAAAATTAACTTCATATGCCCCAGTACAGGGGAACACCAGGGCCAAGAAGTGGCAGTGGGTGGGTAGAGGAGCAGGGGTGAGGAGACGGTATAGGGGACTTTAGGGATAACATTTGAAATGTAAATGAAGACATACCTAATAAAAAAAATTGGAAAAAAGTAACACACACAAACACATTTTATAGAAAATGTATGTATTACCACACACACACACACACACACACACACACACACACACACACACATATATATATGACACAAATTGTCATACATATGTATTTTATATACATGTGTGTTTATATAAGTAGATTTTACGCAAATAGCTCATTTGAACAAGACTCTTATTGCCTATAACCTCAAGAACTATTGCTACTTCCACTCCAGTAGTGACTTGCTTGAAAGGTTTAGAAACCTGGAAGCAGTCCTGAAGTGAAGAGTTTCACAGAAACTTAGTCTCCTGGAACTGTGGGATCCCATAGCACGTATGCTTCAAGTTTGTGCTTGGGAATAGATCTGTGTGCTTCCTTTCAGTATTGTTTTGTATAGGTACCTCCAAGCAATGACTTGCCAAATACTTAAGCAAAATTGAACTTTGCTTCCTGGCCTTCACCAATGCCTTAGGTAGTCCTTGAGCCAACTCTGGGCTTAGAATTCAGGAAGAATGTTGCCTATTCAGTGACATTCAGAATTGCCTCTAGTATTGTAAGAGAGATAGTGAAAGAAACCAGGCATTACTATCTACTACACAGAGTTAGAAATCTCAGGGCAAGCTTAGCAAAGTAAGTTTAGAATTCTTATTATAGTTATGTATGGCAGACTACATTACTTATTAGTAGAAAGTCCCCCCCACTATATCATTTAGAATAAAAGCCAAGTTGGTCCCATATACAGGAATTTACAATGGTTTAGGAAGTAGATTGGGCTGTGGTTTTAGAGTATTGCATTATTCATGAGAAGGTTAGCTAGAGCAGAACTCCCTAATTAGAACCATGACTAGGGGGGGTGAAAACCCTTGAGCCCTTGACCCGGGAGTGTAAAGGCCTCACACCTGGCTTCTAAGAATATAGCTGACCTTAGAGCTGACTTTGTCTCAGTTGTTTTATTGCCTAGTTCCTGCCAGTCTTTGTGTTTACATTCCTCTGTTTTGTGTAAGACTCATTAAGCATCCTGTAACCCATTGTACCTTGCTGATGTGTCACCTAACTTCCCTATTTTTCCCTGTATAAAAAGTTTGATGCTCAATTTGACATTACATTCAGATTCAGCACACTCTCTCATGTCCTGTCTGTTTGTCACTCCATTCTCACCCACCGACACTTACTCACTTGCAATCAGAAACCTGTTCCCTACTGATCAGAGATCCAATAGAGGCTTGTCTGTAGCAAACTATATTATTTAAATATGAACTAGAAAGTATGTTAAAAGAAGACAATACATGCACCATACTCTGGGTAATATAAAGGTTGAATGATTCTTGCGTGTATATATTTTTTCCCTTTTTTATTAGAGATTTTCTTCATTTACATTTCAAACGCTATCCCCAAAGTCTCCTATACCTTCCCCCTGCCCTGCTCCCCAAACTACCCACTCCTACTTCCTGGCCCTGTCATTCCCCTGTACTGGGGCATATGATCTTCCCAAGACAAAGGGCCTCTCTTCCCATTAATGGCCAACTAAGCCATCCTGTGCTACATATGCACCTAGAGACACAGCTCGGGGGGTTGGGGGAGGTACTGGTTAGTTCATATTATTGTTCCTCCTATAGGGTTGCAGACCCCTTTAGCTCCTTGGGTACTTTCTCTAGCTCCTTCATTAGGGGACCTGTGTTTCATCCAATAGATGATTGTGAGCATCCACTTCTGTATTTGCCAGGCACTGGCATAGCCTCACAAGGGAGAGCTATATCAGGGTCCTGTCAGCAAAATCTTTCTAGCATATGCCATAGTGTCTGGGTTTGGTGGTTGTTTATGGGATGGATCTCAGCGTGGGGCAGTCTCTGGTTGGTCCTTCCTTCCATCTCAGCTGAAAATTGGACATAGTACTACCAGAAGATCCAGCAATTCCTCTCTTGGGCATATACCCAGAAGATGTTCCAACTTGTAATAAGGACACATGCTCCACTATGTTCATATCAGCCTTATTTATAATAGTCAGAATCTGGAAAGAATCCAGATGTCCCTCAACAGAGGAATGGATACAGAAAATGTGGTACATTTATGCAGTGGAGTTCTACTCAGCAATTAAAAACAATGAATTCATGAAATTCTTAGGTAAATGGATCGATCTGGAGGATATCCTCCTGAGTGAGGTAACCCAATCTTCTACATTTTGTGTGTGTGTGTGTTTTTTCACCAATCTTCTACATTTTGAGGTATATTACTGCATTAACATTGTAGCAGTTTTTTAAGCTATTATAGTATCTGGCACCATTTGTATAGTGTCTCATTCATCATCTGGAAGCAAAAACAAAACTTTTGATAAATCATGGTCACTAGAATGTATAATAAAGCCGATATAAGATATTTTACATCCAAAGACGCATGATCCAGTAGTGCGCTACATCTGTAATACTAGAGGAGACAATTTAAAAGACATTACTTCAGACTTGCTTCTATTTTTCAGCCAATAGTATGCTTTGACAGAGCTCTATATTGAAATGTTCTCATCAGAGACAGCCCCTGCTGAAATTTTTACAGGAACCACATGAACACTAACTCTCACATCTTCTCCAAAAGTGTAGTGGGGTTACGTCTGGGCCTAGTATTCTCTTTGGTTTCTGGTTCAGAGCTCCCATGGGTAGAAGTTAGTTAATTCTTTAGGTCTTCTTGTGGGGCTGCTTTGACTGTTTCCTGACATCGGATCCTCTTTCTTCTAACTGGACTTCCTAGTTGGGCCTTCGTGGGAAAGGGTGTGCTTAGTCCTGCTGGGACCGGATATCCCAGGGCGGTAAACAAGTGGGGCTGTTCCTTCTCTGAGTGGAAGGTGAGTTGGTAATGGAGGGGTATTTGTAAAGGTTGGACTGGAAGGAGAGAAAAGAGTAAAGCTAAGATCACACTGGAAAGTGAACAAATAAAAATGTTAAAGAAAAAGGAAAACAAATGTACTTTTCTATCAGTAATTCCTTTCACTTGTGGCACAGCTCTATCCTAACTGCCTAATCTTATGCAGAACAAACACACCAACTGAAGAAATGATAAGGAGCACAGGGGAAAATCCAAGAAGACAGCCCTACACAAAGAACAAAGACTAAGAAATGCTGAGAGCTGGAGAAATAGTCTTCCTCAGGACATGAACATCAATAGTTATCCAATACCACATGGTCAGCACTTACAACTTATATACACAAGTAACATCATACAGTACAGACTGAGTAGGTTATATTTAGGAATAAATAAATATATACATGTACTTTACTGCCTGGTTTTGTGTGTCAACTTGACAGAAATTGGAGTTATCACAGAGAAAGGAGCTTCAGTTGAGGAAATGCCTCCATGAGATCCAGCTGTAAGGCGTTTTCTCAATTAGGGATCAAGGCCCATTGTGAGTGGGGCCATCCCTGGGCTGATATTCTTGGGTTCTATAAGAAAGCAAGCTGAGTAAGCCAGGAGAAGAAAGCCAGAAAGTAACATCCATCCATGGCCTCTGCATCAGCATCTGTTTCCTGACCTGCTTGAGTTTCTTTCCTGATTTCCTTTGGTGATGAACAGAAATGTGGAAGTGTAAGCTGAATAAACCAGTTCCTCCCCAGCTTGTTTCTTGATCATGATGTTTTGTGCAGGAATAGAAATTCTGACTAAGACATATACATATATGTACATAACAACAATTACTGAAAAAAAAGAAGACATCAGTTTGAAAGATATCAGAAGTCTTGGGCTGGTGAGATGGCTCAGCAGGTAAGAGCATTGACTGCTCTTCTGAAGGTCCTGAGTTCAAATCCCAGCAACCACATGGTGGCTCACACCCTCCTGTAATGAGATCTGACACCCTCTTCTGGTGTGTCTGAAGACAACTACAGTGAACTTATGTATAATAATAAATAAACCTTTAAAAAAAAAAAGAAAAAGAAAATGTTATGCTCTGGGGGAAAAAAAGATGTCAGAAGCCATCTGGGAAAGCCTATGACAAACAAGTAATTTTTCTGGAGATGGCCCACTGTTTTGCATTGTTGTTTTAGGTGAGTTTTGAGAATGCAGTGTTCTTAGAGACTCCATCTGAATATTGCTTATTGCTGTAAATATACCCTCTTGTCACTATTACAAAGCCTAATGATTCCTAGGAATTAGCCCATCCTATTGAGCGAATATCCTACAGAACAACATGAAGGTAAACTTTTATGAATTAATGCTGTTTAGATGAATTAGTTATGTTATAGCATTCTTGAGGAATGCTTATTAAGGAAAATGGTTTTAGTTGTTTTGGCAGATAAGTATAAAAATGTTAGAATCAAGAATAGAATGAGCCCTCTCCTTGTAGAATAGTAGATAAAGGTTGCAAAATAAGGAATATAATGAGCTTTCATGAATTACACTAAAGAGAAGAAATATTCTTGGAACAAATTTTTGGTCAAGGAAAAACATTCACTCTAGGTCAGGTTCAAGGATGAATCCAAAGGTGTGCACTGTGATAAAGCAAAACCACGTAAAAATGTTGTTTTGAACTTATTGTTTTTCAATATTTTTTATTAGATATTTTCTTAATTTACATTTCAAATGCTATCTTGAAAGTTCCCTCCTCCCTCCCCTGTCCTGTTCCCCTGCCCACCCACTCCCACTTCTTGGCCCTAGCATGCCCCTGTATTGGGGTATATAAAGATTGTGCCTCTTCTCCCAATGATGGCTGACTAGGCCATCTTCTGCTACATGTGGAGCTAGAGACATGAGTTCTGGGGGTTCTGGTTAGTTCATATTGTTGTTCCTCTTCTAGGGTTGCAGACCCCTTCAGCTCCTGGGGTTCTATCTCTAGCTTCTCCATTGTGGACCCTGTGTTTCATCATATAGATGACTGTGAGCATCCATTTATGTATGAGACAGCTTTATCAGGGTCCCTTAAGTAGACACTTGCTGTCCTATGCAATAGTGTCTGAGTTTAGTGACTGATTATGAGATGGATCCCCCCCTGGTGGGGTAGTCTCTGTATGGTCCATCCTTTCATCTTAGCTCTAAACTTTGTCTCTGTAACTCCTTTCATGGGTATTTTGTTTCCTATTCAAAGGAGGAATGAAGTATCCACACGCTGGTCTTGCTTCTTGATTTTCTTGAGTTTTGCAAATTGTATCTTGGGTATTCTAAGTTTCTGGGATAATATCCATTTATCAGTGAGCACATATCCAATGACTTCTTTTGTGATTGGGTTACCTCACTAAGGATTATATCCTCCAGATACATCCATTTGCCCAAGAATTTCATAAATTCATTTTTTAATAGCAGAATAGTACTCCATTGTGTAAATGTACCACATTTTCTGTATCCATTCCTCTGTTGAGGGACATCTGGGTTCTTTCCAGCTTCTGACTATTATAAATAAGGCTTCTATGAACATAGTGGAACATGTGTCCTTTTTACCAGTTGGAACATCTTCTGGGTATATGCCCAGGAGAGGTATTGCAGGATCTTTCGGTAGTACTATGTCCAATTTTCTGAGAAAACACCAGACTGACTTCCAGAGTGGTTATACAAGCTTGCAATCCCACCAGCAATGGAGGAATGTTCCTCTTTCTCCACATCCTCGCCAGCATCTGCTGTCACCTGAATTTTTGGTCTTAGCCATTCTGACTGGTGAGAGGTGGAATCTCAATGTTGTTTTGATTTGCATTTCCCTGACGATTAAGGATGTTGAACATTTTTTCAGATGTTTCTCAGCCATTCGGAATTCCTTAGTTGAGAATTCTTTGTTTAGCTCTGTACCCCATTTTTAATGGGGTTATTCGTTTTTCTGGAGTCCAGCTTCTTTAGCTCTTTGTAGATGTTGGATATTAATCCCCTTTCAGATTTAGGATTGGTAAAAATCCTTTCCCAATTTGTTGGTGGCTTTTTTGTCTTGCTGACTGTGTCTTTTGCCTTATAGAAGCTTTGCAATTTTATAAGGTCCCATTTGTCTGTTTGAACTTATAAAAATGAAGCACTGTTTTGATCTTATTATTGACATCCTTTTGTAAGTCACATTTGTGTAATATTTATCTATGAAGTAATTTTATAAAGAACTTTTATCTAGAAGGTATATATTGCCAGAGAGAATAAAGAAAGGGAAGCACTTGGGACTCAGCCCTATCTACCAAATGTACATCTGTCTGATTGTATATATGTAATACATACTTATATGTGTAGGTTTATGTGTATGTATGTAAGTAATGCATGAACACTTGTGGTATTGCTTAGTCAGGTGATCAAACCTGGCCAAAGTGTGTGTGTCTGTGTCTGTGTGTGCACTTGAATTCTCCCTTTTTTCCTCTCTGGCTCACAAGGATTTAATGAGCTTCAATCCTCTCATCTGACCAGTGAGGGCACATAGAGCCAGAGAGAAACTAAGATTCTAATTTCCCTGCTGCTATCAGTTTGAGTCATATTACCAGAAGCCAGCAGCTTTTGACCATGGAATAGCAAAGAGTTAAGGACAAAAGAATTGCTGAAAGTAAGAACCTTTTAGGAACCTTTTAGGAGAGAGAGAGAGAGAGAGAGAGAGAGAGAGAGAGAGAGAGAGAGAGAATGAATTAAGTTTCCAGAAGTCATCAACATGTGACCCACAGAACAATAAGAGAGTTACAAGGTCAGATATCATCAACCTTTGGTCTTCATCCAATGCTTCCTCATTACCTGACCCCTCCTTGGTCTCACTTCTGGCAGAAAGTGAGATGGAGGAGGTCTATTGAAGGGTTTGAGGGAAGAGAGGGAAGGGGAAATTATGTACTTAAAATCTCACAGCATAAACAATACTTACAACAAAACAACAAAGAAATCCTGGAAATTTTCTGATTGGCCAGAAACTGTCCCATGGAAAAAAATCAAAATTATCAAGGAACACAAACTCTTTGCTATAGAATCATAGTTTACTAAACTTTACTAAAGAGCAAAACATACAGTGATCCACACACAGTAATACTGGGACACTTCAACACCTTACTCTCTCCAATGTACAGGTCATTGAAACATAAACAAAACAAAGACAGTGTAAAACTAATAGAGGTTATGAACCAAATAAATTTAACAGATACATACAGAACATTTCACCCTAAAACAAAAGAGTATACCTTTTTCTTAGCACCTCACGATGCCTTCTCCAAAGTTGACCATATAATGAGTCACAAAACAAGACTCAACCAATATAAGAAGATTGGAATAATCCCATGCATCCTATCAGAGCACCACAGACTAAGGCTAGACTTCAATAACAACAAAAACAACAGAAAACTTACATACCCATGGAAACTGAACAACTTTCTACTCAATGATAACTTGATCAGAGAAGAAATAAAGAAATAAAAGATTTTTAGAATTAAGTGAAAATGAAGGCACAACATACTCCAAGGCATAGGACACAATGAAAGCAGTGCTAAGAGGAAAGTTCATAGCATGAAGTGCCCTGGTAAAGAAATTGGAAAGATCCTGCACTAAGAACTTAGCAGCACACCTGAAAACCCTAGAACAAAAAGAAGCTAACACACTCAAGAGGAGTAGAAGGCAGGACGTAATCAAACTCAGGGCTGAAATCAACCAAGTAGAATCAAAGAATCAACAAAACTAGAAGCTGGTTCATTGAGAAAATCAACAAGATAGGTAAACTCCTAGCCAAACTATCTAAAGGTCACAAATACTGCATCCAAACTGACAAAATCAGAAATGATAACAACAGAAACTGAAGAAATTAAAAAAAAAATCAGATCCTACTACCAAAGCCTATACGCAACAAAACTGGAAGACCTAGATGAAATTGTTGGTTTTCTAGACAGATATCAGGGACCAAAGTTAAACCAAGAGCAGGTAAACTATCTAAACAGGTCTATATCCCCTATTAAATAGAAGTAAGTAAAAACTTCATTATAAAAAAAAAAAAAAAACAACTCAGACCCAGGTGGCTTTAGTGCAGAATTCTAGCATTCAATAAAGAGCTAAGACCAACACTCCTCAAACTCCTCCATAAAATAGATACAGAAGTAACACTAGATAATTCATTCTATGATGACATAATTACTCTGATACCTAAAACCACACAGAGACCCAACAAAGGAAGAGAACTTCAGACCAATTTCTTATTAATATCATTGCAAAAATACTGAATAAAATTCTAGCAAACTGAGTTCAAGAACACATTAAAACGATCATTCACCATGATCAAGTAGGCTTCATTTCAGTGATGCAAGGGTGGTCCAATATACGGAAATACATTAACATAACAAAGCTCCATGAAAACACACCATCATCATCTCATTAGATGCTGAATAAGTATTTGACAAAATACAACACTCAGAACTTCATGCTAAAAGCATTGAAGAGATCAGGAATACAAGGCCCATACCTAAATATAATAAAAACAATAGAGGTCAAACTGATAACCATACAAATTAAATGGAGACATACTTGAAGCAACCCCACTAAAATCAGGGACAATACAAAGGTGCTCACTTTCCTCATATCTACTCGATATAGCACTTGAAGTTATAGCCAAAGCAGTAAGACAACAAAAGAAGATCAAGGGGATATAAACTGGAAAAGGAGAAGTCAATGTATCACATTTGCAGATATGATAGTATACATAAGTGACCACAAAAATTGTACCGGAGAACTTCTACAGCTGATAAACAACTTCAGCAAAGTGGCGGAATATAAAATTTACTGAAACAAAACCAGTAACCTTCCTTTATATGAATGATAAGTTGGCTGAGAAAGAAAATAGGGAAGCAACACCCTTCATAATAGTCACAAATAATATAAAATATCTTGGTGTAACTCTACCCAAACAAGTGAAAAAAACTCTATGAGAAGAACTTCAAGTTTCTCAAGAAAGAAATTGAAGAAGACCTCAGAAAATGGAGAGATCTCCCATGCCTATGGATTGGTAGGATTAACATAATAAAAAATGTCCATCCTACCTAAAGTGATCTACAGATTCAATGCAGATTTTATCAAAATCCCAACACAATTCTTCAAAGACTTGGAGAGAACAATTTTCAAATTCATCTGGTAAAAACAAAAACTCAGAATAGGAAAAACAATTCTTCTCAATAAAAAAAAATGTCTTTGGGAATCACCATCCCTGACCTCAAGCTATACTACAGAGCAGTAGTGATCAAAACTGCATGGCTTGGTACAAGGACAAACAGGCCAGACACTAGAATAGAATTGAATACCCAGAAATAAACCCACATGCTTATAGACACTTGGTCTTTGACAAAGAAGCCAAATACATACAAAGAAAAAAAGAGATGGCTCAGCGAGTAAGAGCACCTGACTGCTCTTCCGAAGGTGATAAGTTCAAATCCCAGCAACCACATGGTGGCTCACAACCATCCTTAATGAGGTCTGGCGCCCTCTTCTGGAATGCCTGAAGACAGCTATAGTGTAAAATAAATCTTAAAAAAAAAGAAAAAAAGAAAAAAAGAAAACATCTTCAAGAAAGGGTGCTGTTCTAACTGACAGTCTACATAGATAAATGAAAATAGATCAATATGTATCTCCCTGAACAACGCTCAAGTAGAAGTGGATCAAGGATTTCCACATAAAGTCAGATAAACTGAGTATAATAGAAGAGAAAGTGGGAAAGAGCCCCAAACTCATTGGCACAGAACTCCTATGGCTCCGGCTCTAAGATTAAGAATCGATACATGAGACCTCCAGCAAAGGGCATAGTCAATGGGATAAATTGGCAATATACAGATTTGGAAAAAATCTTAAGTAACCCCAAATATGATAGAGGAGTAATATCCAAAATATATAAAGAACTCAAGAAAAGATTAGTTTCTTAATGGAAATTATATATATATGTTGATTTGTGCCTGTCTTACCACTCTTCAGCACTAGATGGCGATGTAAGTCTTAATTTGTTATGAATTCACAGTTGGTCAATTCTTTCTTGATATAACATAGCTGAAACTTGGTTTTCTCTCAAATTCACGATTGACATATTATTCTTCATGAACTAATTCTGTACCCAAATGGATAGTCCATATAAAAAACGGGGGGGGGGGTTCTGATTAGGTTTTAAATGCCTTATCTGTAGTCAATGACATTGTTCCCATTTGCTGCAGAAGAAAGTCTCTCTGATGATGACCTGACAATGGATGGAATCTCTGAAGGGACTGGCTTTGGGTTTGTATATTATAACTATTGCCACCAAGCTTCAAGAAACTGCAGCACATCACTTGAAGTTTTTTGGTGTGTTTCTCTCTATGGAATCCAGACAAATGCAGCTCAACTAGGCAATGTAAGGCAGACCAATACATGTGTGTTGTTAGCAAAGAATCGTTCATCACATGTCCTTTTACATGCCTGCTTTAGCAGAACATCCTTTCACTTGTGTCTGCTTCAGCTAAATGTTCTTTCATGTGTTTGCCTCAGCAAAACACCATCCATCCAACTCTTCAAAAAAACCCTTAAGTTTCCACATCAAAAAATGTACTGGAAGATTTTCTTGTGTTTTGGAAGTTAAATCTTGGGTATTCTAGGTTTCTGGGCTAATATCCACTTATCAGTGAGTGCATATCAAGTGACTTCTTTTGTGATTGAGTTACCTCACTCAGGATGATATCCTCCAAATACATCCATTTGCCCAAGAATTTCATAAATTCATCATTTTTAATAGCTGAGTAGTATTCCATTGTGTAAATATACCACATTTTCTGTATCCATTTCTCTGTTGAGGGACATCTGGGTTCTTTCCAGCTTCCAACGCATGGATACTTCATTCCTCCCTAGATTAGGGAATAAAATATCCATGGAAGGAGTTGCAGAGACAAAGTTTGGAGCTAAGACACAGGATGGACCATCTAGAGACTGCCCCACCTGGGGGTCCATCACATAATTAGTCACCAAACACAGACAATATTGCATACACTAGCAGGATTTTGCTGAAAGGATCCTGATATAGCTGTCTTGTGTGAGGCTTTGCTGTGCCTGGCAAATATAGAAGTGGATGCTCACAGTCATCTATAGGGTGGAACATAGGCCCCCCAATGGAAGAGGTAGAGAAAGTACCCAAGAGCTGAAGGGGTCTGCAACCCTATAGGTGGAACAACAAAATCAGTACCCCTAGAGCTTGTGTCTCTAGCTGCATATGTAGCAGAAGATGGCCTACTTGGCCATCATTGGGAAGAGAGGCCCCTTGGTCTAGCAAACTTTATATGCCCCAGTACAGGGGAATGCCAGGGCCAAGAAGTGGGAATGAGTGGGTAGGGGAGCAGGGCAGGGGGAGGGTATAAGGGACTTTGGGGATAGCATTTGAAATGTAAATGAAGAAAATATCTAATAAAAATTTAAAAAATGTATTGGAAGAAATCTTGGGGAATTGTATGAAGGTAATATGGGTGGATATGGTTAAGTAATATTCTACACATTGAACCACTCAAAAGTAAGATTTAAAAAATATATTACTTGTTTCATAGCCCAGATCATCATGTAACATGTATATTGTATGTATTTTAGGGATTAGGAGTGTGATATTCTGGTTCATGTTTTTGTAAATATAAATTTATCAAATCAGTTTGTCTTTAATAAATTGTGTGTTTTTACATTAATTATTTAGATAAGGTCTTGATTGTTTTATTATACTTTTTCAAGTACTGATTTTTTATTCTTAGAATTTCTTATTGTAAGAATTAAACATATTCACAAATTTAAAATATTACTAAAATTCTTATTCTTAGAATTTTTTTAAGAATATTCACACATTTAAAAGTTTGTAGTTTAAAACATGCTGGTCAAAATTGCTGTATTATAATTAATTTACCTGCTTTGTTCGTGTAAAATGCTATTTTTTTCTCTCCAGTAATATTCTTCTATCTGAAACATACTTTGCCTAATATCAAAGTAGCTGCAGTTTCTCTTAATTTAGCACTATCGTGTGTGTCTCTTTCTCTCTCTCTGTCTCTGTCTGTCTGTCTGTCTGTCTGTCTGTCTGTCTGTCTCTCTCTCTCTCTCTCTCTGTTTCTCTCTCTGTGATGGAACCCATGCTGGACATTGCCATGTAGCCCTGGGCCTGAGACTGGACAGAAGACCTACTGGTAACTAAATACTTCTTTTCTACCAAAAGAATATAGCCATAAAATGACTCCTAATGACTTGTTATACTGATAGATCAGTTACTTGCTCAGCCATCATCAGAGAAGTTCTTCTTGCAGCAGATAGGAACAAATACAGAGACCCACAAGTAGAAAATAAGCAGAGAACAAGAAACCTTGAAACAGTCCTAAGTGGGATGTAGTCATCTAATTTCTCCATTCAAGGCTTAAGGAACTATGGAAAAGAAGAGATATAAAGATTATAAGAGCCAATGGCGACTGAAGACATCAAAGGAATAAGACTTTATGGACACAATTGGACTGATACATATGGAGAAACTGTAGTTCATGAATTTATTTAAATAGTAAACAAGAATTTAAAGGAAATTTTAGTTCTTGAAATTCAGATAATTGAGAAAAACAGTATATTTGTTTATACAACAATTTATTTTTATTAAGTTAATCAAATCAATAACAAGTAATGTCCACTGATGTTTCTTGTGAAGTTCATAAATTTTATTTGTCCACAATTTTCATAGTCTCCCTTTAATATTTTTGGAGAAAGCTGGAATAAAGTAAATCATATTGTCATTTTACAAAGGGGTGAGTAAAATGTTTGTGGGATATTGTCAGGTAGAGAATAAAAATAAAATTTTTATGTTGTTAGAATAATATTTAAGTTAATTTTACAAAAATAGGTATGATATTGACGAATACATTTAGGTTCTTCTTTATATTACTGAAGATATGTAAGAGCTATTAATAATTCTCTCAAAAGAACTGTCAGTTTTTGAAAAATTTAAGAAACAATTTGGTGGTCTATATGACTAAAACTTTCAATCTCCAAAATTACATTATACTTATTACACATCAAAATACTGTAACTAATTGTACTTATAAATTAAAGACCTCAAATTGTACCCTCTCCTCATTTCATTGAAATATCATCTTAAAATATTTATGGTGGATTTTCTGGGCATTAAGAATTTACCTTGTGATTCATAACATAGCTTTTAAATCTCTTTAGAGCATTTTTTATTTCTTTGTTTCTCAGTGTATAAATGGCAGGATTTAGGAGGGGTGTAACAACAGAATAAAACACAGCAAGGAATTTGTCCAACCAGGTGATATTGAGGGGCCATACATAGATGAAGATGCAGGGCAAAAAGAGGAGCATCACCACAGTGATGTGGGCAGTGCATGTGGACAGGGCCTTAGATGCCCCAGCTTTAGAGCTCCTGTGAACAGTGATAAGAATATATGTGTAGGATATGAGCAACAGAATAAAGCAAGATACAACTACAATCCCACAGTCAGCATTCATTAAAATGTCCAAATCATGGGAATCCGTGCAGGCTAGCTTGATTACCAGTGGCATGTCACAGAAAAAACTGTCTATTTCCAATGGGCCACAGAGAGGTAACTGCAGAACGGCTACAAGTTGGCTCAAGGCATGCACAAAGCCAACAGTCCAGGAAGTCAACACCAATCCAGTGCATCTCTTCAGGTTCATGACTGTGAAATAGTGGAGAGGTTTGCAGATGGCCACATAGCGGTCATACGCCATTACCAGCAACAGCACCATCTCTCCTGCAGCAATGCAATGGGCAAAGAAGACCTGGGACATGCATCCTTCAAAGGAAATGGTCTTGTGTTCCCTAAGAAAGTCTGTGACCATTTTTGGTGTGGTAACTGAGGAAAGCCATATATCAACAAAGGACAGGTTGGCCAACAAGAAGTACATAGGGGAATGGAGATGACGGTCAATGGTAATTAAGATCATGATGACAATGTTTCCTAAGATAATGAGCAGATAAAGTATCAAAAATATCACAAAGAGCAAGACCTGAAGATTCTGTGAGTGGGAAAGTCCCAAAAGCACAAATTCTGACAGTGTGGACTCATTTGCTCCATTCATTTTGTCCTAAGAATCAACCAACAGAGAAAGAGATTTTGGATGGATGTGTAGTGCAAATTGCTTATAGAATTTGACATTCAAGTTGAGACTTAATAAATGTAAATAGAAATCTTCACAAAATATGAATGGCATTGTTATCAATATAAAACCTCATGAGCCACTGTTAACTTCTATGGAAGCAAAGGATAAGATTACACTTATATGAACATTATTTCAGAAATATGCTCTGTGTGATGGTATGCAAAAACATTGGTTACAAGTGAGAGGTTACAAATTATTGGTTTTCCTTGTGAGGAATATCTTACTTGCTAGTTCACTTTAAACAAACTCTCAATGTGGAGCCAACACTCATTCCACCAAATGATAAAAATTAATTCATATCCTTGTGGAAATGGTTATGAATTACATCGAATTTCAATGTACAAAATGTGTTACTGTCTTTCTGTTTTTATTACAATAGTTAGTAATTTCTTTAAACCACAATGTGTTTTCTTAATATTACTTTATGACTTTAAATAATTTCTTACTCCTCTGAAGGAAATGTTTTAACCAGTCTGAGAAAACCTATAGCATTCATGGTAGTATACTAAAACTCATACTGATTGGGATATGAACAGAATGTTCATGTTTAACATAAATCAAAATATATCAGGAAACATATATGGACAACTAAGCTCATTAGCATATTGTCAATTCAGATGAATGTAGAAATCAAGTAATTGAATAGTAGGACCATTCAGATTCAGACTTGAACATTACATAAAATTTAAGACTATAATTAGAACATATTTACTTTAAATGATATCAATAAATAGCAATGAATCACTACACTATGGAACATTAGTGCCTTTTATCATAAAATATGGATTTATCTACTGTATATTTATCTATTATCTATCTATTAAACTCTCTTCAACTTGTATCACTTATTTATTGATCACTGATAATACTTGAAAGATGATAATACATCACATACATATGTAAATAAATACATTTGTCTTTGTTAGTTTTACAGTAATGTAAATTTGAGCATCCACTAGAAACTAATTATTTATATCAAAATATAATAGTGTCCATATTGACAGGTAATATTAACAATACTCAAGCTGAATGGGGATGACATTTGCAAATTTCCTCTCTTTCTTCATTAATTCCTTGAGTATTATTTTTCAAATTTTGTGTCCTACCTGTTATATCATTTGAAGTCCCTGGGTGATGAAGTGAAGACGTTGACCTCCCTGTATAGGGTGCTATTTTACCTTGCCATTTTCTGAGAAGTCAGAAGCATGCACTAAGGAACAAAAGAAATAAATCATGTAAAATATTTGCTTTGGCAAGTGTACATATTAGAGAGTAATCTTTTAACTCAAAAATAAATCTATTTTCTACAACAAAGACATACCTATTTTCTAAGAAAAATAGTTTGATTTTTAGCAAATATGTCTGTGGTATTTGTAAAGACTGAACCACCAATCCAAACTTAGTTTCTCATCAGTGTGAAAATTTCCTAAAAATACCATTTGTACAACCTTGAATAATTTGTAACAATAATAGTCATGGGCAGGATATTGTGTGCTTGAGAAAGAAATTTATCAAAATGTAATTATATGGCTTCTCACGAAACCTTTGAGCAAGAGAAAACATAACATTTAAAAATTAGAGTTCATTAAACTACTGTGGAATGGGTAATCACTCTATTAACAGTCATCTACATATAATATATTTAATAGACTTGGCCTTCATTTTAAAAATAGTGATACTTGGCCAAATCACTATGATCTATTGACATTATAATCATGAGAAAAACATTTCTTTGTTTTAATAGTGTATTATGAATATGTAAAATAAAATTTCATAAAGAAAACCCTTATGCATTTTATCACAATCAGAGTATGTTAAAATTTTTATTATTTTCTTTCTTCATTTTCTAGTGTAGCTTTAAACAATATTGTGTTCAAAATTATGGGTAATGATTTTACCCTTCAGCTGAACTCTGTGCAAGCAATAGCTATTCTCTGTCTGTCTGTCTGTCTGTCTGTCTCTCTTTGTGTAATGACTTCTCAAAATGACTATAGCTGGCATTTACTTACTGAGTAACATTTACTAAATTGACATTTACTTACTGAGTAACATGGATTTGTATACATAAATGACATACTAAAGTACTGAATCCTTTTCAGGAATATAACATCTGTTTCAGGCTTCATGTCTTTTTATCCAGAAGAACCTACACAAAATCCTCCATTTAATCATCTTTGGAATTCTCCTTTTGAGCTCATTAATGGCTTTATTACCTCTCATTCCTTTTCATTGCATTCTTGTAATATGCAAGTGTCACATCACATCTCACTAGGTTGATGACCCATTTTACATCTCTCTATGCTGAAATTTGTCCTACATACTGAGCATATCCCACGTAAAAGGGCTCTATCCTTTTCATCAGTAGTGGCCATGAAGAATAGTTGCATGTTGCTTATATGTTCTAGCAGAAAAATAAAATTATCTGATGCAGACATAAGCACATTTCAGAGGGCATGCTTTTTGTGGTGTAGCAATTGATGATAAACCACAGAATTTTAGATATAATAGAAGTTAAGAAGGCATGTATTATTTTCTAATCTGCAACAAAGCAAAAAAATTGATTCTTAACCTCAATCATAGTAGTTGCTGGTAAAACAGATATATGGATATATTTTCAGAGTTGTCTTAGAGAAGAGAATCAAGGAGATGATCTATCTTACCAGACTCAATGTTTTCTCATAGCTCAGATTTTCTTCCTCTGTGCAGTGGACTTGTGGATACACTCATGTTATGTCGGAAGAGCATCTTGAAGTCACTGTCTGTAGGCCTCGTTTTTGTTCAGCATTTGAATCTTTGTCCCATGGGCAAAACTCACAGCCTACATACTGAACAAAAGAGAACCCCATAGGTAATTATTTTGGACATCTCTTAGGGGTTTCTTTGTTAAGAAACTGCATATTTTGTGTATATAACTGCATATTTATGACATATAACAGAGATACAAATGAAAAGTATGAGTAAGTCATTTAAAATTAGTGAAGTTATATGATTATTTTTCCTTAGCCAACAAATCCGCAGTGATACCCTATTCATACTTGATCAGTAAGAGAAACCATATGTTGTGTGTTCTGTATGACCATGGTAAAGTGGTTCTCAAATTTATGACAGAGTTGCCTCAAACAGGCAGGCAACTATATAAAGGTCATATCATTATATTCTCTGATAATTTTCTATGTTGGAATGTATGTACTTGATTTTCAAATCATTAAGACCCTCATGAGGTTTAAAGAGGACATTGATATGAATTTTAAACAGATTTATTTCAAATTTGTGTGTGTTTATATACAAATACATACATACATATTATATTTAAAGTAGCTTTATTGCAACAAATTATATAACTATTCAATATATATAATTCAATGACTATTTGTACCTAATCTTTTCCTCTCTAGTAATATTCTTATTTCTGAATCATACTTTGTCTAATATTAAAGTAGGTACTAAAGCTTTTGATATATGCCACTATCACATGTACTTTTTAATTTTTTTAGACAGTGCTCATATAGCCAAGAACTAAGACTAGAGACATCAACTGTTCTCCAAATACAGGAGGGCAGGTGCATGTAAGTACTCACATATGTAGATATGACCCTCATTCACATTGTATTAAGTGTGTCACTATATATTTGATTATTAATTGCTGATAGAGCAGTGAGCGAAATGCCAACAGGTTCTGGTATTGTCATTACTATGACCCATTACCAGTGTCCTGTTTTTAAATCCTAAAGAAAATGTCACACTACCATCTATCTATATAGACTGTTTAAGAGCCGTATCAAAGCGATCTCACTGCTGATTGGTTGTTGAGCTGACAATGAATAGCTAACATAGGAAGTGGAACTCTGGACTACCAGTAGGGGAGAAAGGGAGTCTGGGAAGAAAAATGAGGAGGGTCATTTCTCAAGGAGACATGGGAGGAAAACAAAGTAACTACTGGCCAGGAAATTCTGGCTAATGATACAGCAGGTAGATGATTGGGTTAACTTACATGAGCTAGTTGAGAGCCTGCTCAAGTACGACTTAAACTTTAAAATATTAAGAGGCCTCAATGTCATTAATTTGGGTGGGTAGGTCACCAGGGTCTTACAATACACATCAAATATTTCAGGTTGCATGAAACCTGTAGAATTTCTAGCCAGAACTGGGAAGGGGGGCACAAAATTCCATCTCTCACTGAGGTCAGGGCAGATACCTTCCTTTAGTGCCATGATCACAGTACGCTGACCACACATCAGGGCAGTCCTTATCATCAAGAATAACTGGGCAATGCAAACTAGACTCAATGGTGAAAGAAGACAAAAGTAATGTCAAAGTTAGGTGAGAAGAGATGGGGAGGAGGGGAGCTGAGAGGAGGTAAATATGATAAAAGTTTGAAAAAGTTCTGGTCAGCGCCAGCCCCGTGCCACCTTGAGGCTAAATTCGGCGGACAGTCCCATGGTCCCCTGAGGACTATCCACACTGCAGGTGCCCTAGCATACCCAGGATCTTGGGATCACTGGTGAGTGGAATATACAACATCTGTTCCAAAACAGCTGGGAGTGGCCTGTGCAAGCAGGAACAGGTACATAGGAAACCCTCCGGACTAGCATCTGGGGTTCCTTCCGGTCAGCGCCAGCCCCCATGCCACCTTGGGTGCAAACTCAGCCAATGGTCCCACGGTCCCTAGCGGACTCTCCATGCCGCAGGCACCCTAGCACACCCAGGATCTAAGGAACACTGAGGAGAGTAGGTCTCCAGAGAGGGCTCTGACCCCAGGTCTCAAGTGAGAGTGCCATATTGTATCCCAGGTCTCTCAGAGACCAGTCTGAGCAGGAGAGCAAATGGGCCACAGAAGAAAGAGAGCTTCTTGGACAGGGTCCCTTTGGGCCTTCATCTTCAGCCAGGAGTCAGAGCTGAGACCCAGACCTGTGGGCACCTTCCCTGAAACAGGAGCGCTTGCCTGCAGAGAGAGCTCTGATCACCGGGACTCCCAGGACTACTGACAGAGGCTAACAGAATCACAGGAGGAATAAACTCCAGCCAGAGACAGCTAGAACATCTAACACCAGAGATTACCAGAAGGCAAAAGGCAAATGAAAGAATCTTACTAACAGAAATCAAGACTACTTGGCATTATCAGAACCCAATACACCCACCACAGTGAGTCCTGGATACCAAACACACCCGAAACGCAAATTTTGGATCTAAACTCATATCTCATCATGCTGGTAGAGGATTTTAAGAAGGAAATTAATAGCTCACTTAAAGAAATACAGGAGAACACTGCTAAACAGGTAGAAGACTTTAAAGAGGAAGCACAAAAATCCCTTAAAGAATTACAGGAAAACATAACCAAACAGGTGATTGAATTGAACAAAACCATCCAAGAAGTAAAAATGGAATGGAGAAACAATGAAGAAAACGAAAGGGGAGACAATTCTGGAGATATAAATCCTTGGAAAGAAATCAGGAAACACAGATGGAAACAGCAACAGAATGCATGAAATGGAACAGAGACTCTCAGCTGCAGAAGATTCCATCGAGAACATGGACACAACAATCAAAGAAAATACAAAATACAAAAAGATCCTAAGTGAAAACATCCAGAAAAAACAGGATAAAATGAAAATACCAAACCTTAAGATAATCGGTATAGGTAAGAATGAAGATTTTCAACTTAAAGGACCAGTAAATATCTTCAACAAAATTATAGAAGAAAACTTCTCTAACCTAAATAAAGAGATGCCCATGAACATACAAGAAGCTCACAGAACTCTAAATAGACTGGACCAGAAAACAAATTCCTCCCAACACATAATAATCAGAATAACAAATGCAGTAAATAAAGATAGAATATTAAAAGCAGTAAGGAAAAATGTCAAGTAACATATAAAGGCAGACTTATTAGAATTTCACCAGACTTCTCACCAGAGACTATGAAAGCCAGAAGATTCAAAACAGATGTTATACAGACCCTAAAGAGCACAAATGCCAGCCCAGGCTACTATACCCAGTAAAACTCTAAATTACCATAGATGGAGAAACCAAAGTATTCCATGACAAAACCAAATGCACACAATATCTTTCCAGGAATCCAGCTCTTCAAAGGATAATAAAGGGAAAGCACCAACACAGTGATGGAAATTATGCTGTGGAAAAAGCAAGAAAGTAATCCTTCAACAAACCTAAAGAAGATAGCCACAGAACAGAATTCCAACTTTAACAACAAAAATAACAGGAAGCAAGAATTACTTTTCCTTAATATCTTTTAATATCAATGGACTCAATTCCCAAATAAAAAGACAAAGACTAAAAGACTGGCTATATAAACAGGACCCAACTTTTTGCTGTATACAGGGAACCCACCTTAGGGACAAAGACAGACAGGACCTCAGAGTAAAAGGCTGGAAAACAATTTTCCAAGCAAATGGTCCGAAGAAACAAGCTGCAGTAGCCATTCTAATATTGAATAAAATTGTCTTCCAACCCAAAGTTATCAAAAAAGACAAGGAGGGGCACTTCATACTCATCAAAGTTAAAATCTTCCAAGATGAACTCTCAATTCTGAATATCTATGCTCCAAATGCAAGGACATCCACATTCATTAAGGAAACTTTAATAAACCTCAAACCACACATTGAACCTGACACAATAATAGTGGGAGACTTCAACACCACACTGTCATCAATGGACAGATCCTGGAAACAGAAACAAAAAAGAAACACATTGAAACTAACAGGAGTTATCAAACAAATGGACTTAACAGATAGCTACAGAACATTTTATCCTAAAACAAAAGGATATACCTTCTTCTCAGCAACTCATGATTCCTTCTCCAAAATTGACCATATAATCAACCACAAAACAGGCCTCAACACATACAAAAATATTGAAATTATCCCATGCATACTATCAGATCACAAGAGAATAAGGCTGATATTCAATAACAACATACATAATAGAAAGTCAATGTTGATGTGGAAGCTGAACAACACTCTCCTCAATGATACCTTGGTCAAGGAAGAAATAAAAAAAGAAATTAAAGACTTTTTAGAGTTTAATGTCAATGAAGCCACAACAAACCAGACTTATTGAACACAATGAAAGAAGTCCTAAGAGGAAAACTCATAGCTCTGAGTGCCACCAAAATGAAACTAGCGGGAGCACACACTCGTAGCTTGACAGCAAACCTAAAAGCTCTAGAACAAAAGGAAACAAATTCACCCAAGACTAGTAGATGGCAGGAAATAATCAAACTCAGGGCTGAAATCAACCAAGTGGAAACAAAAAGAATTATACAAAGAATCAACAAAACCAGGAGCTGGTTCTTTGAGAAAATCAACAACATAGATAACCCCCAGCCAGACTAACTAGAGCACAAAGGGACAGTATTCAAATTGACAAAATCAGAAATGAAAAGTGAGACATAACAACAGAACCTGAGGAAATCCAAAGCATCATCAGATCCTATTACAAAATGCTATACTCAAAGAAACTGGAAAACCTGGATGAAATGGACAATTTCCCAGACAGATACCAGGTACCAAAGTTAAATCAGGATCAGATTAACCATCTAAACAGCTCCATATCCCCTAAAGAAATAGGAGTCATTAATGCTGTGGACCAGCCTCAGTTGTCCCCCCTCAATCCGCAGGAGATACTAGGGTTCCGGTCAGGTGGGCAAGGATTTGGCAATGAAAAGGGTGACAAACAGACACACACACACACACAGACACAGACACAGGGGAGTGTGCTGTATCTGATTGTAATTTGTCTCAAAGCAAGCACAAGTCTTATAAGTGACTTTTACACAAAACAGAGGAAGGCATACAAAAAGCTAACAGGAACCAACTGAGATAAAAATCAATTTTAACAAATGGGATCAAAAGCAGCCCCACCTAAGGTCAGCTTAATATTTGAAGCCATGGGCAAGGGCTTAATGGCCTTGCCTTATTTCCACTTCTATTCTACTGTATAGTCCACCTTCCCCCTAGGCCATTGTAAATTCCTGTGTATAGGAGTGGCTCAGCTATCTATCGTTCTAAGTATTAACTCTAGTTCCTTCTTAGACCACAAACTTCCTTCTTTCTAGGTCATTGTAAATTCCTGCATATGGGACTAACTTGGCTATTATTCTTAGTGATTGTGTGGAGGAACTTTCTACTAATAAGTAAAGTAGTCTGCCATATATAACTAAAATAAGAATTCATGATCAAGTAGACCTCATCCCAGGGATGTAGGGATGGTTTAATATATTGAAATCCATCAACATAATCCACTATATAAACAACTCAAAGACAAAAACCACATGATCATCTAGTTAGATGCTGAGAAAAGATTTGACAAAATTCAACGTCCCTTTATGATAAAAGTCTTGGAAAGATCAGGAATTCAAGGCCCATGTCTAAACATAATAAACGTAGCCAACATCAAACTAAATGGAGAGAAACTTAAAACAAACCACTAAAATCAGGGAGTAGACAGTGCTGCCCACTTTCTCCCTAACTATTCGATAGACTATTCGAAGTCTTAGCCAGAGCAATTAGACTAGAAAAGGAGGTCAAGGGGATACATATTGGAAAGGAAGAAGTTAAAATATGACTATTTGCAGATGATATGATAGTATATATATGTGGCCCTAAAAATTCCACCAGAGAACTACTAAACCTGATAAAAAGCTTTAGTGTAGTAGCTGGATATAAAATCAAGTCAAACAAACCAATGGCCTTTCTCTGCACAAAGGATAAACAGGCTGAGAAAGATATTAGGGAAACAATACCCTTCACAAATAATATAAAATACATTGGTGTGACTCTAAGGAAGTGAAATTCATAAAGTGAATTCTTTACGATAAGAATTTCAAGTCTCTGAAGAAAGAAATCAAAGAAGATCTCAGAAGATGGAAAGATCTCCCATGCTCATGGATTGGCAAGACTAATCTAGTAAAAGTGGCTATCTTGTCCAAAGCAATGTAGAGATTCAATGCAATCCCTATCAAAATTCCAACTCAATTCTTCACTGAGTTAGAAAGGGCAATTTGTAAATTTATCTGGAATAACAAAAAACCCAGGATAGCAAAAACTATTCTCAACAATAAAAGAACCTCTGGTGGAATCACCATGCCTGACCTCAAACTATACTACAGAGCAATTTTTATAAAAACTGCATGGTACTGGTACAGCGTCAGACAGGTAGATCAATGGAATAGAATTGAAGATCCAGAAATGAACCCATGCACCTATGGTCACTTGATCTTTGACAAGGGAGCTAAAACCATCCAGTGGAAAAAAGGCAGCATTTTCAACAATTGGGGCTGGCACAACTGATGGTTATCGTGTAGAAGAATGCGAATTGATCCATTCTTACTTCCTTGTACAAAGCTCAAGTCTAAGTGGATTAAAAAACTCCACATAAAACCAGAAACACTGAAACTTATAGAGGAGAAATTCGGGAAAAGCCTCAAAGATATGGGCACAGGGGAAAAATTCCTAAACAGAACAGCAATGGCTTGTGCTGTAAAATCAAGAATTGACAAATGGTACCTCATAAAATTGCAAAGCTTCTGTAAGGCAAAGGACACTGTCAATAAGACAAAAAGGCCACCAACAGATTGGGAAAGAATTTTTACCAATTCCATATCTGATAGGGGATTAATATCCAATATATACAAACATGTGTAGCAGATGTGCAGCTTGGTCTTTATGTGGCTTCCAAACAACTGGAATGGGTGATATCTTACAGCTGTTGCCTGTATCTGGGATATATTCTTTTAACTTGGCTGCTGTGTCTGGCCTTAGTGGGAAAGGAAGTACCTAATTTTTTAGAGGCTTGAAGTGCCAGTTTTGGGGATACACAGGAAGGTGTGCACATCTGCTAAGAGGAGGAGATGGGAGAGGGAGGATGGATTTTTTGAGAGGGTGACTAAGAGTCTGGCAGTGAGTGGGATATAAAGAAAATAAGGTATAAAAACAAAATAAAATAAAACCAAAATCCACACATTCACAGTGATATACATTTTCAGCATCAACCCATAACCTCAAACAGTGCTACCAACTGACAAGGAAGTATTCACGTACATGATGAGTCTGTGTGGGACATTCACATGCAAAAATTCCATTGGATCTTCTTGGCAATCTTTGATTTCGATCTCTGCCCTATCCGTCACTCTATATGCAGGCTAATCTTTTAGCTGTACTTGTCTCTATATAGGCTTATCTTTTAGCTGTAATTGTTACATATTTTGAATCTAAAATAAAAAATAAGTATGTTTGAAATGTGCATCTATATCTTTTTTCTTAAGCATAATTTAAAAAGATAGAGACAAGTTTTCTCCAATAATGATATTTTTGTGCAAGGCTTATACTTTAACTTGGACCACTAGAAAATTGGTAAAACTCGGAGATAATTAGCAGAGTGACCATCTTACTTTTCTCTATATATACTGTATCACAGATTCGCATAGACACATACATAATAAACATAGAGTATACTTTTCAAAATAATCTTCAAAACCTAATGGGTCTAAACTTGATAGCAAATTGAACATTACAAACAATTATGGAGCATACTGAAATACATCAGTTATGTGACCAAGGCTTGGCATAGATTGCAAGCATTAGGAAATTATGGTCAGAGGATTTTTTTAAGGTAATGTCTCACACCTTTAGTAACTGGTCTTGTAAGTATAAAAGTTTTTGTGTCCCTTTGATTATATGCATACAGAAAGAGATCAGGTAGTATCAAGCTTCTCTTTATTCCAGCTTGATGAAAGGAATAGTTTTGAAAAGTTAATTGACATTATCAATATTGGGATAAGCACCAGGAGGTTTTACTTGTCTTTTTTTTTTTCTATTGTCATAGACATATAGTACTCAGTATCACTCCTAACAGAGAAATACCCAAGAGATGTCCATGATAATTATTTTCAAAGGTCTCATTATGTTCAGAACACCAAACTGGTGACATTGGACACCTGAGGGACAATTTCAGGAAGAAAGATTGGTCAGGCATAGGAGAAAAGTGTCTCTCCTAAACATCATGTCTTCATAAGCACACATCAGATGTGAAGGAAATTTGACCCAAGAGAAAATTGTGATGGTAAGTCCTTTTACAAATATCCATTATGAGTTGTGTTGGAATATTTTTCTTTGCCTTTTCAATTTTAGTGGCCAATTGATATGTTTTTTTCACCTCCCCATTCTAGGAGTTCTCATTTCTACATCAGAATATCATCAACGTTTATCAGATATCCCATAAAACAGTAAAGTTAACATTGTAAAAATATTCCCATCAACTTAACCAAATATTTTAAAAATAAAACAGTTTATAAAAAATTGAGTACAGAAATCATAAAATTGATAGCAATATTAGTGAGAAGAGATATATTAGTATTATAGAACTCAAATTTTAACAATCTGAAAACTAGTATACAGGGAAAAGAGTTAGCATCCTCTAGAGATGTGATCCCTTATTTTTTGTTAACTGTAGAGTGGTCAAACCAGAATTAGTGCACAATAACAAAATTGGAAACAACAGGTTGTATTATGTAAGTGTGTGTGTGTGTGTGTTGCTTTGTGGATACAAATACATAAGCATGTAATAATAATAATCAAAGAAAAAGAGTCTATTAACTTGAGGGGTGGTACTGGAAATGTTTAAGGGAGGTTAGGTGACAGGGATTTGAGGAAGGGAGGGGAAAGGGGAAAGTGATTTAATTCTACTTCAATAAAAGTATATTTAATACTAACCTTCCCTAAAAGAAAACAGAAAAGCACACAGATACAGACAGACAGACAGACAGACAGACAGACAGACAGATTAAACCCCCAACAACTATCCTGCTAGCAAATGAACCTATTACAAGCTACTAAAATATCACTCTATCAGTCATCAGTATCTATCACTTAGTACCTATTAAGTTATATAAATATAACTACATCTATAATTACTTAGATAAATATGAATACTGAGACAATTACAAAGTTAAATATTTTGGAAAAGAGCAATCAATATGGAAAAAACATTACACATTGAAGAAAATTGTTTGCTTCTACGCTCTAAAATTGATAATTCAGTTTGTTCCCCTTCATTATTGATTGTTAATATAAAAGCCAACATTAGACTTGCCAGTAAGTTAAAGGCAAAAATAACCCAGATACCTTAATAGATTATAGTTTTTCATAAGGTCTTGTAAAATACTGATAGCTCCTAGGCAAGAGCAGAGCAAAGTGGTTAGTTCCTAACAACAAATTTCCATGTCAAAAATGACTTTCATGGTTGCATATCTCATAGTTACTGGACAGGTATGCAGGAACTTAGAAGTACAAGGCAGAATTATTTTAAAGAAAAGCCAGAAAAAAAAGAAAAGTCAGACAAACAAACATGCATTTTATAGCAAATATATGTTACAACATTGTATATGTATATGTGTATATATATATATATATATATATATATATATATATATATATATATATATGTATGACATATATATATATGCATACTCCAATACCCAAATATATATATATATATATATATATATATATATATATATATATATATATATATATATATATATGTGTGTGTGTGTGTGTGTGTGTGTGTGTGTGTGTGTGTGTGTGTGTGTGTGTTGGTGTATGCTTATATGCATATATTATACACAAAATGCTCTTATGAACAAAAGTGCTGTTATGAAAAACAGACTTATTGCCTATGAACTTGAGAATTAGAAAATATGGTAACAGGAGATAATTCATGTATCATTGTCCTCTGAGTGCTAGAAAGCCTTAACGATTTTCATATACCTTTATATGTAAATATTTTATACATCTTTACTATACATTACTACATTAACTGTAACATGTTTAAAGCTATTATAGTATCTGGATCCATATTTACTAGCATTTCACTTATCATCTGGTAGCAAAATATTCTGAATAACATTATTAGAAGTGCTTTGAAAAGTCATGGTCACCAGAATGTATCATAAAGCAGATGTAAGATATTTTTCATAATATTTATATATTTTACATGTAAGATTATTTACATACATTTAGATGCATGATCTAGAAGTGTGCCATATCTACACTACTTGAGGGGATAATTTAAAGTGCATCACTTGAGATTTGATTCTACTTTCCAGCAAATTGGATAGTCTGACACAACTCTGTAATGCAATGTGCTTGTCAGGAAAACCCCTGTCCCAATTGTTAGGGGACCCACATGAAGACCAAGTTGCACAACTGCTCCAAATGTGTAGGGGGGCTAAGTCCATCCCTTACATGTTCTTGGTTTGTGGTTCAGTCTCAGTGAGCCCTCGTGGGTCCAGGTTAGTAGATTCTTTAGGTCTTGTTGTGGGGCTGTCTCTGACTTTGTTACTGCCATTGGAACCCCTTCCCCTAATGGACTGCCTAGTTGGGCCTCAGTGAGAGAGGTTATGCTTAGTGCTGAAGTGACTAGTTGTCCTAGGGTAGGGATGCCCAAGGAGAGCTTTATTTTCTCCTCAGAGCAGAGGAGTGGGTAAGAAGGGGAGTGATTTGTAAGGGTGGGACTGGAAGGAGAGGAGGGAGCTTTGTTCTGTACCTAAAGTGAATAAATATATAAATTAATCCAAAAAACCCCAAACAAATGTACTTGTTCTCTCAGATAGTAACTCCTCTAATTTGAAGCACAGCTCTATCCTGACTGCCTAAACTGATGCAGAAGAAACACAATAACTGAAGACATGATAAGGCACAGAGGGGGAAAGTCCAGGAAGACTCAGCCCTGCACAGAGAACAAAGGCAACTAAGAAACACCCAGAGCTGGAGAAAGAGTTTTCATCAGAACAAGCACATTAATAGGTTATCCAAAGCCCAATGATCAGCACTTAAAACTTACATATATACACAAGTAACATTTACAGACCGAGCAGGTTAGACTTAGGAATAAATATGTATATAACATACCTACACAAACTTTACAACAATTACTGGAAAAGAAGCCATAGATTAGAAAGACAGACGAAGGAGGTTTATTGAATGACTTGTAGGGAAGAAAGGAAAGGGGAAATGATGTATTTATACTATAATTTCAAAACATAAAAGAAATAATTTAACCAAACCAAACCAAACCAAAATGTAATCCTTGAAATTTTGAAGTTGGCCAAAAAGTGTCATGTAAAAAACCCACAAAATTATTAAAAAACACACTCAGGGTATCCTTAGATATTTGGTAAATCCTTGTAAGGTGCATGCATTTACTTATATGCTGCCATGCATATATGGCAGGTGGATGTGTTACCTGATGTCCTAAGACCTTTTTTTTTTAAATCTAACATTACCCTTCTGGGTCCTCAAAAAATAGAAATGTAATTAATTCTGATATTAGCATCAGGTATCTCATTGTTCATCGGCTGTATTACCCCAACCTAGAGTTTTCAAGGGATTAAAAGATGCTAAGACCCACAAGATGAAATTTACTAAGAGAATTACTAAATGCAGGAGAAAATAGAGAATGATTATCCACCACGCTGATTTAATATTGTCCATTCAATACATTTAAGCACCCTGCTTGTGCTTTGACGTGAATAATTGCTTATTATGTTAGTATAACTTCACATTCAACAAAGGCTGACAGTCAAAGAACAGCTATGCCTACATGTTTAATAATTCATTCTATTCTTTAAAGCAACAAAGATAATTAGTATGTACGAAACATAATGATTACATATACTGATAATACATTGATGAGAGATAATAGATAATTCATGTCAAAAAAAACTACAAGGTTTAAAAGTGTAAGGATTCTCAACATCTTGAAGTTGTAAAATATATATAAGTTGTTGATACAAATGAAAATCCATATTTTCTAGTACTAAGATTGAATTTACTGACTACTACAGCTCAGATTTAAATATGGTTGTCTTGTTCTTTGGCAAATCCACTCCTAAAGATACTTGTAATGGTATTTTGAGAATGAACTTAGTTGAGTAAACAAATTCTATGGTATATATGTTTCAATCTGGTATATTTGTATATCTTATAGGCATTCTGTATCCTTGCTCACTGAGCTTTTCTTGACAGGTACTTTAGAGCTTTAATCTTAAATTCTAATTTATCAGTGTCATAGATATTCTTTTACTAATGCTCTCTTGAAAGAATTATGCTTGCTTCTAAAAAATGGTATCATTCTGTGTGACCATTTGTTCTGAACTTCAAAGCAATTCCCCATAAGTTTCTGAGTTTACAACTCAACATTTTATAGAATATCATAAATGCTACCAATTCAGACCAGTTAATTATAAAATACATTTTTGTGATTTCACATTACTTTCTTTCTCTCCTTATTACTCCACTGAAAAATAAATTTCCTCATAGAGGACGGATATAACAGTCACACCAGGTGCTTCTTTTCTTGCAAAGTTGCTCTTGACTCATGAATTTCGCTTGGTCAATAATGCTATACATAGTTACATTAGATTTCCCTTTATAGTTATGCATTTTTAGTCTAGTGAGTTCTAATATGGATGCCTAATTCTACAAATGATGTAACCTACCTAACGCTTCCATTTGGCAATCTTTCTTTCTTTTCAGGTTATTTCTAAGGACACTCTGAATAAAATGGATGGAGACAATCAGACTGTTTTGTCAGAATTTTTACTCTTGGGACTTTCCAACTCCAAGAATCTTCAAGTCTTACTCTTTCTGATCTTCTTATTGCTTTATCTGCTCATCATGTCTGGAAATATTGTCATCCAAATCTTAATAACCACTGACCCCCATCTGCATTCCCCCATGTACTTCTTGTTGGCCAACCTGTCCTTTGTTGACATGTGGCTCTCCTCAAACACCACTCCTAAGATGATCATAGATTTTCTCAGGGAAAACAAGACCATTTCCTTTGCAGGATGCATGTCCCAGGTCTTTTTATCCCATTGTATTGCTGGAGGAGAGATGGTGCTGTTGGTGGTAATGGCTTATGACCGCTATGTGGCCATCTGCAAGCCACTCCACTACTTCACCATCATGAACCTGAAGAGGTGCACTGGGTTGGTCTTGACTTCCTGGACCGTTGGCTTTATACATGGTATAAGCTACTTTTTAGTGGTTGTACAGCTTCCTTTCTGTGGTCCCAACCAAGTAGACAGTTTCTTTTGTGACATGCCACTGGTCATCAAGCTAGCCTGCATGGATTCCCATGATTTAAATACATTAATGAATGCTGAATGTGGGGTTGTGGCTGTAACCTGCTTTATGCTGTTGCTTTTTTCGTACACATATATCCTTATCACTGTTCGACAGACTTCGAAAGATGGAGCTTCTAAGGCTCTGTCCACATGCACTGCACACATCACAGTGGTAATGATCTTCTTTTTGCCCTGCATCTTTATCTATGTGTGGCCCCTCAGTATCACCTCGTTGGACAAATTTCTTGCTGTATTTTATTCTGTTTTTACACCTCTCCTAAACCCAGCCATTTATACACTGAGAAATAAAGAGATGAAAAATGCTATGAAAAGATTCATTGGCAAATTTCTGTGTCCCAAAGGAAATTCCTAATATAAAAATCTTATTTCTTCACATAATAAGACTGACTTTTTAAAAGCTTTAAAATCACAAAATATTGTTTCATTTAAAATTTTACCAAGCTTTCGATAGAGACATAAATTAATATTTTAAAGAAAATATGGCATTTACTGTTGAACTATCTAGTCATTGTGAATCCTTCAGATATTTTTATTAGATATTTTCTTTATTTACATTTCAATTGTTATCCCCTTTCCTGATTTCCCCTCTGAAAGCCCCTACTCCATTCTCCCTCTCCCTGCTCACCATCCACCCACTCCTGCTTCCCTGTCTTGGTATTCCCCTCCACTGATGCATCGAGCCTTCTCAGGACCAATGTCCTCTTATTTATGTCCAACGAGACCATCCTCTTCTACCTATACAGCTGAAATATAAATATGCATGCTTTTCGACATGAATGCCATGATACTATTCTTCAATATTTTTAATAAGGTCATGCTTAATATTTTTGAACAAATTCACATGTTTAATGTTATAAATAAAATATTAGCAAGTTTTGACCTGAGTATTATTCTGTATATTAGCATATATGGCCCAAATTCTTAAATTTCATTGCCAAATGACCAACATCATCATTCTTGTCTTATCTCAACTATCTAACAAATTACTAATGGTGTGGGCAGAAAAAAATTTAAAAAGATTAAACAAAAAGATAAACCTCAAGAAGCAAATGCTAGCAGTCAACTTTACTTTTTTCCCCCAGAGGCAGATGAATAAATTATAATAAAAAATATGAATAAATATTAGTTAGGTTTCAAGCTATCTCCATTCAGTACTAAAATTTATTCTTTAAATTATTACTTAATATTGTATAACATCCACTATTTTGGGTGTGATCTCTGTGGAGGTCCCCAGAGGACTCTGCATACTGCAGGCACACTAACACACGCAGGATCTTGAGATCACAGTTCCAAAAACCCCAGAGGGTCTTGTGCTAGCAGGAACATGGACAAAGGACACCTACCTGACCTGTGGCTGGGGTTCATTCTGGTCAGCATCACACCAGCACCATCTTTGGCGCCATCTCAGTGGAGGGTCCCAAGGTCTCCAGAGGACTCTCCACACGGCAGGCACCCTAGCACACCCATGATCTTGTGATCACTGGTGAGTGGAATGCAACACCAGTTCAAAAAAATCCAGAGGGTCTTGTGCTAGAAGCAACAGAGTCAAAGGACAAAGGCAGGCCCTAGCACACCCAGAAACTTGGGATCACTGAGATCAGTCTACACAGGAAAGCATGTAGGTGGCAGAAACAAAAGAGCTTCTTGGACAGGGTCCATTCAGGCCTTCATCCTCAGCCAGGAGACAGAGCTAAGATGCAGACACCTGGACCCCTTCCCTGCCAGAGGAGAGTTGGCCTCCAGGGAGGGTTCTGACCACAGGAATCAGGAGGTGGATATGAGATCCAGATTTCTGTGTATCTGAGCTGCAAGAGGAGAGCTTGCCTGCAGAGAGTGTTCTGACCACTGGGACACAGGAGAGAGTTGGTCACCCAGGAGTGCTGACAGAGGCTAAAGAATCATAGAAGGAACAAGCTCCAGCCAGAGACAGCTACACATCTAACACCAGAGATTACCAGATGGTGAAAAGCAAACAAAAGAATCTTACTAACAGAAACTAAGACCACTGAGCATCATCAGAACCCAGGACGCCCACCACAGCGAGTCCTTGATACCCCAACACACCCAAAAAGCAAGATTTGGATCTAAAAATCATATCTCGTGACGCTGGTAAAGGATTTTAAGAAGGGCATTAATAACTCAATTAAAGAAATACATGAGAGCACTGCTAAACAGGTAGAAGCCCTTAAAGAGGAAGCACAAAAATCCCTCAACGAATTATAGGGAAACAATGATGAAGGGGTCTGCAACCCTAGAAGAGGAACAACAATATGAACTAATCAGAACCCCCAGAACTCGTGTCTCTAGCTCCATATCTAGCAGAAGATGGCCTAGTCGGCCATCATTGGGAGGAGATGCCCCTTGGTATTGCAATCTTTATATGCCCCAATACAGAGGAACTCCAGGGCCAAGAAGTAGGAGTGAGTGGGCAGGGGAGCAGGGAGGGGGGAGGAGGGAGGAGATTTTCTGGATAGCAGTTCAAATGTAAATTAAGAAAATATCTAATAAATAAAAAAAGGATGTTGAACATTTTTTCAAATGTTTCTCAGTCCTTCGGTATTCCTCAGTTGAGAATTCTTTGTTTACCTCTGTACCCCATTTTTATATGGCTATTTGAATTTCTGGAATCCAGCTTCTAGAGCTCTTTGTATATATTGTATATTATTCCCCTATTATTTAGGATTGGTAAAGATTCTTTCCCAAACTTTTGGTGGCCTTTTGTCTTATTGACAGTGTCTTTTGCCTTATAGAAGCTTTGCAATCTTATGAGGTCCCCTTTGTTGATTCTCGCTCTTCAGCTCAAGCCATTGCTGTTCTGTTCAGGAATTTTCCCCCTGTGCCCATATCTTTGAGGCTTTTCCCCATTCTCTCCTCTATAAGTTTCAGTGTCTCTGATTGTATGTGGAGTTCCTTGATTCACTTAGACTTGAGCTTTGTACAAGAAGAAAGATTGGATCAATTTGCATTCTTCTACATGATAATGGCCAGTTTAGCAACCACCATTTGTTGAAAATGCTGTCTTTTTTTTCCCACTGGATGGTTTTAGCTCCCTTGTCAATGTTCAAGTGACCGTAGGTGTGTGGGTTCATTTCTGGGTCTTCAATTCTATTCCATTGATCTACCTGCCTGTTGTGGTACCAGTACAATGCAGTTTTTTTTTTTTTTTTTTTTTTAATCACAATTGGTCTGTAGTACAGCTTGAGGTCAGCCATGTTGATTCCACCAGAGGTTCTTTTATTGTTGAGAATAGTTTTTGCTATCCTAGGTTTTTTATTAGTCCAGATGAATTTGCATATTGCCCTTTCTAACTCTGAAGAATTGAGTTGGAATTTTGATGGGGATTGCATTGAATCTGTAGATTGCTTTTGGCAAGACAGCCATTTTTACTATATTGATCCCGCGAATCCATGAGAATGGGAGATCTTTCCATCTTCTGAGACCTTCTTTGATTTCTTTCTTCAGAGACTTAAAGTTCTTATCATACAGATCTTTCACTTCTTTAGTTAGAGTCAGACCAAGGTATTTTATATTATTTGTGACTATTGTGAAGGGTGTTGTTTCCCTAATTTCTTTCTCAGCCTCTTTAACCTTTGCATAGAGAAAGGCTATTGATTTGTTTGAGTTAATTTTATCCTGCTACTGTACTGCAGCTATTTATCAGGTTTAGGAGTTCTCTGGTGGAATTTTGGGGGTCACTCATATATACTATGATATAATGTACAAATAGTGATACTTTGACTTCTTCCTTTCCAATTTTTATTCCCTTGATCTTCTTTTGTTGTCTAATTGCTCTGGCCAGGACTTTGAGTACTATATTGAATTGGTAGGGAGAAAGTGGGCATCCTTGTCTCATCCCTGATTTTAGTGTGATTGCTTTAAGTTTCTCTCCATTTAGTTTGATGTTGGCTATTGGTTTGCTCTATATTGCTTTTATTATGTTTAGGTATGGACCTTGAATTCCATATCTTTTCAAGACTTTTATCAAGAATGGGTGTGGATTTTGTCAAATGCTTTCTCAGCATCTAAAGAGATGTGATCACGTGGTTTTTGTCTTTGAGTCTATTTATATAGTATATTACATTGATTGAATTCTATATATTAAACCATCCCTCCTTTACTGAGATGAAGCCTACTTAATCATAATGGATGATCGTTTTGATGTGTGATTGGATTCAGTTAGTGAGAATTTTATTGAGTATTTTTACATATGTATTCATAAGGGAAATTGGTCTAAAGTTCTCTTTGTTGTGTCTTTATGTGGTTTAGGTATCAGAGTAATTGTGGCTTCATAGAATGAGTTGGGTAGTGTACCTTCTGTTTCTATTTTGAGAAATAGTTTGGGGAGAATTGGAATTAGGGCTTTTTTGAAGGTCTGATAGAACTCTGCACTAAACCCATCTGGTGCTGTGCTTTTTTCTTTTTAAGTTAGGAGACTTAAGTTAGCAGTTAATGACTGCTTCTATTTCTTTAGGGGATATGTGACTGTTTTGATCTTTAATCTTATTCTGATTTAACTTTGCTACCTTGTATTTGTGTAGAAAATTGTCCATTTTGTCCAGGTTTTCCAGTTTTGTTGAGTATAGCTATATATATATATATATATATATTGGTTTTTTGAGACAGGGTTTCTCTGTTTAGCCCTGGCTGTCCTGGAACTCACTCTGTAGACCAGGCTGGTCTTGAACTCAGAAATCCGCCTGCCTCTGCCTCCCAAGTGCTTGGATTAAAGGTGTGTCTCACCACTGCTCGGCGAGTATAGCTTTTTGTAGTAGAATATGATGATGGTTTGGATTTCCTCATGTTCTGTTATTATGTCTCCCTTTTCATTTTTGATTTTGTTAATTAAGATACTGTTCCTGTGCCCTCTAGTTAGTCTGGCTAAGGTTTTTTTTTTTTTTCTTTTGTTGTTGTTGTTGTTGTTGTTGTTGTTGTTTTTGAGAAAATCTTGTTGATTTTCTCAAAAAAACAGCACCTGGTTTGGTTGATTCTTTGTACAGTTCTTTTTGTTTCACTTGGTTGATTTTATCCCTTTGTTTGGTTATTCCTTGCTGTCTACTCCTCTTGGGTAAATTTGCTTCATTTTGTTCTAGAGCTTTTTTGTGCTGTCAAGCTGCTATTGTATGCTCTCTCTAGTTTCTTTTTGGAGGCACTCAGAGCTATGAGTTTTCCCCTTAGGACTGCTTTCATTGTGTCTAATAAGTTTGGGTATTATGTGGCTTTATTTTCATTAAGCTCTAAAAAGTCTTTAATTTCTTTCTTTATTTCTTCCTTGACCAAGTTATCATTGAGTAGAGTGTTCTTCAGCTTCCACATAAACGTTGGATTTCTATTATTTATATTGTTATTGAAGATCAGCCTTAGTCTGTGGCAATCTGATAGGATGCATGGGATAATTACAATATTTTTGTATCTGTCAAGGCCTGTTTTGTGACTGATTAGATGGTCAATTTTGGAGAAGGTACCATGAGGTGTTGAGAAGAAGGTTTATCATTTTGTTTTAGGATAAAGTGTTCTAAAGATTTCTGTTAAATCAAGTTGGTTCATAAGTTCTGTTAGTTTCACTGTGTCTCTGTTTAGTTTCTGTTTCCAGGATATGCCCATTGATGAGAGTGGGGTATTGAAGTATGCCACTATTATTGTTGAGGTGCAATATGTGCTTTGATCTTATAGTTTCTTTAATGAATGTGAATGCCCTTGCATTTGGAGCATAGATATTCAGAATTGAGCATTCATCTTGCAAGATTTTACTTTTGATAAGTATGAAGTGCCCTTCCTTGTCTTTTTTTTTTTTTTTTTTTTGATAACTTTAGGTTGCAGTTTGATTTTATTTGATATTAGAATGGCTACTCTACCTTGTTTCTTGGAATCATTTGCTTGGAAAATTGTTTTACAGCCTTTTACTCTGAGGTAGTGTTTGTCTTTGTCCCTGAGATGGGTTTCCTGTATGCAGGAAAATATTGGGTCCTTTTTATGTAGCCAGTCTGTCAGTTTATGTCTTTTTATTGGGGAATTGAGTCCATTGATATTAAGAAATATTAAGGAAAAGTAAGTGTTGCTTATTGTTATTTTTGTTATTAGAGTTGGGATTCTGTTCTTGTGGCCATCTTCTTTTAGTTTTGTTGAAGGATTACTTTCTTGCTTTTCTATAGTGTAATTTCCCTCCATGAGTTGGTGTTTCCCCTTTAATATCTTTTGAAGAGCTGGATTCCTAGAAATATATTTTGTGAATTTGGTTTTGCCATGGAATACTTTGGTTTCTCCATCTATGGTAATTGAGAGTTTTGCTGGGTATAGTAGCCTGGGCTGGCATTTGTGCCTTCTTAGTGTGGTATAACATCTGTCCAGGATCTTCTGGCTTTCATAGTCTCTGGTGAGAAGTATG
Source organism: Mus minutoides (assembly GCA_902729485.2). Taxonomy (NCBI): domain Eukaryota; kingdom Metazoa; phylum Chordata; class Mammalia; order Rodentia; family Muridae; genus Mus; species Mus minutoides. The sequence goes on from LR750826.1 coordinate 264,082, forward strand.
GTGTAATTCTAATAGGTCTGCCTTTATATGTTACTTGACCTTTTTCCCTTACTGCTTTTAATATTCTATCTTTATTTAGTACATTTGTTGTTCTGATTAATATGCATCAGGAGGATTTCATTTTCTGGTCCAGTCTATTTGGAGTTCTGCAGGCTTCTTGTATGTTCATTGGCATCTTTTTCTTTAGGTTAGGGAAGTTTTCTTCTATAATTTTGTTGAAGATATTTATTGGTCCTTTAAGTTAAAAATCTTCATTCTCATCTGTATCTTAGTTTTGGTCTTCTCATCTTGTCCTGGATTTCCTTAATGTTTTGAGTTAGGATCTTTTTGCATTTTGCATGTTCATTGATTGTTGTGTCCATGTTTTCTATGGAATCATCTGTACCTGAGATTCTTTCTTCCATCTCTTATTTTCTCTTGATGATCCTCACATCTATAGTTTCTGATTTTTTTCTCTAGGATTTCTATCTTCAGAGTTGTCTTCCTTTGTGTTTTCTTTATTGTTTCTACTTCCACTTTTAGTTCTTGGATGGTTTTGTTCAATTCCATCACCTGTTTGGTTGTGTTTTCCTGTAATTCTTTAAGAAATTTTTGTGCTTCCTTATTAAGGACTTCTGTTTAGCAGTGTACTCCTGTGATTCTTTAAGTGAGTTATTAAAATCCTCTACCAGCATCATGATATATGATTTTAAATATGAATCTTGCTATTCGGGTATCCAGGACTTGCTGTGGTGGGAGTACTGGGTTTTGATGATGCTGAATGGTCTCAGTTTCTGTTAGTAAGATTCTTAAGTTTGCCTTTGTCATCTGGTAATGTCTGCTGTTAGATGTTCTTGCTGTCTCTGGCTGTAGCTTGTACCTCCTGTGATTCTCTTAGTCTCTGTCACCATTCCTGGGAGTCCCACTCTCTCTTGACTCCCAGTGGTCAGAGCACTCTGTGCAGGCAAGCTGTCCTCTTGCAGGGAAGGTGTACAGAGTTCTGGAGCTCAGTTTTGCCTCCTGGTTGAAGATTAAGGCCCGAAGGGACTCTGTCCAGGAAGCTCTGTTGTTTCTGCAGCCCAAGAACTCTCCTGTCTGGACTGGTCTCTGAGAGAATCAGGATACAAGATGTCCCTCTCACCTGTGTCCCTGGTTCAGAGCCCTCTCTGGAGGCCGAATCTCCTCTGGTGGGAAAGGTACACAGAGTACACAGAGGTCTGGGTCTCAGCTCCTCCTCCTGTCTGAGGATGAAGGCCTGAAGGTACCTTGTCCAAGAAGCTCTGTTGCTTCAGTGGCCAGCATGCTCTCCTTCATGGACTGGTCTCTTAGAGACCCAGGATATAGGATTTCTTTTCTAATTTTATGATTAAAATTTTAATTTGTAAACTTGAAGTTTTCTATAATGTTTACTCCTGAACTATATCAGTACTTCCCAAATTGAAAATATTAAAGTACACATATCTGATTCTATCTTCCTTCCTAATATTTACATTACAGAATATTTTGGTTTTGCTTCATTTCTTAAAAAAAAAAAAACAAGAAATTTCAGAGTATTCAATGAACTTACTAATTCTGTCCAAAGTTTGTAAAATGTCATTTATTTTTTAATTTTAACAATCATTTTGTGTATGCTTCTATATACTAGTATCTCAAGTAATTAATCTCATCATTTCCTTACTGATCCTCCTATTAATATTTCTTTTTTTCCTGTATATTTTTAAGGGAATAGATTTATTTTATTTCATCATTTTTTAAGGTTGTTTTCTCCCTTCTGGCAATGCACAAAGAGACAACTTGTTGGTAGTGTTCTTTTAGCAGTCACAGGTACAGCAGATGGCAGTCTTCTCTGTTCATTCCACATTAATGCTTGTCTTTGTGGGCAATGCTTCCTTGTTCATAGGAAACATAGATATTAAATTAAATCAGGCTAGACAGGTAATAGTTGCCTAGACCTTAGCATTTTGCCTATGCCTTAATATCTAGAGAGTCAGTTAATTTTCAATGGAGAAAGGAACAAAGACCAACTTTTGTGACTTCTGCTAAGCTCATCTTCATGCATGTAACCCTGACCAATACTGAACCAGATAATACACTAATTATGGATATCACATTTATTGGTGAAGTGGCAACTGTAGACTCTTTATAAAGAAAAAAGGAATAAGGATTAGTAGAGATCTATTTAAATTAGAATGAAAACCTGTGATTTTTAAAAATTAGATCATTTCTTATTTACATTTCAAATGTTATCCCCATTCCTGGATTCCCTTCCAAACCCCCCAATCCCATCCCCCCTCCCCCTGCTCAGCAACCCATCTACTCCTGCTTCCCTAGCATGACATTCCTCTATACTGGGGCATAAAGCTTTCTCAGGACAGAGGGACTCTCCTCCCATTGGTGTCCAACAAGTTGATCCTCTGCTACATATGCAGCTGGAGCCATGGATCCCACTATATGTAGCCTTTGATTGGTGATTTAGTACCTGGGAGCTTTTCAAGTACTGGTTGGTTAACATTGTTGTATCTTATTTATTTAATTATTAATTTAGTTATTAATACTTTATTTAATGAAATAGATATTTTATTATTTATTTCTTTACTTATTGGAAGGAAGAGTTAATTTGGGTTGATTGTTCAAGAAAGATATGAACTTTAATGGATAGGAAACATGGCTACAAGTCGCAGAGTTGGTGGCAACAACAGTATGCAAAGAGATCTCATTTCTACAAGCAAAAAATGAAGCCAAGTTTATAAGTCTGAAGAGGCTTTACATATAATCTCTTAAACCCACTCCCTCTGTTTGATCCCCCATGCCTGCATTTTGTGTAGACAGGATAAATTTTGGATTGAAAGTTTTGGGTGGGTTGGTGTCTCTATAGCTCCATTGGAGTTGCTTCCTGGTTACAGGAGGTGGTCTCTTCTAGTTCCATATGCCCAAAGTTGTGAGTCATAGTTAAGGTCACCACACTGATTCTCAGGTGTAGAGAGCCACACCCGAGCTGGTTCTGCCGCCATTCCAAGATGGCGCCGACATCCTGTCACCACCCCCAGTCTGGGATAAGCAAACAAGTTCAGTGCTCATGCGCTTGTTACAAAGCCACATAAGTCACCGCCCATCCCGGGGTGTAACTTGAGGTAATGGGCAGTCAGCCAATCCTGACGACACATGTCTCACTGAGGTGTATATAAGTGGGATCCATCTTGGACTCGCGGTCTTCCTCCTCATGATGTAATAAAAGTTTGCTGCAGAAGGATTCTGGTGTCCACGTTCGTTCTTGCCAGTGAGGCGGTAGCATAGACTCTTTCACTCAGGTATCTCTCTTACCCAAGGTGTCTGTCTCCTCCTGGAGATTCTCCTCATCTCCTCACCCCCATCAGCTTCATATTTCCATTTATTTTTGCGACCATCTAGTCTTCTCACCTGTTCTTCCCTACACTTGATCTTGAGCCCCTATTTCTTCTCCCTATCTCCCCTTCACTCCCAGTTCCCTTCCTCCATCTCCCTCTTCTGACAATTTTATTCCCCTTCAAGCATCCTCACTTGTGCCTTCCTTTTTGTTTACTTCTTTACTTATTGGAAGGAAGAGTTAATTTGGGTTGATGGTATGGGCTATAGCATGGTACCTGTATTTTATGGCTAATATCTACTTATGAGTAAGTATGTACCATACATGTAATTTTGGAACTTGGTTACCTCACTCAGGATGATATCTCAAGTTCTATCCATTTGCCTGCAAAATTCATGACATCTTCATTTTTAATAGCTGAATAGTATTCCATTGTGTAGATGTACCACATTTTCTTCATCCATTCTTTAGTTGAGGTACATCTAGTTGCTTTCCATTTTTTGAAAAAAAAAAAAAAAAACAAACCAAGGCAATGGCAAATCAATAACTACTCCAACTTGAGACCCATCCCATGGGCAAGCACCTGTCCCTAATGTTATCCCAAAGAGGATAGGAACTCCACAGAAAAACCAAAAGAGTGAACTATCTGAGGCCTTTGGGGCTCTCAAAGTCTGAACCACCAACAAAACTTGAACAGACTCCACCTAGGCCTCCCCAAACACATGGAGCAGAGATGCTGCTTGGTCTTTATGTGGGTTCCAAACAACTAGAATGGGTGCTATCCTACAGCTGTTGCTTGTATCAGGGATATATTCTTTTAACTTGGCAGCCATGTCTGGACTTAGTGGGAAAGGAAGTACCTAATTTTTTAGAGACTTGAAATGCCAGGGTGGGGTATACATAGAAAGATGTGCCCATCTGCCAAGTGGAGGAAAAGGGAGAGGGTATAGGGAGGAAAGGTTTTTGAGAAGGTGACAGAGATTCAGACAGCGAGTGGGATGTAAAGTGAAAGAGTAAAAGTAAAAGATAAAAGCCAGGCGGTGGCGGCACACTCCTTTAATCCCAGCACTTGGGAGCAGAGGCAGGCAGATTTCTGAGTTCAAGGCCAGTCTGGTCTACAGACTGAGTTCCAGGACAGCCAGGGCTATACAGAGAAACCCTGTCTCAAAAACAAAACAAAACAAAAAAACATTCCCAGTCATATACATTTTCCAGCAAGTCCACATCACCCCATAACCTCAAACAGTACCTACTAAGAAGGGAGTATTCACATACATGAGTCTGTGTGGGACATTCTCATGCAAAAAAAAAAAATCCATTGGATCATATTGGCAATCTTTGTATTAGAGTTTTGCCATATCCCTCACTCTCTACATAGGCTAATCTTTTAGCTGTACTTGTTAGATGTTTTAAATCTAAAATCAAAATAAGTATGTTTGAAATGTACATTTATATCTTCTTTATAATACATAATTTAAAAAGATAGGGGCAAGATTTCTCCAGGAATAATAATATTTTTGTGCAAGGCTTATAGTTTAAGTTGGATTACTAGATAATTGGTAAAACTAGTTGAGAAATAACAGAGTAAACCTCTTATTTTTCTCTCTATATACTATAGCATAAATTCACATAGACAAATACATGATAAGCATAGTGTATATTTTTCAAAATGATTTTCAAAACCTAATGGGTCTAAACTTTATAGCAAATTTAACATTACAAACAATTACAGAGCACACTGAAATACATCTGTTATGTAGCCAAGAGTTGACACAGATTGCAAGAATTAAGTATGGTCAGAGGATATTTTTATGGTAGTATCTCTACCATTAATAATTGGTCTTGTAGGTATAAAAATTTTTGAGTTCCTTTGATTATGTGCATACAGGAAGATATTAGTTAAGTTTCTTTTTATTCTGTTTTAATGAAGAGAATGTTTTGAAAAAGCTGACTGACATTATCAATATTGGGATGAGCACCAGGAGGTTTTACTTGTCCTTTTTTTTATTGTCACAGACATGCAACACTCATTATCACTCTTAACATATAAATCCCCAAGAGATGTCCATGATAATTATTTCCAAAGTTCTCATTATGTTCAGAACACAGAATAGGTGACATGGGACACCCGAGGGACAATTTCAGAAAGAAAGATTGGTCAGGCATAGAAGAAAAGTGTCTCTCCTAAACATCAATGTCTTCATAAGCACACATCAGATGGGAAGAAAATCTGACCCGAGAGAAAATTGTGATGGTAAGTCTTTTTACAAATATCCATTCTGAGTTGTCTTGAAATATTTTTCTTTGTCTTTTTCAAGTTTAGTGGCCAATTAATATGTTTTCTTCACTTCTCCCATTCCAGGAGTTCTCATTTATATATCAGAATATCATCAATTTTTATCAGATACTCCATAAAACAGTAAACAGTTAGCATTGTACAAATATTCCCTTCAACTTAACCAAACATTTTTAATTGAGATAAAATAGGTTCTAAAAAAATTGAGTACAGAAATCAAAAAATTGATAGCAATATGCATGAGAACAGATGTAATATATTAGTATTGTAGAACTCAGATTTTAAGAATCTAAAAACTAGTATGAATGGAAAATAGTTCTTATCTCCTAAAAATTTGGCCCTTAATTCTTTTTTAACTGTAGAGGGGTCAGACCAGAATTAGTGCACAATAAGAAAATTGGAAACAAGTGGTTGTATTGTGTAAATGTGTGTGCGTGTGTGTGTGTGTGTGTGGTTTGGTGGATACAAATACACAAACATGTAATAATAACAATCAAAGAAAAAGGGTCTATCAACTTGAGGGATGGTACTGAAACGGTTTAGGGAGGCTAGGTGAGAGGGATTTGAGGAAGGGAGGGGAAAGGGAAAAATGATGTAAATCTATTTCAATTAAAGCACATTTAGTACCAACCTTCCCTAAACCAAACAAAACATACACAGTTACAGACAGACAGACAGACAGACAGACAGACAGACAGACAGACAGACAAAAACCCAACAACTATATGCTAGTAAATGAACCTATTACAAGGTACTAAAGTATCACTCTACCAGTCATCAGTATCTATAACTTAATACCTATTCAGTTATATAAATATGACTACATCCATAAATATTTACATAAATATAAATACTGATACAATTACAAAGTTAGCACTTTGATAAAGCAATCAATATGGAAAAAACAATACACATAGAAGAAAATTTCTTCTACACTCTAAAATTGATAATTCAGTTTGTTTCCCTTCATTATTGTTTGTTAATATAAAAGCTGACATTAGACTTGCCAGTAAGTTAAAGGCAAAAATTACGCAGCTACTTTAATAGATTATAGTTTTTCATAAGGTCTTGTAAAATCTGATAGCTTCTAGGCAAGAGAAGAGTAAAGTGGTTTTTATGTTCCCAACAACAAATTTGCATGTCAAAAATGACTTTCATGGCTGCATATCCCATAGTTACTGAATGGTATGCAGGAACTTAGAAATATAAGTTGCAAATATAAGAAAAGTTAGACACATGAACATGTATTTTATAGCAAATATATGTGTTATGATATGTATACATATAGATGAGTATATACACACATATATATATATGACATATGTTATCATACATGTATATTTAATATACATGTGGCTGTATGCTTACATGAGTATGTTTTACACAAAGAGCTCATATGAATTACAGACTCATTGCATATATCCTCGAGAACTAGAATATATGGTAACAAGATATAATTTATGTATCAATGTTCTCTGAGTACTAGAAAGACTTAATCATTTCCATATAACTTTTTATGTAAAGATTCTCTACATCTTTACTATAAATTACTACATTAACTGTGTAACATTTTTAAAGCTATTAAAGTATCTGGAACCATATTTACTAGCATTTTACAAGCAAAATATTCTGAATAACATCACTAAAAGTGTTTTTGAAAAATCATGGTCACCAGAATGTATCATAAAGCAGATGTAAGATATTTTACATAACATTTACATATTTTGCTTGTAAGATTTTTTTTTTTTTAAGGACATCTAGATGTATGATCTAGAAGTGTGCTACAACTCTACTACTTCAGGGGATAAATTAAAATGTACCACTTGAGACTTGATTCTACTTTCCAGCAAATTGGATAGTCTGACACAGCTCTGTAATCCAATGTGCTTGTCAGGAAAGCCTCTGTCCCAATAGTTAGGGAACCCACATGAAGACCAAGTTGCACAACTGCTCCAAATGTGTAGGGGGGCTAAGTCCATCCCCTACATGTTCTTGCTTTGTGGTTCAGTCTCAGTGAGCCCCTTTGGGTCCAGGTTAGTAGATTCTTTAGGTCTTGTGGTGATGTCTCTGACTTTTTTGCTGTCATTGGAACCCCTTCCTCTAATGGACTGCCTGGTTGGACCTCAGTGGGAGAGGTTGTGCTTAGTGCTGAAGTGACTGGATATTCTAGGATAGGGGTACCCAAGGAGAGCTTCACCTTCTCCTCAGAGAAAAAGAGTGGGTAATGATGGGAGTGATTTGTAAGGGTGGGACTGGAAGGAGAGGAAAAGTGGAGCTTTGATCTGTATGTAATGCGAATAAATGTATAAATTAATCCAAAAAACCCCAAACAAATGTACTTGTTCTCTTAGATAGTAACTTCTTTATTTGAAGCATAGCTCTATCCTGACTGCCTAAACTGGTGCAGAAGAAGCACAATAACTGAAGACATGATAAGGCACAAGGGAAAAGTCCAGGAAGACTCAGCCCTGCACAGAGAACAAAGGCAACTAAGAAACACCCAGAGCTGGAGAAAGAGTTTTCATCAGAACAAGCACATCAATAGGTTATCCAAGGCCCAAAGATCAGCACTTAAAACTTATATATATATATATANGAATCAGGGTATCCTTCGATAATTGTTAAACCCTTTGTAAGGTACATGCATTTGCTTAAAAGTTGCCATGCATTTATGGCAGGTGGATGTGTTACCTGATGGTATTAAAACTTTTTTTTCAGGTTATTTCTAAGGACACTCTGAATAAAATGGATGGAGACAATCAGACTATTGTGTCAGAATTTGTACTCTTGGGACTTGCCAACTCAAAGAATCTTCAAGTCTTACTCTTTCTGATCTTCTTATTGCTTTATTTGCTCATCATGTCTGGGAATATTGTCATCCAAATCTTAATAACCACTGACCCCCATCTGCATTCCCCCATGTACTTCTTGTTGGCCAACCTGTCCTTTGTTGATATGTTGCTCTCCTCAAACACCACTCCTAGGATGATCATAGATTTTCTCAGGGAAAACAAGACCATTTCCTTTGCAGGATGCATGTCCCAGATTTTTTTTTCCCATTGCATTGCTTCAGGAGAGGTGGTATTGTTGGCTTTAATGGCGTACGACCGCTATGTGGCCATCTGCAAGCCACTCCACTACTTCACCATCATGAACCTGAAGAAGTGCACTGGGCTGGTGTTGACTGCTTGGACAATTGGCTTTTTACATGGTATAAGTCACGTGGTAGTGCTTTTGCAGCTTCCTTTCTGTGGTCCCAACCAAGTAGACAGTTTCTTCTGTGACATGCCACTGGTCATCAAGCTAGCCTGCATGGATTCCCATGATTTAAATACTTTAATGAATGGTGAATGTGGTATTTTGGCTGTAACCTGTTTTATACTGTTGCTTATTTCCTACACATATATCCTTATCACTGTTCACCAGAATTCAAAAACTGGAGCTTCTAAGGCTCTGTCCACATGCTCTGCACACATCACAGTGGTAATGATCTTCTTTTTGCCCTGTTTCTTCATCTATGTGTTTCCCCTAAATATCACCTGGTTGGACAAATTTCTTGCTGTGTTTTATTCTGTTTTTACACCTCTCCTAAACCCAGCCATTTATACACTGAGAAATAAAGAGATGAAAAATGCTATGAAAAGATTCATTGGCAAATTTCTGGGTCCCAAAGGAAAATCCTAACACCAGCAAATGTCAACTTATTTCTTCATATAATGAGACTAACTGCATTAAAAGCTTTTAAATCACAAAATATTTAAAAATTTACCAAGCTTCCAATAGAGGCATAAATTAATATTTTAAAGAAAATATGGCATTTCCTGATGAGCTATCAGGTCATTGTGAATTCTTCATTTTAAAATATAAATACACATGCTTTTTCCATATGAATGCCATCAAAATATACTTCCATGTTTTTAATAAAGTCATACTTAATATTTTGGACCAAATTCTCAAGTTTAATGTTATGAATAAAATATTAGCATTTTTTTTTACTTAGGGATTATTCTGTATATACCATATATGACCCAAATTCTTATCTTTCATTGCCAAATGACCAACATAATCACTCTTGTCTTATCTCAACTATCTACCAAATTACTAAAGATGTGGGCAGAAAAAAGATTTTAAAAGATTAAAAAAAAGAGAGAGAGATAAACCTCACAAAGAATAAGGACTAGCAGTCAACTTTACTTTTTTTGCTTTTTCATAGGCAAGTAAATAAAGTATCATAAAACATGAATAAATATTAGGTTTAAAAGTTATCTCCATTAAGTATTAAAATTTATTCTTTAAATTATTACTCACTATTGTAAAATATGCTAAAATTAAATCTCCATGACTATAGTATCCATTAATTGACTAATTATTAAAGCTGTTATACTTAATTCGGTTGTTAACCTATGCTAAACATTTAACAAACATGTTTGTAAGTACACATATTTTGCTATTGGTCAGTGATGTTGCAGATGTGTCTAAAACAAACCAGACTTTTGTCTTTTTCCCTGTTTGCTCATGATATCTACATGGAACGTCCTTGTTAATGAATAAACAATATACTTTGTAGCCAGGCAACAGAGAAATCAATCTCAAATTGACTAAGGATCTTCCCTTTATTTGATATCATTCACAGTGCTAAAAGTTGCTCAGAACACTGGGAATGAAAAGAATTTAATGGCCTTACTCAATGCTAGAAATTGCATGGGAAAATATAAAACTACCTGGCAAGATGTGTGTAGTACTGTAGACAAATTTGGCTGTAGTCTAATGGAAACTATTTTTTTATATGCCTCTTCCAAAGGAGAGAATTTATACCTAGTGCTGTAAAGTTCAGTAAATTGAAAACCATTCAAGCAGTTTATTAGTTTCAGATTTTATATTTAGTGTATTTAATTCATTTGGAGTTGACACTTTTTTTTAAGGAGAAGAGATTAGGGTTCAATTTCATTCTTCCTATGGACATCCAGATTTACCAACATTGGTTAAAGATTCTGTTTCTGTTTCATATATGATTTTGTCATCTTTGCTGAAAATCAGGGCATTGTAAATTTGTTGACTTAAGTAAAAATCTTCTAGTGTATAATATTAATTAAGTCAATGGTAGACAATAATAACTTTGCTGTGTTCTTTTGATGATTATTGCTTTGTCATATAACTTGAGCTCATGTATAATAACCCAATGTGCACTTTTGTGTGTTTTTTATATTTTTGTTATTGTTTTTGCTCATGAATGCTCTAGTGACCTTTATATTTCCAAATAGTTCTTATTCAGGACCTTTTAAAAATGTGATTGTGATTATTTAAGAAATAATATTTTTATATTGTCTTTTTGTTGTAGGATATTATCTTCCAAATTTAGGTTGGTTAAAAATTTTTTATTGGTTATTATATTTATTTACATTTCTAATGTTGTCTCCTTCCCAGTTTCCTATCTTAAACCCCTGCATCCCAGACTCTTTCCACTTTGCCTCTTTGAGGGTCCTTAGCCAACCACTCATCCATTCGTGTGTCACTGCTCTAGCATTCCCTTTTGCTGGGTTATCTAGCCTCCCAGGACCAAGCCCTTCCCCTCCCATTGATGCCAGATAATGAAATCCTCTGTTAAACATGTAACTGGAGCCATGCATCCCTCCATGTGTACTCTTTGGTTGGTGGTTTAGTCTTTGGGAGCTCTGTTATTTTACCTATAGAGTTGCAATTCCTTTCAGCTCCTTCAGTCCTTTCCCTAGCTCTTCCATTGGGGTCCCTGTACTTAGTCCAATGGTTGGCTTTATCTGCCTCTGTATTGGTCAGGTGCTGGCAGAGTCTGTCAGGAGACAGCTATACCAGACTCCAGTCAATAAACACTTTTTGGCATCAGCAATAGTGTTTGGGTTTGATGTCTGCAGATGGGATGGATCCATAGGAAGGGCGGTCACTGGATGGCCTTTCCTTCAGTCTCCGCACCATTTTTGTCCCTATATTTCCTTTAGATAGGAACAATTCTGGGTTAAATTTTTTTGAGATGGGAGGGTGGCCCCATCCCTCAACTGCCTATCTTCTAAATATGGTCTCTACAGGTTTTATCTCTCCTTTGTTGGGTAGTTCACTTTATGTCATCCCTGTTGGGTCCTGGGAAACTCTTGGGTCCCTGGCATCTGGGACTTTCTAGTAGCTACCCCTAATTCTTGTCCCTCACTACCACGTATTTCTTTTTAATTCCTCACCCTCTGTACTTTTCTCCTGTCTCTTCCCACACCAGATTTTGTCCCTCTCTCTTTCCCCTCCCCATCATCTCTTCCTTCAAGAACTATCCCTTCTTCTACTTCCAGTAATTATTTTGTTCCCCTTTCTAAGTAGGGCTGAAGCATCCACACTTTGGTCTTCTTTCTTCTTAAGCTTCATATGGTCTGTCAGTTGTATCGTGAGTATTCTGAGCTTTTGAGCTAATATTCAATTATCAGTGAGTGCATACCATGTGTGTTCTTTTGTAACTGGCTTACCTCACTCAGAATGCTATTTTCTAGTTCCAACCATTGGCCTAAGAATTTCATGAATTCATTGTTTTTAATAGCTGAGTAGAACTCCATTGTGTAAATATACCACATTTTTTGCATCCATTTTTCTGCTGAGGGACATTGGGTTGTTGGCTGTTTCCATTCTTTCTGCTGGCTCTCAGGGTTCAGTCCTTTCTTTTTTTCAGCCAATACCAGATCGGGTTCCCCTCTCACCCAACTCCCCCACACCCAGTTGTGGAACATCTGAGTCCTCCCTCCCTCCCTCCCTCCCTCCCTCCCTCCCTTCCTTCCTTCCTTCCTTCCTTCCTTCCTTCCTTCCTTTTTTCTTTCTTTTTTTCTTTTACTATTCATGTTTGGTCCTATCCTAGGTCTCTGGGTTATACAGCTTCTGAGGCCTGGATCTCCAGGCAGTACAAAGAAAAGGTGGGATCCCTCCAGTAACATGGGTCTCAACCTCAACCTGCCATTGGTTTGCTATTCTCACAGTTTTGGCACCATCATTACTTAGCAGACACCATATCTCCTATTGCAAAGAGTATTAGCTAGGGTCATCCTTGTAGATTCTTAAGAATAGATTCCAACGATACCCCCTAATTCCAGGTGTCTCTCTTAGTACTGTCTCCCTCCATCTTCCCTTAACCTGATCTCTCCTGTTCCCATGCTACCCATCCCCACATCCCTACCCAATTGTCATATTTCTTGTGTTTCTACATTCAAAAAAAGATTCATACATCACTCCCTGAGCCAACCTTGTTGCTTAGCATTGCTGAGTCAGATGATAATAGCATGGTTATCCTTTACTTAACAGCTAATACCCACTTATAAATGAGCACATACCATGTTTATCTTTCTGGATTGTTATCTCACTCAGAATATTTTTTCTAGTCTTATCCATTTGCCAGAAAATATAATGATTTTTTTAGATAGCTGAATAATACTCCTGTTATTATCTTGGCTATCACACAGTTCCAGAAGGATCACACCAGGCCAAACAGTTCCACATGAGTTTATTGGGAGAGAGAGGGGCAAGGTGGCAGCAGAAAGAGAAAGGGGGAAAAGAAAGAGAGAGATCATGGGGGATGGCTTTCTTTATATTTGGATGGTGATGTAATCACAGGTAAAGGTGGGAGGTGAGCCAAGTGGATTCTGGGAATATGGTGGCTGTTGCCTTAGCAATAGGTGTGTGGGTCCCACCTATATGATGTCACAGGTTTCCAAGGTCCTGATATCAACAACTCCATTATGTAAATGTACCACACTTTCTTTATCCATTCTTTGCTAAAGGGAGATCTAGGTTGTTTCCATTTTTGGACTACTATAAATAAAGCTGCTATGAACATAATTGAGTAAGTGTCCTTGTGGCCTGAAAGAACATCTTTTAGGCATATGCTCAGGAAGGATGTATCAAAGTCTTGAGGTAGATCAGTTTTCAACTTTTGAGACACTGCTATATCGTGGCTATACAAGTTTCTACTCCCACCAGCAATGAGCTTCAAATTCAAAACAGCATGAGCTGTCATTTGGGTTCTTGATCTTAGCCATTCTTATAGATGTAAGATGAAATCATAGTTTTGATTTGGATTTCCCTAATAGTTAAGGATGTCAAACTTTTATTTTAGTGCTTCCTTGATGCTTAATATTCCTCAGTTGAGAATTCTCTGAGAATTCCATACCACATTTTTAAATTGGATTATTTGGTTTGTGGATGTCTGTACCCATTTGATCTTTTTATAACTTGACAACTTCCCAATAATGACACAGAGACTTTTTTATTATAAAAATTTAGACTTAGCTTGACAGACCCACAGCTAGTTCATTTAAGCAAACATGACCATCAAGCTTGTCCCACCATGTGGCTTCTTAGTTACCTCCCCTTCAGTACTGGCGTCAGTTCCTGTCTCCTGTGTGGCTGGTGAAATCACTTAGGTCTGTGTCTTCCTAGCAAATCTCCCACAACAGACTCCTTCCCAAAGTTCTTACCTTTCCTGAAAGTCATATTTCACATTAATGCTATTCTTTATTTTTTATTTTTTATTTTTTTAAATATTTATTTTATTTATTACATGCAAGTACACTGTAGCTGTCTTCAGACACTCCAGAAGAGGGCACCAGATCTCGTTACGAATGGTTGTGAGCTGGGATTTGAACCTATCACCTTCAGAAGAGCAGTCGGGTGCTCTTACCTGCTGAGCCATCTCACCAGCCCCCATTAATGCTATTCTTAACAGACTG
>LR749528.1:0-93950 GCA_902729485.2 Mus minutoides
ATCTTACTGTCTTTCCACCCCTTCTTTCTGGATGGGCACTGGGCCGTGGAAGGGTGTGGTCCAGGTGTCTCATTTGCAGCTGAACACTCCACAGACACTTACCTTCCAAATTTTGACTGGTTGTGAATTTATTTGTTTATCACCATCCACGGCAAGAAGAAACATCTTGAGATGAGGCCTGAGAGTTGAGCTGGTCTTTGAATAGAAAGGTACAAACTCAGAGGGCAATTAGAAAAGAGAATACTAGGGGGAAGGGTTAAATGGGAAAGGATTGGAAGGGCCAGGCAGACGAGGGGTTGGAGGAAGGATGACTCTAACTCTAAGGATGTTTTTAAAAAGTCCTATGGAGACCTAGTTCCTAAACCCTATATATGTATATGTATATAGTTATATACATATCCATATAAAAGAGTCTAGCTGGAGTTATCCAACACAGGGGAGATTATGCTCATTAGAAGCCATTGGTTGCCAAAGAACCCTGTGGTTTATGGGGTTAGAAGCATCTCTGAGACTCCTGACATAATAGGTTTACTCTTGGTTGCCCATCTGCCCACAAGAACTTGATAGTAAAAACCTATTGCTCAAGACACCACAAGCACTGGCTGTCACAGACATGGAAGAATCAAGTTGGGCACTGATCAGGAAGCTTCCTTCTTGCTACCTGGCTCTCTTAGTACTGGGAGGTTCTATTCTAGTATGCAGGGTGCCATGTACAGGGTGTAGGGTGCTCTCTCTCTCTCTGTGTGTGTTGCCATACTTTTCTGTGAACCCTTTGATTTTAAACCCATCCCACAAGAGGACACACAGGTATGGTATTGCAAATCTGACAAAGAACATATGGTTAAGGAGCTCACAGGGCCCACGGGGTGGACCCACTGCTATTGTGTTTCTCTATGGACCTAATATGAAACTGCCCTCTATGCTTATCTCTTATACTTAGCACACACACACACACACACACACACACACACACACACACGGGCAGAGACTCTCACTCAACCTATCACCTCATGCATTGGGTTAAGATAACTGACCAGTGAGGAGTTTTAGTGGGTGTGAGGATCTGAACTCAAATCCTCTGGCTCACACTGCAAGCACTTTGCAGACTGAGTCATCTCCCGAATTTGTCTCCTTCTACCTCTCCCCCTCCTCCCTCCCTTTCCTCTTTTCTCTCTCCCTCTCCTTCTCCTCCCCTCCCTCTCCCCCTATTCTCTCTCCCTCTCTTTCCCCCTCCCTCTCCCCCTTTTCTCCTTCCTTCTCCCTCCTTCCTGTGTGCTGTGTGAGCCTGCATGCAGACAGTGTACAGGTGTACACTGTCTGCATGCAGGTGTACAGGTGTATGCTGTTTGCATGCAGGTGTACAGGTGTATGCTGTTGTTCCCACAACCTCAGGTTTTTCTCATTCTCTCTTCACCTTATTTTTGAGTTCTGGATATCATTTTTACCCAGGTCTTGGAGAGTCAGCTAGGGGGAGTGGGCCAGTGAGGCCCAGGACCCCATCTGTTCTCCCCTCCCTAGCACTCTGCACTGGGGTCACCCTCACACCAAGTTTTCTGAGTGGTTTCTAGCCGTTGACATAGTTCCTTAGGCTTGCACGGCAAGTACTTTACCAACTGAGCCGTCTCTACTTTTTATTTATTTTTTGGATGATAACCACGGAGACTGGGGTAGGATGGAATCTTGTGGTTTTGTTTTTCATTTCAGTGGTGACTATAGGTATTGAACATTTAAAAATATATTTGGTTGGCATCGTGGGAGAAATGCTTCAAGTTGTTAGTTTGGGGAAGTGCTTTCTAGATAGAATCCCAAGACCTGGAAACTATAGCCCTTTTAGGCATAAACACACTAGGAGAAAGATCCAGATACTCTGGGGGCAGAGAAGGAAGACTTGCTTCCCCCTCCCCATGAGCTGGGGTTTTGGGGGCGGCTTGGATTGCTTCAGACACTCTTTTGTGGGGGACATAGATATCACAGTGGTTTGCAAGTGAGAAAACAAGGCCCAGAAAGAGGAACTCTTTTGAGTCACACAAAGGATGGTAAATGGAAGAGCCGGCATACGGTCAAATAACCATAATCTCACTTCCGCCCTGGTTGTTCGGCTGCCTACAGCTCCTACCCAGCGATCCTACTCAGAACCAGCTATTTAACACGTGAAAGGCTCGGGAGCAAATGCGAGTTTAAACTTTTCTCAGCAAACAACACCCTGGGGCATTAGCTCAAAAAAGGCAGCATCCAGGGATGCCTGGAGTCTAGCTGTGCTGACTATAAAGTAACCTTAGGACTTTGCAGGGGGGGGGGATCATTAACGTCTCTGACACAGGGAGTGGGGCTTTCAGCTGGCACAGAGCTTTCAGAGGCGGGTTGGCAGCAGATAGAGAACCGAAAAACCAGCCAGGGCCTGCGCGCATGCGCGAGCTTCCAATGACGCTCACTGGAAGACCCTGCTTTGGGTGTGGGTGGTCTGGATTCCCACCTCCACCCCACCCCCACCCCGTACACACGCAGTAACATCGTTTTGGCTAGGAAAGTCTCTGCAGAGCTTGCATGTGAATACCACAGCAAGGCAGAGCACCACACTTCAGTAACCTGGGGGGTTGGAGTGTGTTGGGGAGGGGGAGGGGGGCTCTCTGTCAAATTACCCCTCTCAAAGTGTCTCTGTGGATGCCACGCCTGGGAAATCACGGTGGGAGCTGCCTGACACGGGGCGCTTCGTTTCCAGACAGTTCCCAGAAGAGGTAAACTGCGTCATTCAACAGAAATGCCCGGTGGTGCGCCGGGGCGCTGAGCAACTGAAGGTGGATCGGTTGGTCAGGAGCAAACCTGCCCTCCTCCTGCTGAAACTAGTTGGTGCGCGCCCCCACTGTGCCCTTGGGCTTCTGAACAAGTGTCTGCAATGTTCTGGAATAAGTTTGCTTCTTCTCCGCCACCAAATGGTTTGGTTAGGGGTGGTGGTGGGACGCGGAGGGTGGAGATGAATTGAGAAGCAGTTGGCGATTTCCTCCTTCTTCCAAACATCAAAGGCGGCTGCGGATGACAAACTGCAGGACAGAGGGTTTGATGAAGCAAGAGGAGCCAGCGGCAACCAAGGCCAGCCTCTTGCGGGCGTGGGCAGGGCCTTCTTTACAATGAGTGTATACACACACACACACACACACACACACACACACACACACACACACACACACACACGGAGAATGCTCTTTCAGAACAGCCCTAGGAGGTTAGCTTCAGACTAAGACAGGAGACAGAGAGTCTTCGATTTTGCCAAGGTTGCACAGCTGGGGAGAAACCCAGCTATGGCTTCACCTTGGCCCTTGTTAGAACTCCTTCCTAGTCCGCTTGCAGTTTCCTGATCTATTTTGATTATTTGGGAAATTGCGGGCGTCTTGGGAAGACGGGCTCACTGTTCTCCATGAATGACCAACACCTGGTGTGGTGTGATTAAGGTCATCAACTTGACTGGATTTAGACCCATCTTCCGATGTGTCTGTGAGGGATTTTCTAAACTGGGCTACTTGAAGTGGGGAAACCCTCTCTGAATGTGGGGAGTGCCACCCCGTAAGCTGGGGCTTTAGAATGAATAAAAAGGAGAGGGGAACTGAGCACCAGCACCCATGCTTCCCTGCTTCCGGAGACCAGCTTCCTCCCACTTCCAGGCTCTAGGCACAGAGGGACCAGCTTTCTCATGCCTCTGCCTTCCTGCTTTCTCTGCAATGATGGGCTAACTCCTTCTTTCCTTAAGTCACTTTTTGCCACAGCCATAAGGACAGCAACTGTTTCCCCTGGAGTGCAGAGATGAAAGGAAAAGGTAGGGCAGGCCCTTGGCAGACCTTGGACCTTGTCATTTCCTATGTCTCTGAGCTCTGGGCCAGCGTTGGCTGGGTTAGAAGATTCTAGATGGAAGCCCCGGGATCCCTTTGAGTGGTTCTTGCCAGGAGGGTGGTGGTAGGGCAGGCTGCACTACTGCAGTGAGGATAACGCTGGCGCTGGTGTTCTTCCTCTCAATCTTTCTCTACTGACACAGAAAGACTTGAAGCTCAGTGGGTCAGCATCCTCTGTCATCCTGAATACAGAGTTCAGTACCTGGGCATTTTAAAGAGTCATGGAAACTCTACAGCTTTATACAGACACATGTGTGAAAGGTTCCCTTCAAGGCCAGTTGACTAGAAATCATGTATGGATTTATTTAAAAACAGTAATAACCCTTTCGAGACTCTGAGGAAAACCTGAGGGGAAAATCTCAAACAAGGTTAATCTTCTAAATCGGCATTTCAAGAACGGCCAAAAGAGAATGACAGCAGAGATGGTAAACCAAAAAAGAACCAATAAATAGAGCAGAAATTATGAAAGTGAGAAGCATCAATAAAATATGAATATTCATCAGTTGAGAAGTCAGAGCTGGGGAGGAGGGACTCCTGGGACAGCGGTACAACTTCCTATAGCCTCACTTAGATGACCTGATGTATTGAGAAGTGAAGGCTATCAGGCTGCCACCTCTCTCCTAACAGGAAACAAGAACACAAGACACCCTTAAAACTATCAAGGAAATGGAACTAATAATTTGCAAACCTTCAAAAAAACATAAAAAAGGGAATTTCAATCTCTGGAGTGTTTCATCTAAAATATTATACTGAGTGACTCAAAGTAATTCCATAAAACAGAAAGAGGAAGAGTCAGGGATGCTACCTAAGGAAGACAGGGCTATCTTTACCCCCAAATCACACAAATATGGCAGGAACAGATGTTACTTAACTCCCCTCATAAAGAAGACACAGTGTTCTTATTTATTTTTGTTTGCCAGGACAAAGTCTCATATAGTCCAGACTGGTTTCAAACTCACTATGTAAACAACCTGGAATCTCTAATGCCCCCGCCTCCAGAATGCTGAGATTTCAGGAAAGTGTCACCATATCCTGTGTGTTTGTGTGTGTGTGTGTGTGTGTGTGTGTGTGTATACACTCGTGTGTATATCACTGGAGATTGAACTGAGAGCCTCATGCATGCAAGGTACAAGCACTGAACCAGTTGAACTACATACAGCCTTGGCCCAAGAAATGTACCTTGACCTAAACCTTACATCTCATACAAAAGCTAACACAAAGCAGGCCATAGATTTAGGTACAGTATAAAGCTTTAGGGCGCTTGTGAGATACCATAGGATGGGTAACAAAGTGACCAGGTATGACAGGATCTCTAAAAGAAATATCAATGCACCAAACCTCTTCAAAATGGAAATGTTTGCTCAGCAGAAAAAGGCCTGCTTGGGAGGGTTGACAGCTGAGCTCCAACCTGACAGAAATATTTGCAAACCACAAATCTAATGAGGAACTCATAGCTAGGATATATAAAGAACTCATTAAAAAAATCGAGAAGATTCAAATCAAATGTGGGCAGGAAATGTAGAGGGGTCACATGAATGGAAACAGATTGATGACTGGTCATGGGAGATGTGCAAATAAAGTCGCAGTAATCTGTGAGGACAGCTCACAGGGACACTGCCCAGCCAGTGGTTGTAAAGGGAGCAGAAAACCTGTCTTTCTCCAGTGGGGCTAGGAAGTGGTACAGACTTTCTGGAAAACGACAGGACAGTTTCCTAAAAATAACAAAACCAAACCAAACCAACAACAAAAAAACCCAATAAATATAAAACTATACCTCTGACGCTTAGCAACCTAGTCACTGCACTCCAGGGCAGGCGGCTCAGGGGAGCTAGAACCAAGCTTACCCATGGAGACCTCATGGAATGTCCATCCGAAGCCCTCTAAGTGATTGATCACACAGAAAACCCAGGCTGGAAAGAGCTAAGACATTTCCGGTAGAGAACCATTCCGTGAATGATGGTCTCTAAGCTATGATGATGTAGCTTGGTCCCCTGCTACATGCCAAGATATGAATGGAGGGCTAGGACGTCACGTGACATGGAAAAGTCAGTTTCTAACTGGCACGCCCTGTAACATCCATTTTTGTTTTTATAATGTGGGGAAAAGAAATATCTGGTTTTCAGGGCCTAGAACTGGGGTCTGATGGTGAGAAGGGTGAACCATGGTTCACCATGGCACCCAGAGATAGTTCTACCTCTGCGTGCATGTGTGCATGCCTGCATGCGTGCATGTACGTGTGAGTGTGTGTGTGTGTGTGTGTGTGTGTGTGTGTGTGTGTGTGAGCGCATACACGTATGTTCATATGTTTATGTATGCAGAGGCAAGAGGTTCTTATCAAGTGCTATCCCTCAGGCATTCCCCCACCTCCATGTTTGAGACAAGGTCTTTTCTTGGCCTCAAATGTATTACCTAGGCTGGGCTGTCTGTCTGGTGACACCCAAGGACCTGCTCATCCCTACCACCACCCCAACCCCAGCACTAAGATTAAAAGCACATGGCACCAAATGCAGTGTTTTAAAACAGGGGCTCAAACTCAGGTCTTCATGCTTCCAAGGCAAGCATGTTCCCGTTCAAATTATCTCAACTCAAATTCTGTGTCAATGTCATTGCAGTGGTGACATGAGTCTACGCTTGTGCTTAAGAGTCTTGGGACCACTACACATGTCCTTACTACATACATGCGCACACATGTACACACATGCATATACACCTGCTGTTTCTTGTTTAGTTCTTGATTTGAGTAGACTGTGAAAGGCAGATAGATATTTTTGATTATGTCCTTATCTCTGTAAATTCCTGTGAACTTATATAAATGTTTCAAGAAAGCTAACATTTGAACTAACTAAAAAAAAAAAAAAATCAGAAAAATTACTTTTCCTCCTGGTAAGAGACTTCAAACGGAACCATCCTCTGTTCCACCAGCAGTTTGAGGCATGTTCCACCCTAGTGGTCATCACAGCCAGTGTGTGTAGACATTCCAGTGAGGGCACAGAGTTGGTGTTTCTCATGAGGTTGGTGAGTGGCAGTAAACATAGGCATACAAGACTGGGTCTGGAAGCACGCTGCCCTAAATCTAAATAACCTCTTCAGAGACCAGGCAGGATAGCTCTTAAGATGCAAATGAAGTGATAGAGGAAAAGGCAGGACCAGGGGTCTCCCAGGAAGCCAGAACTGAAAGGCGTCTGCTGGGTGCACCATCTCAGTACCCAGAAAGCAATGTGCATTCAGCAGAGGCTCGTGGTCACTTTCCGCTCAGAGGAACTGAACAAGGCCTGTGACTCCATCTTGAGACAGAAGCGGGGTTCCTACCTGGCTTCTGGGTACCACTCATTTCCTCTTGCTTGGCCTAAGGATCAAAGATGAGAAGCATAACGCTGATAATATTTGCTAATTCATCGTTCAGTGTCCATTTGCACCTTTGGAGATGCAGAGCCCTCCCTGAACGATCACTCTTCCTTTGATTGACCGGAATCTGTCTGTACCACTCCATGCAGTTCTGAAATCTCTTGCCAAGTGATGAGATGGGGTCCACTACGTGCAGGGGGTGGGGGGGTTCGGACAGCGGTTTGCACTTTGTGGACCTGGGTTGCGTTCTAATTTATGACCTAATGCCTGGCTGTTAGCTGACTGTAAGATCCCAAAGCTGTCATACAGCCTGTGTGGATCTAGGCATCAAGGGACCTGTGATTGACTTAACCAAACTTAATTTTTCATCCGGTAGTAGATTTCTGAAGTCTCCAAGGAGCTCTGTCACTCACTGTCTTTCCCAAGCAGGCAAGAGTGAGGGAGCTGGAGGCAAGCAGGAAGAGGAAATGGGGCAGCCTGTGAAACAAGACATCTAGGGTTACATCCTCTCATTATGATGAGTCATGCAAAATGACCATTTTAATGACTAAGGATGGTGCGGAGGGTCATCTCAAATGTTTCAATGCAGCACATTCGCAGAATAAGAGACCTTTGTCCCAGAGCCCTCTCTCCAGCCAGGGCACCAGAGACTTCCTCTGTCCCCACACCCTTCCTCTCTCCACCAGACCTCCTTTCTCCAGCTCTTCCATCCCAGCTAACCACAATGTTTATCCCGTTCCCAGGAGACAGTAGTATTTGATGTGGTTTGTAAATGTGGCCCTGTAGACGAAGTGGAAACAGCTCAGACAGGAAGCCAATGGCATGAACCCTTCAAGTTTCCAGTGATGTCAAGAGGAGGAGGAAGAGACGGTCATCCATGCACGTCCCACATAGGCCAAAGACCTTGAGAATCCTTCTCAGGTAGCCCACCTGGGCACTAGGCTTGAGTTTCTTACCTGTCCTGACCATGGTTTTTCTCTCATTTTCTGATGACCCTTCACAAATAGGTCTTCCTAAGAAAGAGACCTCAACAGTGAATTCTTGTGTGGTACAAACTTCTATTTAAAATCCCCTGGGACTGGGATGATAGTTTGGCTGGGTATCAAATTCCAGAGTGAAAATCATTTTCCTCAGAATTAGCACAGGTCATGAGTTTTATGCTTTGTGTGTGTGTGTGTGTGTGTGTGTGTGTGTGTGTGTATGTGTGATATACCTGTATGCACTCGACATTTCTGGTGTGGGTATGCATGTATCTAAGTGTGCAAATGGAGGTCAACATTGAGTGTCTTCCTTAATTGTTTTTGAGACAGGGTCTGTCACTGAACCTAAAGTTCATAGATGAGGCTAGGCTAGCCAGCCATTGACCCCTGGGGAATCTCTTGTTCTCAACGTCTCTAGCTCTGCCATTACAGGTGTGTGGAGGTGTGCCTGGCTTTACACATGGGTGGTGGGCATCAAACTCAATCCATGCTTTTTTGAAGCAGTGGCCCTAGAGCTTCCCCTTGCTGGAATCTGCCAGGGTCGTTCTGCACTCTTTCCCTCAGAAATGTTCTGTTGACAGCTGTGAAACCCGGTCAACCATTTGTACAGGGCCAGACTCTTACTCTCTATTTCCTGCTCAAATGTTGAATTCCTCTATTTATTCTATAATTTTGTTTCCCTTTATTGTTTATTTAACCTTTTATTTTTAAAATCTAATTCCTACAATATTGTGTGTCTATAAAATATTTTATATCTGAGCTGAGCAGTGGGGAATGCATGTCTTTAATCCCAGCACTCCGGAGACAGAGGCAGGCAGATCTCTGAATTTGAAGCCTGCCTGGTCTATAGAGTGAGTTCCAGGACAGCCATGGCTACACAGAGAAACCCTGTCTCAAAAACCAAACCAAATAAAACAAAAAATATATACCTAAAATTAACTAATATTTTGATCTAGTTCCTGGGAGAGAGACACACACACATGCATATATATGTGCACATATATACATTATCCTAGAATCACCGACAGGTATGGTGGCCCACACCTCCTAGCTCCGCACTTCAGAGTCTAAAGCAGTAGGATCCCTACAAGTGTGATACAAGCCTGGGCTTCATAGTGAGTTCCAGGCTAGCTGTAGTTATAGAGTGAATTCTAGGTCAGCCTGGTCTACAGAGTGAGATCCTGTCTCAAAAGCAATATGTCGGTAAAATAAAACAGAAAATACAAATATTTTTAATTGAATCATTTAAAAATTTCAGCTATTTAATATAAGTACATATATAATACACATATGTGTTTATATGCATTTATATGACACATAAGTCCCTGTCATCTGTCTGCTTGCCTATCCAGCATTCGGGGGACAGACACATTTATCTGTACCACAAAAATGCGTGTTCTCTCTTATTTCTTTTCTTTTCCTTTCTTCTTTCCTTCTTTCTTTTAGCATTCGTTTCATTCTGAAGGCAGGGTCTCCTGTAGCTCAGGTTGGCCGCAAATTCCCTAAGTAGCTCAAGCTAACCTGAACTCTTGATCCTCCTGCCTCAGCCTCCCAACTGCTGGGTTGACAGGTTGTGCCACCAATTCCCGGGCTCTTTCTGGAGCTCTTCTGGATTTGTTGATGTGTCACTTTCTCTGGCCCTGTGCTTTCAGGGCTTATGTCTCTGACACTCATCCTGTTACTAATCCTGCATCCCTCCACTACCCACCATTTGTTACTAGTCCTGCATCCCTCCACTACCCACCATTTGTTACTAGTCCTGTATCCCTCCACTACCCACCATTTGTTACTAGTCCTGTATCCCTCCACTACCCACCATTTGTTACTAGTCCTGCATCCCTCCACTACCCACCATTTGTTACTAGTCCTGTATCCCTCCACTACCCACCATTTGTTACTAGTCCTGCATCCCTCCACTACCCACCATTTGTTACTAGTCCTGCATCCCTCCACTACCCACCATTTGTTACTAGTCCTGCATCCCTCCACTACCTACCATTTGTTACTAGTCCTGCATCCCTCTACTACCCTGTCACTTCTTTGTGTCAATTCTCTCAAACAAGAGGTCTGGCCTGGCATCTGGTGGCCTCTGCTTCTCTGTTCCCCTTTACACTTCTGGGAAGACCAGGGACACCAGAGTTCAGATCTGATTTCTCCCTAAAGTCCACATTTTAAAAGCACAGGCACTATCAGCAAGCAGCAGAGCCTT
Source organism: Mus minutoides (assembly GCA_902729485.2). Taxonomy (NCBI): domain Eukaryota; kingdom Metazoa; phylum Chordata; class Mammalia; order Rodentia; family Muridae; genus Mus; species Mus minutoides. The sequence continues at coordinate 10,416 of LR749528.1, forward strand.
TAAGATGATGGGCTGGTAGAACCTCCCTTGATAGAGATTGTGGGATCACGGTAGCCTCTTGCCTTTCACTTCCTAGCCACTCCAAGGTAAGCCAGCCCCTTTGCCTCTCCACATGCTTCCTGCTATGATGGACTACCAGAAGTAATGAAAACCAATTAATCCTAGGCTGACACCTCCAAAACCAGGCACTAAAAGCAAACCTTTCTTTTTCATAAACGGATCTTCTCAAGTATTTTGTTCCAGTAACAGCAAAAGAAAGCTGATGCGTGCATCTTGCTGGGGAAACCACGGTGTTGGTGACTGCAATCCCTCAGTTTGGTCATTCAGTCATGTTCTTTGGTGGTCGAATCTTCTGGTAGTTTCACTCTGAGATGCCAGTTTGGCAGCAAGGGAGGGACTACAGATTCCCTGCCTCACGTGACTTTCCTGCGGTAACTCCTTCCCCAAGCCCATCGCTCCAAGGCTCTATGGGTCCTGAAGATGCTTTGAGAAGCTCACCATGGGACTCCACCTGTGTAAGCTTGGGAGCTGGCTTCTCTCCATCTGGCCTTTAGTCACTTCTCTCTGCAGAGTGTGCTGAGCTCACTCTCTCTGGGGTTTCACGGCCTTGCTTTTGCTTTTTCTCTGGTTGCTTTGATCTTCAAACCTCAATCTACTCCCCCACTGCTGTGGTTTCTCAGGAGGGTGAGAAGGTAAATGGGGAGTCAATGCAGTAGGCTCAGAAGGAAAGTCTACCAGGTTTCACCTTCATCTCAAGCACCAGTTACAGGAGGACCCCTCCTCCACTCCTGCCCCGCCCTTCCTGCTGCCTGCTGCTTCTCTCTCCTTTCTGGGAAACTCCGCTTTCCTTGCTCTCCTCCTCCTCCTCCTCCTCTTTCTCCTCCTCCCCCCCCCCCCCACCTCCTATCTCCAGGGCAGTGCTCCAAAGCAGCTCTGCTATGGCCAACCCCAGCACCCGGCCCCTAACTCTCTCTGTGCCTTTCAGCTGATTGCACAGCGGTAACCACACACACTTGGTGGCTGTTTCTTGCTTGGCCACCAGCTGCTCAAGTCCTTTGCTTTGCAAATGTCTCTAGTTTTCCCTGTGGCTCACCCTGACTAGCCCAGAACTTTTAGTTTTCGCAGTCCTACACACACACACACACACACACACACACACACACACACACACCCCTAACACTTCTCCAGTTACATTTCATACTGAAGTCAAAAGGATCTTTTAAAGTGTCCCTCAAGGGATCTCTCCCCCACCTCCTGGGGTGAGGGCCTCCCTCCTTCATGAGCTATTCTGAATCAGGTCAGTCTCCCACCTTCTTTCTTGGAAAGCTTGCAATGTGGTCTCCTGCCACAGGGCCTTTGCATGTACTGCCCTCTTCCTTACCACTGTAAGTATTAGTTTTTACTTTAATGTTTTCTATTTACCTTTGAGACAAGGTCTCACTATGTAGCTGAGGGTAACTTTGAACCTCAGACCTGCAGTCTTCACATCCCCGGCGCTGGATTTACAGATGAGCACAACCGCCAGCAGCTGGCTTCCCTCTGCACCTCAACAGGCTCTACAACTGACTTCAGTTGGTGCTTCCTACAGGAAGCCTTCCTGGCTATATCTGCTTTGCTCCATATCGTCTTTTATCCATTTGAGGAATGAATGCTTCCCCAATCCTCCTATGCTGCCCTGACAGCTGAATTCTGCGTCACTCTGAGGACCCAAGTCCCATTATAAAGAGGGCTGTGTCTGTGGCCCCTGAGCAAGGTGCTGTTCGGATCTGCACCGTTCAAGCCAGTCTGGACATGGGTGGGAATGGGGGTGTTTCTGACTCTTGTGCCAGGGGACCAGACATCACTTTCACTTTCTGGACTTGTGTGGAATTGTCTCCTTTCCTCATCTTTGCAAGCGAGGTGTGGGAGGATATGTGTGTTTTCCTGAAATGACATTTACGTGAAATGTCAGTTTTCTTTTTAAGTTCGCTGTTGACTTACACGTAACAGCAGAGACTGTTCAGAATGTGAGACTATTTTCAATCTGCCACAGCCCTCCACCCCCACTGGGAACCAGTGCTCAGGAGCCCTGGGAAACCACCTGGGGAGTCCCCATGTCACAGCCATGCCTGGGGGTATGTGGGGCGGAGCATGTCACAGCCATGCCTGGAGGGTGTGGGGGGGGAGCATGTCACAGCCATGCCTGGAGGGTGTGGGGGGGAGCATGTCACAGCCATGCCTGGAGGGTGTGGGGGGGAGCATGTCACAGCCATGCCTGGAGGGTGTGGGGGAGGGTTGATCAGCTTGGATGACTCCCAGGGTGAGGTGGGGAGCTCAAGCATGGACAGATGTGGGGCTCTGCTGCTGTGCTCAGCCTTCCAGAGGTGGTTTCTACTCATCAGGTTAAAGTGTTGGATAGCTGGTGGCTTGGTCTAACCTGGCCGGAAGGCAGCTGGCACTGGGAATCAGCTCGGAAATCTACAATACAGAGCTACAGGACAGTAGAGAATTTAAGAGAAAGATAGAGGAACCCATAGATGTGCCTTGACTCCAAGAGGCCAAGCAGGAGGAGAGGGGCAAAGGTCCTGGCCTCCTATGCAGAATCAACATAGTATCTGTCCTTACTGGGTTCTGATATTGAGCATTTCGGAGCATGCTCCGTTGGCTGAGTGAAATCCAGGCAAACTAAAGGCACCAGTCTTCGCCAGACACCACCTTTCCTGCTGCAAGCTTCTTATTCTCCTGTCTTAATATGGAGACCCCAGCATTCCCTCCCCAAACCCTAAACATGTCCACATGACACCCCACGCCAAACAGATAATGATGCACAAACCATGTGCATTCAACAGATGTGTGCAACACCACAGGCTCGAACATGTGCAAATTCAGTCCTTTCAAACCAACAGGTGTGTTGACTAACGTTAAGTACACACACATGCATGCACGCATGCACACACACATACACAGGTATACATGGACACTCATGTGGGCACACACATAAGGGCATATAGCCACGTGTACATTTCATCCATAAAATTCTGCTTTCTAATCAAGACTGTAGAAATAGTTTTTCCTAGTGTTTTTACAATCCAGCTGTTTTTACATTTTCTTGTCCTTGATTATTTGCAGACCCATGGAACGATAATTACTATTTACAAAGCAAACAAAGCCTTCAGAATAAGACACTGAGTGCTTTGAGGTTCACTTCCTGTGTGGAGACTCTGGTTCCCTGGCCCAGAGACAGAGAGAGCACCAGGAGGCTCATGACAGGCAGTAGAAATGCACCCTGGGAAAGATGTCCTTGTTCTTTGAGAAAAGGCAAGAGTGTGGGGTGAAGAGATTGAAGAGTCTCTGCAGTGTGAAGCTGGGGAGAGAGAAGATGGCTGTCGCTGAGGAGCAACCCACTGCTGAGTTTATGGGCCACAGGGGGTGGGGGTGGGGCAGGATGACAGCCTGATGGCTGCACAGTGTCCTCAGAGCATCTGAGACAAGGGTCGCCAAGGCTTCTCTGAGCTTCTGTGAAATGCCAGACACTTTGCTTTTATAGCTGTGATTTGAGCACAAACACCCAAGGAAGGTTTCACCTTTAGGGTCTTAAGGGTGGCTTCAAAGTGACAACTGGTGACCAGAAGGTCTGAAGAAGCTCCCCTCTTGCAGATTCCTTAGCACCTCCACCTCCACCCCAACCCTGAGCATAGCGATCCCCAAAGGACAGATGGCAGACATGGTCTGGGCTGTGAGATCCAGCTGTCAGTGTGGGCAGGGACTGTGGTATGGGGAGTGTCAGCAGGCTTTAGGGGAAGAGGCTGAGAGATTCCATATGCAGAACTTGTCTGTCCACCCAGGCCCAGAGTCCAACTCTAGGGTGGTTACAAGAAAGGGTGAGTATTGACCAACAAGGAGCAGGGAGTACTTAGGCAAAGCAAGTGGGGATTGGGCCCTGGCATTTCCTGGTAATGTGAGATTTGATGACAGGACACTGAGGGGCTCCAAGGAATTGTAGAGTCTCTTGGCCCCTGTGCACTTGGAGGCAGAGAGATGAACCATCCTCTCGCCTTTCAAGTGGGGTAAGGTGAGCACGGGATTAAAAGCCATCAGCTATTGGTCAGCATCTCTCCTGCAGGTGTGACTGGGGGTCCACAGTGAAGAAGGCAGGGATCTAGAAAAGCAACCAAGCTACTTTAAGTTTCTGGAATGGTCGTCTAGCCAAAGCGTCAGAACCTACAAAACAGTGGGACGATGGCTAACAAGAATCTAAAGGAGGAGGGGGGTACCTTGTCAATATGAACAAGAATTCCCAGAAGGGAGCCGTGTCTGCGAAGACTGAGGGATTGCCAGGCTACATCTGCAGTGATGTGGAGAGGCGGAAATGTTGCTGAGCCGGTGACTAACCAATCAGCTTACCTCAGGCTAACTTCAGCTCCCCAAACAGCCCTTCCTTGCCCATCTCTGTGTTAGCAAAACCCTTTGGAACCTACTAACTTATTAGGCAACTAGTCTTCAACACCCCAAAGCTAAGAATGTCATCAAATAGCATCTGAAGGCCATAGAAAAGCACCCCCACACACACACACACTTCGCTGTTACTGCTTCTCTGATGTACCCACCAGTGCATTGCCTTCATTAATGACTTTCTATGTTCTGTAATACTATAAAACAAACAAACAAACAAACATGAAACTGCTTCCATGACAGAACATGGAATTTGGGGTAACCTAAATGTGTTTTCCTGGGGTATGGCTGCTCAAATTTAGCTCTGGAATAGACTATATCTAATTTTCCATGTTTTTGCATAAACACAAACATTGTGGCTGTGTTTTTAACTTGTGTGTGTGGGGTGCATGCATATGCCCACACACATGCACATGTGCATGTTTGCATGCTTGTGTGTGTGTGCATGTATGTGTGTGCACATATGGATGTGTGCGTGAGTGTGTGCATGTGTGAACGTGCATGTGTGCATATGTCTTTCTTTCTTTTGTTTTCTTTTATCCCTAACTTATTACTCTTAGCATCATATCCTTGTGGTTGGCACATGTCTGTGCAAATGACAGAATGTCATTCTTTTTAAGGCTAACAGATCACTATGTGTGTGCCAGTGTGCACGGTCGTGGGTATGCATATATGCGTGCATGTGTGTGTTCATCTTTGGAGACCTGCAGATTGCTCTCATAGATTGGATCTTGGCTGTATTGAGGAAAGCTATGGTGAACCTAGGTGTGTGGGTGACTCTTTGACATACAGATTCCATTTTTCCTGGATGGATGCTCAGTTGTGTGAGTGCTGGGCCCCACAGTGGCTGTGTTTGTAACTTTATGTGCCTGTGTTTGTATGTGCATGTGCATGTGGAGGCCAGAGGTCAATGTGTGTGTCTTTCTCAATCTCGATCTGTCCCATTTTAGGAAACAGATGCTCTCGCTGAAACTGGAGCTTGCTGAGTAGGCTACACTGCCTCCGTGAGCCGCTAAGACCTTCCCATCTCTGTCTCCCAGTGTTGAGGTTACAGATGTGCTGGGGGGGGGGTCTGAACTCAGCCTCTAATGCTCAGCCCCTCCCCAGTTTCCATTTTTAGCTTTTGGGGAAGCCCCTGCTGCTGTCCAAGTTGGCTGTACCTCCAATTCCCATGCATGGGGTTCACACCATTACTCCCCCCCCTCCTCCAAGCTTCATGGACAGGCTGTCTGCGTCTGCCTTTCTGATAAGAGCCATTCCAGCTAGAGAGGTGCTTTCTCTTTGTGGCTTTGATTTGCATTTCTTTTTTGACAATGACCGTGGACGCCTTTTTATAGATCGGCTGGGCCATTCCTGTGTCTTTCTTAAGAAATGTATGCTATGGCCCCACGTCTGTTTTAAGCCGGGTTATTTATTTTCTTGCTAATGAGTTCTCTGAGTTCCTTAAATGCTTGAGTATTACCCCTTTGCCAGACATAGGACTTGCAAGTTCCCTGACCCATTATGCAGGCTGCCTCTGCGTTCTCTTTTCTTTGCTGTGTGGAAGCCTCCAGGTCCCACACAATTGCGTCTGTCTGTTGTTGAATTTGTTGCCTGTGCTTTGGGAACCACATTTAAAAACACTCACTAGACCCAGTAGAGAAGCTTTTTTTTTTCTGTTTTCTTCTAATAACTTTATAGTTTGGTTTCTTAAAATTTTGTGCTGTGTGTTTTTATTTGGTCATATCCTAATAGGTAAAGGTGTGATTTCATTCTTCTACAGGATCTATTTTTCCAACAAGATTTGATTCTATTCTATCCTATTCTATTCTATTCTATTTATTTATATGTGTGTATATGTATGTATGTGTATGTATGTATGTATGTGTGTGTAAGTGTATATATGTATGTGTGTATGTATGCATTTATCTGTATGTGTATACATGTGTATATGCATATATATGTATGTGTGTATATGTGTGTATATGTATGTATATAAGAATGTGTATGTGTGTTTGTAGATATGTATGTGTATATATGTATGTGTGTGTATATATATGTGTATTTATGTGTGTATGTGTCTTAGTCAGGGTTTCTATTCCTGCACAACATCATGACCAAGAAGCAGTTGGGGAGGAAAGGGTTTATTCAGCTTACACTTTCATACTGCTGTTCATCACCAAGGAAGTCAGGACTGGAACTCAAGCAGGTCAGAAAGCAGGAGCTGAAGCAGAGGCCATGGAGGGATGTTCTTTTCTGGCTTGCTTCCCCTAGCTTGCTCAGCCTGCTCTCTTATAGAACCCAAGACTGCCAGCCCAGAGATGGCACCACCCACAAGGGGCCTTTCCCCCTTGATCACTAATTGAGAAAATGCCTTACAGTTGGATATCATGGAGGCACTTCCACAGCTAAAGCTCCTTTCTCAGTGATAACTCCAGCTGTGTTAAGTTGACACAAAACTAGCCAGTACAATTGACCCCTTGTCAACTTGACACACAAACACATCATTAGTAAGCCTCAACCCTTAGTTCTTATTCATCCCCAAGATTTAAATAACTTTAAAAGTCCCAGTCTTTACATATTAAAAGTTCAATCCCTTTAAAATATCCAGTATCTTTTAAAATACAAAGTACTTTAAAATTCAAAGTCTCTTAACTGTGGGCTTCACTAAAAAACTTCCTTCAAGAGGGAAAAATATCAGGCCACAGTCACAATCAAAAGCAAAAATCAATCTCCAACCATCCAATGTCTGGGATCCAACTTAATATCTTCTGGGCTCCTCCAAGGGCTTGGGTCACTTCTCCAGCCATGCCCTTTGTAGCACACATGTTTTCTTCTAGGCTCCAGCCACCTGTACTCCACTACTGCTGCTGTTCTTGGTAGTCATCTCATGATACTGGCATCTCCAAAATGCTGCTATCTTCTACTGTAACTTGGCTTTAACAATAGCCTCTCATAGGCTCTCTTCAAGGGTCTAAGCCTCAAATCCTTTGCATGACCCCTTCAGTCCTGGGCCCTCAATTGCAACTGAGGCGCACCTTCACCAATGGCCTTCCATGGCCTCTCACAGTGCCGTGCCTCAGCTGCTCTGAGTGAGCCCTTCATGCCTTCAAAACCAGTACCACCTGGGTGACTCTTACACATTACCAAGTCCCACTGTAGCATGAGGTACAACCTTGGTTATCTCTGGAACACAGCCTCTGCGATCTCAAAAAACACTTCCCAGAAGATATCACCTCAATGATGCTGGTCTCTTCTTAATCACCGCTAATTTCGTAGCTCCAGCTAACCAGCATCAATAGTCCCAGTAATGCCAAGTTTTTGCTTTAGTGGTTATGGTATCTTGTTAATCACAGCTGATTCTTCAGCTCCAGATAACCAGAACCACAGAATCTTCACAATCCAAAATAGCAATGGCCCTGAAAAGAGTCTTTAATTTTCCCTCTGAAATTTCACAAGCCAGGCCTCCATCTTCTGCACTGTTCTCAACACTATCTTCCAAGCTCCTACACAACATTTGACAGTGCTCTTAACACTGAATGGATCTTCTGGCCCAAAGTTCCAAAGTCCTTCCACAGTCCTCCCCAAAACATGGTCAGGTTGTCACACAGGAATACCCCACTCCTGGTACCAACTTCTGTATTAGTCAAGGTTCTCTAGAGTCACAGAACTTATGGATAGTCTCTATATAGAAAAGGAATTTATTGATGACTTACAGTCTGCAGTCCAATTCCGAACAATGGTTCAGTAGTAGCTGTGAATGGAAGTCCAAGGATCTAGCAGTTACTCAGTCCCACATGGCAAGCAGACGAAGGAGTGAGAGCTAGTCCCTTCTTCCAATGCCCTTATATGATCTCCAGCAGAAGGTGTAGCCCAGATTAAAGGTGTGTGCCATCACACCTTTAATCCCAGATGACCTTGAACTCGGCGATCTCCCTGTCTTGATCTCCTGGAATCCATAGCCACTATGCTTCAAGATCTCCAGACCAAGATTCAGATCAGAAACTTCTATCTCCCAGCCTCCAGGTTAGGGTCACTGATGAACCTTCCAATTCTAGATTGTAGTTCATTCTAAATATAGTCAAGTTGACAACCAGGGATAGCCACTACAGTATGTATATGTGTGTATGTGTGTGTGTATATGCATGTGTGTATATATGTATGTGTATGTATGTATGTATGTGTATGTATGTATGTGCATATATATGTATGTATGTATGTATATGTGTGTGTTTGTAGGTGTGCACACCCATGTATGCATGTGGAAGCCAAAGGTTGACATCAGTCAATCTCCACCTTATTTTTTGAGGCAGGGTCCGCTGCTGAACATGGAGCTGGCTGTGTAAAACTGACTGGCTCCCATATCCTTCTGTCTTTCTCTTCAGATTTTAACAAAACCATCCCTCAAACTCTTGAAAGGTAAATTAGGCAACTGTTATCATAATCTACACTTCAGAGGGATTATATATCACAGAATTAGTGGTGAATGATAACATATTTCTCAGCTGTGTGACCTCCAGAATTAATAATTTTTTCAATAAAAACAACCAAAGGTAGGTTTATACATGTCTCTCCATTTCAAAAGGACAATAGAGTAGGATTACCCTGACCTGCGCTGAAGGGAGGTGTATTCATTCCTCATTGTGGTGGCTCTCATGCACTGGAATCCCCTGGAGGACTTTTGAAGGTGCTGCTGTGCTGCCGTGCTGCCCTGCTGCCCTGCTGCCCTGCCTTGGGATTTCCTGACTCAGCAAATCTGAGCCTGAGAATTTGCATCTAATGTGGAAGGACAGATGATCTGAGGGCCATGGTCTGATCAGTTACTCTCCTGAGATGAAGGTTGAAGATCTTGTTACAGGCTGTATTAGTCAGGATTCTATATGTATATGTATATGTATATGTATATGTATATGTATATGTATATGTATATGTATATGTATATGTACTCATAGACTGAGCAACTACTGGTGTTGTAGATTTGATTTAAAACTTGCATTGTGACATTTGGGTTCCAAAAATTGCACCAGAATCCATATGTAAGACTCTGAGGATCCCTGTCCCCATTTGATTCTGATTGGTAAATAAAGTTGCCAGCGACCAATGGCTGGGCAGGAGACTGAGATAGACCTTTGGGATTCAAGGACAATGGGACAGAGGAAGAATGAGAATCGCCATGCTGGGGTTGGGGGGAGGGAATAAAATCCAAGCTTGAGAGCTGCAGAAGAGAGGGCACACCAATCATGTAAGAGCCAAGGAAGAGAGGCACCAGTCCCCTACTACCACAGGGTCAAAGGTAGCAAAGATGGAATATAGCTTTTAGTAAGTAATAATTCAGGAGAATCAGAGGGGAGGCATTAGCAACATGGAAGTTTGGGAGTGGCCCAACCATTGAGCTGTTTAAGACATATTTATATCTAAGGAACAGTGTGTGTGTGTGTGTGTGTGTGTGTGTGTGTGTGTGTGTGTGCACTTCATTTCAGAATCCAGAACTTTGTGGCGGGTAGCAAGGAACTCGAGCCAGCCACTGCCAGCATGATTAGAGCACATTAATCAACTACTGCTGATAATTTGATATGTATCAAATGTACTTACATGAAATAAAAATATATAGAAATATAGTAATAGGTATTTATAAATATATTTATAAGCATATATTTATATATTCATATGTCTTAAATACATTGTATAATATATAAGATATATAATATATAATATAAAATATATGATATATACAGACACACACACACACACACACACACACACACATATATATATATATATATATATATATATATATATATATATATATATGGAGAGAGAGAGAGAGAGAGAGAGGATGTGAGGATGTATTAGAATGATTTATAGGCTGTGGTCCAGCTAACCCAACAATGAAAACCTATAAATGGAAAGTCCTAGAATTCAGCAGTTGCTCAGCCCATGAGTCTGAATATCTCACCTGGTCTTCAGTATATCCTGGCATTCCAAAGAAGTAGGTTCTGATGGCAGTAAAGGTTAATTTGCTCGAGAAGTGAGAGCAAGCAGACAAACAGCAAAAGTTTCCTTCTTCCTAGCTGGGTGGTGGTGCACACCTTTAATCCCAACACTTGGGAGGCAGAGGGCACAGATTAGTGTGAGTTCAAGGCCATCCTGGTCTACAGAGTGAGTTTCAGGACTGCCAGGGCTACATAGTGAAACCCTGTCTTGAACCTCCCGTCCCACATCCAAAAAGCTTCCTTCTTTCATGTCCTCAGATAGAGTTCCAGCAGAGGTACAGCTCAAATTATGTCTGGATTCAAGATCTGGATTCATGGTGTGTTTCCCTCCTTAAGACCAGGATTAAAGATGTGGGGTTTTTTAATTTTTATTTTTTCTGCCAGTTCAAAAGATCTGGATTAAAGGTGTGGTTTCTTATCTCAAAGATCCAGATTAGAGGTAGTCAAGTTGACAACCCAGAGTAGCTATCACACAGGCTCTCAGAGGACCAGACTGTCCTGGGAGAATCATTTACTTTCTCCAGACCCTCCTGGGATAAATGCCAGCCTTTCATTAAAGAAAGAAAGAAAGAAAGAAAGAAAGAAAGAAAGAAAGAAAGAAAGAAAGAAAGAAAGAAAGAAAGAAAGAAAGAAAGGCAGACACAAGTACAGGGCTTTGGAACTTGGTAATATACCTACCAGTGACAAAGTCAGCTCAGGGCATTTGGAAAATTCCACCATACCCCAGAACATAAAGACCCCTCCCTTCCTGGATCACATTCCTCAGGAAAACCGAAGGGTGAACTGATATTGGCCACCTACAGACAAGGGAAGTCCTTGCCACCTCATTCCCTAAGGACCAATCAGTTTAAAAGTCACAGTGTTCCGCAAATCACATTGTGCCTAGTGGCTGTTGCTCTATTCTACTCCTGAAAGATGTTTAAAAACTGGCTAAACAGGCAGCCCGGGGTCGCCACTTCTCCTTTGGGTGCAGGATGGCTCCAGCACTCTGGGACAATAAATTCCTCTTGCTTTTCCATCGATCCCCGGGGTGGGGGTGGGGGTTCCTGGTAGCTAAGGCTTGTCAAGAGTCTTACCTCAGGAGTCGAGGAGATGCCTCACAAAGCTGGGGCACCAACCATTGTTATTAGCAAATCTGGGGAAAGCACAAGCTGGGGAGGTGGCCCCTCCGGTAACACTGAATACTGCACACAAACGAGGACCTGAGACCAGACCCCACCCAGGTAAGAGGCCCAATATGGCTGTTCACATGTGTAACCCCAGTGCTGGGGAGTGTGACACAGAGACAGGAGGACAGCCTAACTGGAAAACCAACAGAGAGTGGTTCTGTGAGAGACCCTTCTCAAGGCCTCAAGGCAGAAAGGGGAGGCAGGAGAGGGTGGGAAGGATGGGAGGGAGACAAAAGAGCAAACAGGACACGTGATGTCCTCCTATGGCCTCCATAGTCCCATGCACATGCACCACACATGCAGTGGGGAATGAGGGAGAGATCTAGAGCACAGAGCACAAGTGGTCACGGGGCTCGATTCTGAGAGACAGAGATCAATTCCAGTTTGTTTGTTTGCTTCAAAACAACATAGAAGAGGAGCCTGGGCTTGCTGTGGGTGAGAGCCAGAGAGGAGTGAGAGAATAAAGATGTGATGTCCACAGGACAGGGCGGGACCCACACCCTTTGTTAGAGTCACCACCTCTCCAGCTCAGTTGCTCTCCTCAGCCGTTTCCCAGGAATCACCTCCAAATGCACTACTACAGCCAAAGTTGGTCTCTGTTCTGCTTTGGCGGGAAGCTGCCTGCCTGGATGGGCAAGGGCTTCCAGACAGATGAGGAGGCAAAAAAAAAAAAAAAAAAAAAAAAGATAATGTGCTTCAGAAATCTTTCAATTGACTTGTTTTTGTTTTAAATCACATAGGAAGAGATGGCTCAGCGGCTAAGAACCCTGGCTGCTACTGAAGACCTAACTGATTCGGTTCCCAGCACCTACACGGCAGGGCACAGCATCTATAGTTCCAAGGTCTCAGGATCTGAAATGCCCTCCAGAGAGCTTCTACTTGTTTACTCTTGTCCAATGTGACAAAGCTGGAGGAGTTCTAGGTTACCTGCGTGCGAACTATCAACGAGCTCATTTTCAACTCCTGTGTAAGGTTTGCTTCTAATAAAAATATTTTAACAATTTCGAGGTGAGTTTTATGAATCCGCGCTAATTATGCAATCTATTTACTGAGGTTATAGTCATTTCCCGGGACCTCTTCCACAGCCTATGTTAGCAGTTGATAGGCTGTTGCCATCACTTTATGGCCAATCATTGCCCAGGACGTTAGTCATAGCAAGTACATTGCATAATGTAAAGGTCTGACATTGACTAATTTAGTGATGGTTTTGAAGATGGCTTTTAAATGGAATTGAAAAGGGTGATTAAATGTTGCGTCAGTGGTACTGTGGAGGTAACACAGCCTGCGAAAGAGGATCCCGGGAACAACACTGTTTAACTGGGATAAGCTCCAGTATAAATTTCTGAGGTATAAATAAATGCACACACGTGCATACTCACATCTACATGTGTGTACTCATTTATGCATACATGCATGCACATGTACATGTGTGCGCACACACACAACACTAACTCTCACATCACAGAATGAAGCATCCCTGTGGGGAAACTATTCATCTGAGTCTCAGGCTTGACTGATTTACCAAACACACCTTCCCCCGTATAACGTAACAGCAAGTCTAAAGCAGCTTTGTTTACTAAACGGTGAAAGCACATCCAGAATCTTGTTGTGTGAGTGACTTTCCTTTGGGAGATATGAATAAATGTCTTGTCACCCCAGACACAACACACTGACAGACCAAAGAAAAGACTCCACCCAAGCCGAGATTGAAACCTGTGCGTTTACTGTGGCTACTCACAGTAGCGTGGGGGATGACTTAGGAGGACTGTACCATTCAGATTCCTTCTGGAACTTGCATGAAGCTCCTCTCCCCTAGCAATGGTTTGTTACTTATGTGACCTCCGGAGAGACCTTAAGAGTTTTGTCTCAGGAATTCCCTGAGCAGAAAGCAATTGGTTATACTCATAACATCTGTGACGCCATTACATCAGCAGACTTGTCCTACCTGGCACGTTGCATGTAGCATACGGGGTCTGAGTGGACTGTCAGTGACCGTATTCCCAACAGCCCGTGCAACACCTTGCATTACAAAATCAGCCAACAGGAAGGGAGCATAGTCCCGTGTACTTTCTCCTGCGAACAAGGTGTGTGTTGTCTTTAGCAATAAGGACTTACCATTTCAGTTCTGGCACACGACCCGACCCAGAGCAGTGGTGATAGCCTGTATGGTTTGTGGGACCTTTGGGGACTCCTTGACCGGCAACTCATAGAGAGGTAGCCTACCCTCGACATTGGGATTTTTATCCAGGAACTTCACGGCTTCTGGGAAAGCCTGTCCCACCACACGTGGGCTCTTGTGCAATCTCTTTCACTCTTGGTTGCACCGTCATTCCAAATCTGTGAGACCGTCAAGGGTTAGCATTATGTAATGAAACCCAGCGGAGGCAAGGGAACTAACTCTTAATGGGTCCTCTACTTGAAAAGGCAAAGGAATCAGGCTCTGTGAGATTCAAGGCCCCTTGTCTCTGGGCCCTCTATTCCTCTGTTCATTTCCCCCATGGTGGGGAGGTTAAGCTTTTTGTATCTTTTCTTTGGAGTCGGCTTTAGCTCCCACAGGCCTGTTAAACAGCGCAACTTTGCAACTGGAAAGAAAAGAAAAAGAAAAGAAACCCACTATAGATAGAAGAAAGGTCACAAGTGACTCTGGAGTAACTCTACCGCCACAGGGTCACCACCACAGATTCCCAGATGTGTCTCTTTCACCTTTGAATCCAACCCCCTTCCCCCAGCATGTGTGGGCATTGTCAGTGAACTGCGTCTTAAAATAAACCATGCCTGGGTCTCCAAGGTCAAATTCCAGATGCCGAGCAGAAACTGGTGAGTGGCAGCCCCGCAGCCCCGCCCCCAATCCCTTGAGTTTTTTCACAAGCACTAAGAGAAACGTACTCTGGGTGCTCCTCCTTCTGTGTGAGACAGGATGGTAAAACCAATAACACCCTTGTGTCTGGAAAAAGAAAGTGGCAGACCAGTGAGAACTGGCCAACGTGAAGGTGACCCTGCCTGCGGGGGGGGGGGGGGGGGGGGGGGGGGGAAGGGGGGTATTGGTGGGCGGAGCCCTCCATGTGCTGTGAGTCCTGCTGAGATCTATCCTAAAGTGGGTTTATTTGCTCAGTCCCTCCATCGTCAGCCAGGGATGGGAGAATTCTCAGCCCATGTGGAAAGAGCTGGGCCTTGATGTAGGCTCTGCTCATCTGGAAAGAGCTCAGGGCCTCTACACGCTGCGTTTCTGTCATTTGAGAGAGGAACTTCCCTGCTTTCCAGGGTGGCCAAAGCACTCATGGAGTGAAAGCTGGCTCGTCTCTCTGTGGGGTTTGCATGTGGCCAGAGACTGTGTGGATGTCTGACTAGGCGGCTTGCACTGAGAAAGGGCCCTGATATACTTTCTGAGCTCAAGATGGCTTATAACATAGATTCTGAGGGAAAGCATTTGAAATTAAGGGAACAATAATTAAGGGGATAATCATATGCTCCCGCATGTGTGTGTATGTCTGTGTGTGTGTGTGTAGACCAGAGGTCAGCATAAGGTCTTTTCTCTGACCCTATCTTATTTTATTTTTTTTTTTGAGACATTGTCTCTCATGGTACTTGTGGCTCACTGATACAGACACTGGCCAGGAGTGCAGAGCATGCCCCCCGCCCCTTCTCACTGGCAATGTCTCAGATTCCAAGTGCACCAAGGTGCCTGGCTTTATTCATGTGGATGCTGGGGATGGAACTCAGGTCCTACTTTCAGGAGGAGCTTGTAACTAACTGAGCGATTGCCCCAGCTCCAGCGAGCACACTCTTTAGAGCAGGAGTTTCTAAACATATTTTCATATTCTCCTTGCTTACTGCACCCCATTTCTTCATAAAGCACACTTCACAGCCTCTGGCCCCCTTTGCATTCCTGCAGACTTTGGAAAGTTTGCACAAAGGGGTCCTTGGGGGGAAACGTAGGATTGGTTATCAGTTAGTTCGTCTGGTCACGTGAGCTTCTATTTGCGTCTACCATCTGTTATCGAATAGTCCCAGTTTAGTTTGTTTGTTTTTACAGAAAATAAGCAACAGGATATCAAAGTCAAGGATCGGCTCCAAGATGTATTTTTGTTGCAGTGCTCTGATGGGCTTATGTTGCAACTTGACATTGCGGGAGAGCTGCTCCAGCCACTCCCACACCCCTCAGGGCCACAGCTGCCCCCTCCCCGACCCAGTGCAGGTGGGAATGTTAGGATACAGTCAGGGCTGGCTTGAGAGACTTTGCCACCATGGCTGCCCCAGAGCAGCTGGCTGGCGGTGGAAAATGGGTAGGGGTGATAAACGTTATGCTAGCAGCTGAAAGGATGTGTTAGTTTGTTTTTTCCCCAGGGGCTAGAACAGAACATGAAGACATCACTGGAGCCCGTTTCTCTTTTGTCATGATGAGTGGTGATGTTCTTGCCTTGAACTGGCTGTCGAGTGGCTTTAATTGCGGATGATAAGAACTACGGTCTAATTTGTTCGATAATTCACTAGCTTATCTTAAAACCTACTTAGTGTTGACTCTGTGCCAAGCTTTGGGGACTAGGGTTGGAGTCGGGGCAGGAGTTAAGGGAAGGGGAACAGGGGAGAGAGACATCATAAGAGCCACAGTGAGCCACAGTCTTTAGTTTAGGTGAGGGAGACTGCAGCATGCTGATGGAACATATTTAGGATCAGTTAGAAAATGGAACCAAAGGGCCAATGCCCGTAACTGGGGGCTTCTTATCTTGTTCCTGTGGTGGAAAGAACTTTGGCCTCTTTCAGTGTCTTGGAAGGCTTTGCACATGCTATGCAAGTGCTTTTAACACAGAGTGACGTCCCAGACCAGCTGTCTTTCCTGACCCAGCTCTCTAGGAGAATACTCATCTTCCTGGTGTTCACTGGCCCACTTATCTTGTTGTGATGACCATGACATGAGAAATAATGTTCATGGCGTGAGAAAACTATCACAAAAACCAGGAACAGACATCTACGAGATGGGAAGAGAATAGACATTCCGACATGTCATTTGCCTGCTCGGTGTCTTTTTGAAGACATTTTTAATTTTCTCTCCCACTTTCACATGTTGGTGTGTGTGTGTGCACATTTATGTGCACTCATGTGCATACGGGGGCCAAGGTTGATGTTGGAAATCATTCTGAATCACTTCTCCATCTCAACCAAATGAGTCAGGGCCTCTCAGTAAAACCAGCTAACCTGGCCAGCCAGCTTGCTTTGGGGAATCCTCTGCCTCTGGAGGGTGGAATTACAGGTGGGATGCTGTGTACACCTTACATTTACGTGGGATCCGGGGATCCAAACTCCAGGACTCATGCTTGGGCACCACGTGCTGTACCTACTGAATGGGTCCCCCAGCCCAACAGACAACACAGAAAACAGTGGGGACAATGGTGTCTCAAATCCCCCACTTCTGCTTCTCAGGGCAGAAGTCCTGAGACAAAGGGTCTCAAGGACTCAAAGGCATCTTGGTTCATGTTCTGCTGCTATAACAGAATGCCTGAGTTGGAGTAACTTATAATGAACAGAAGGTTCATTGGCTTGTGGCTGTGGTGGTTTGGAGACCTGCAAGGGTAGAACAGGCAGAACTGGCTTCTTTTTCTTCTAATTAACGTTGTTGTTGTTGTTATAAAGATTAATTCCTATTCATCATGCAACTAAGTTGATGCCAAGGTGACATCTCCATGCATGTCCATGCCTTGTTTGAAGAGGTTGCTATCCCTCTCTTCCTACTCTCTCACGCTCTGTCCCATGCATGACAGCCTCTCTTCTACTTGTACACCCAGACCACAGCAGCAGTGGTGTTGACTTTAATGCATTTGTAAGGATAGAGCTCACACGGTCAATCACTTCCCACACCTCTCCAATGGGTACTGTTCCCAACACATGAGCCTGGACAACATTCAAACCATAGCAAAGAGAGGTTAGGAACCCTTGGAAGGTCAGTGTCTCAGTTAGGGTTTTACTGCTCTGAGCAGACACTATAACCAAGGCAACTCTTATAAGGACAACATTTCATTGGGGCTGGCTTACAGGTTCTGAGGTTTAGTCCATTATCATCAAGGCTGGAGCATGGCAGTATCCAGCCAGGCATAGTACAGGAGGAGCTGAGAGTTCTACAACTTCATCTGAAGGCTGCTAGCAGAATACTGGCCTCCAGGCAGCTAGGATAAGGGCCTTAAAGCCCATGTCCACAGTGACACAACTACTCCAACAAGGCCATACCCCCTAATAGTGCTACTCCCTGGGCTAAGCATATACAAACCATCACAGTTGGGTAAAAGTTAAAGTGGGTGGGAAGGTTCCTGAAGGGTCCACAAGAGGTAAAGTCACCAATGAGGAAAGGAACTTCCAGGAGCCCTGGGATTTTCTTCTTTATCCCTTCATTAATTTTTTGTATGTATGTATGTACATATGCTACAGTGTATGTATGGAGGTCAGAGGACCACCTGCAAGAATCAGTTCTCTCCTTCCACTATGTGGGGTCTGGGGATTGAACTTGGACCATGGAGCTTAGTGGCAAGCACCTTAACCTGTTGAACCATCTTGCTAGCCCAGGGCCTTGGGTCTCAATGACCTTTGACATCCAAGGGCCAGGCAGGGGGGTTCATCAGACCAAGGCTGAGTATGGAAACAAGAGTGCTGTAGCCACCGTATGAATCTCGTCAAGACTCTTCTTTGTCTTGCTCAGGAACCATAGGAACCACTCCCTGGTCTGTATTTCTGTGGGTCTCTCTCCACAAGCCCCTCCTAGTCCCCCTCGTAGCCTCCACAAGCATCTCATTGGCAGAGTTTTCTCTGGAACGTTTGCAGTTCGAGAACATAAAGTTCCAGGAAGATTTGTAAATGTGGACGAGCAAGAACGCGTCAACAGAGGTTGCGTTTGCTCTTACTTTCCTAAGCAAGGGCTGCTTGCCACCCTCCCTGCCAAGCATCCTTCTCTGTGGTGTGTGCCTATGTGCACATGCATATGTGTGAGCATGTGTGTGTGCGCGCACACACACGCATAGATAGTTAAAAATATATGTTTTAAGTAATTTTTGCAGCCAGCCAATTGTGGGTGGTGCCATTCCCTAGGCAGGAGTTTCTGACCAGTATAGGGCAAGAGAAAGCTAGCTAAGAGCCCAAAAAGCAAGGATCCAGGCGTTTACTCCATCTCCGCTGTTGACTGCGGATGTTATGTTTCAACTTCTGGCTTGGTACAATAATGGACTGTAACTTGGAATTGTATTACAAGCAAATGCTTTCTTCTCTCCATTGCTTTCTGGCCAATGTATTTTGTCACAGCAGCAGAAGCAAAGCTAGAATGACAATGTAGAGATTTTCTTGTTCACATTAAAAATTTTACTGTCCTATTAAGCATCTTAGCTTTCCCATGAATGTCCACCTCTCTGTCCTAGCGTCCAGTCCAGAACTGTGCATTTCATTTAGCCACCGCAACTGATTAGTCCTATATCTGACATTTCTGGCCTCTCCTTGCTGCTAGCATTTTGGAGACTTGTCCCCTAATTTGTGTCTCTGTGATATTTTCCCATGGTTACACTGGGCTCACAGATTCGGGAGTCAAGTGACCTCAGTGTCCTGGGTCAGAGGGCACAAGGCCAGGTGACTTCCCTCTTGGTGACAACCTGGGCCACCTGCTGGTGGTGTCACCTTCAGGGTTCCTCCTCATGGAGATGAGGCTTCTCTTTTCCTTCCTCACCAAGTTCAGCTTATGCTCACGGGCAGTCAGAGTGACATCAACTCCCTTGAGGCAGATCAAAGTATTTCCAGACCTGTGTTAAGTTACACCATGAGTAATAAGTGTTTGAGGGTAGGTACTTTGAGGCTGTGCCAATCTCCTGTCTCTCAGAGACCGTCCCACGCGCTGTGGCATCCCTGCATCTCTCCTGCAGCCGCTCCCACCAGGCCGCTCTCACTGGCGTTTTGTTTTTGTTTTCTCTCTCATTCCTTCTGTGTTTATTATGTGGAGTTTTTAAAGGAAAACTTGTCCTGTTTCCTCCTTTATTTTTCATCACTTATTTTTGTTAGCGAACCCGTGGATATTTATTTCATTTTCCGGGTTGTTGCAATCGAAGCCAGTGCTTTCTCGTGTGCTTTCTCAATTGGTTCCTGTTTTGGCCACCGGCGCATGCTCAGGTTGGCGCATGCTCGGGTTGGCACATGCTCGGGTTACCACCCGCACTCCCCAAGGACCTTCCATTTCTTATTTTCCCCTCCATCTTGAATACTCTCTCATTTCTGGCACCACAAAATGTTCCCGCTCATCTTGTGCTTTTCTTGCCCCGGTCCTGGAAGCGGCCGCGTCTCCAGGGAACTGCAGTTCTGCTCTTTGGTTTATTGGAAAATGGAATTTGTGGTGTTAGAACCCAGTATAAGTTGCTTCCAGACTCTCTTGCTAACAGAGCCGGGAAGACACAGGCTCCTCTAGGTGTGTCCCAGAAGCACACAGTGAGGGTATAGTAACAGAAGTAATGCTCCATGCATGAACCTGCAGAACCAGCTCACTGGAGACTAGCCAGTTCCACCACTGGGGTAGGCAGGGAGCTGGGAGTGGCTTCTGCCGCAGGTTTCTTCAAGCCAGGTCCATACCACATACCCTTAGCCTGGGAAAAGGTCAAACTTCAGAATCCTACGTTATGGTTCCTACAGAATATACATCGCTTTTGATCCTTAACTCTGAACATTGTGAGCTGGGAATCTCAGTGTGTGTTCTCGTCCATGTACAGTTATTAGTCTGAACACAGTTATTTGTCTGTTGCAAACTGTAGTAAAGCAACACGAGTTCACGCCTCCTTCTTCAGCAATATTCTACTATCAAACTGCTGATATAGCTAGATTAATAATGGACGTTCACACATTCACAGACATATACTCACTCGATATACAACACATACACACATATCATATCTACCATATACTATACACACTATACACATATTCCACACATACACCACACATACCATATACACCATATACCATACAAACCACATGTGCACAGAACACATAGATCATTTACCACACATTCACAACACACTACCACATCCACATAACCCCCAAACAATACACCACACATCACCCACACACACATCAACACACAAACACTCATATGTCACACAACACACATACACCACACATATAACACACACAAAGACCCACACACCATACATACCACTCTTGCATGCACACACACATCACACACTTACATATACCACACACACAATCATACAGGCAAGCACACATCATACACACACATACCACATTCCTGACACCATCTCACTAAAAACATCACACATTTGATTCCCATAGTGTTTCTCACATATCTTTTTGGCACATGCTTGGTTTCTTAACATCAAAGAAAGCACCATGACAATACTTCATACATGTGCTAAGTAGCAGACATCAACCGTCTTTGGTATACAGATATTTATAGTGATGAGGTGATTCAGGTTTGAGACTCAAAGGGGACACTGAAGTGGATTCATCTTTTTGGTTAGAGATATCTCATAAGAGTTACTGTCACCATAGACGGGCAGAGAGCAACATGGTAGGGCACAGAGGAAAAATCACCCTGTTGTTATGATCTTGAATGTCGCACGGCTTCAGAAGGACCACACCAGGCCAAACAGTTCCATGTGAGGTTTATTGGGAGAGAGGGGGGCAAGGTGGTGGCGGAAAGAGAAGGGAGAGAGAGAGAGAGAGAGAGAGAGAGAGAGAGAGAGAGAGTTCAAGGGGGCCTTTCTTTATATATGGATGATGACGTAATACATGTAAAGGTGGGAGGTAAGCCAAGTGGATTCTGAGAATATGGTGGCTGTTGCCTTGGCAACAGGTCTGCAGGTCCCACCTATGTGATGTCACAGGTTTTGGAAGTCCTGATACCAATACCTGTGCCTGGGGAGTTCTTTCTGATGAGGAGTTTCTGTGCCACATGGCTAACAAGTAGGGTGTAAGAGAGAGGACAAGAATCTAGAGAAACAAGTCACTTCAGTTCTAGAAACCAAGTTACTGTCTTTCTAGGATTGTGACAGGTCCATCAAAATGAAGGAACTTTACAAGATAGCCTGGCCCATGTCCCACACAGCACAATTCATTGTCATCTTAAAGAGGAAACAGCTCAAATGTCTCCTGACTTATCAATGAATAAAGCGTGGTACGCCCATACACTGAGGCAGGAGAAGTGGAGTAAGAGGATCCGGGCTACCAAAAGGATGACCCCGAAAGCCGTGTAGGAGGGGAGAGAAGTGATCCACTGCTGACACGCAGCGTATGATTTCCGCATGAGACACCCAGAATAGACCGTGTGCACTGAGAGTTGCGGCTCCTAGGCTGGGCGAGAGGGAAATGAGAAGGTATCACTTGAAACAAGAGGCCAGGACTCTCTCAAGAGAAGCGAAAGTGTTCGAACATCAGACAGTGCTCATGACTGCACAACCCTATGGATGTAATAAAAAACACTGGATCATATAATTTTAATAGACAAATTATGTGCATATTAAATTTAATATGGTTGTTTTTATTTTTTATTTTAAACCACCTATTCATCATCTCCTGGTACCTGTGAGTCCGGGAAGCCCCAACCAAGTCCCTGCTCTGTTCTCACAAGCTTGTGTCCCAGGGTTCTTTCAGCCTGGGCTCCCACATGAAGCTTGATGTCTCCTTCCAACCCCATATTGTGCTTGAAGGGTGTGGTTCCTGTGGCTGTAGGACTGGAGCCATTTGCTTCTGGACACGTCGGATGTTCCTCTGCTGCTTGGATTTGTCGCCTCCAGGACAGCAGTGGTGTCTCTGCAAATAGCAAGATGAAGCCTTGAGTATATGTTCTAGTTGGAGTGTGAAATGTCCACCATGGGCCTATGTCTTTGAAGTTGATGGCCTGGGCCCTACTTCCTGGGCCTCTACTATATGCGTTCACCATTATTGAGGAAACATCTCTGCCATGACGGATTAACCCCTCGGGGACTGTGAGCTAAAGCAAGCTCGCTGTCTCTGTTTGTACCATGGTCACTGCTATGCAAAAGGAAGGAGTGTGGTGCCTCCATTGCAGTCTGATTGTGAGTGGGACAGCTTTGGCTGTGCCTCCTTGGTGAGAATAAATCACTGGTACCCCACACTTTTGGGGTGATGTATGCATGGAAGAAGGCCTAGGGGCCATCTCAGTCCCCCTTTCCCTTCCCTGATAACTTCTAAATGAATGAATGAATGAATGAATGAATGAACACAGTTGCCTAGGCTGGTCTCAGACTCATTCTATACCCCACGAGGTGATGACAGGTCTGAGCTGTCCAGTCCATCTCTGAGTGATTTATTTTTAAGCCTGATTATATTCTAGAAGCTTCTACTTCTCTGCACGCCTCCAAGGCTGGATTCGGAAGCTGGGCATCATATGTGTTAGGTAAGAACTCTGTTGTCATTTAGCCATATGCCCAACCTTTCTGCTGGAAAGTTCATAAGGGAGCCATCTCTCCTTCAGTCTGTCCTTCCTCCTTAACCCCTCTACTTCAACATTTTGAGCCTTTCACAATAAGCTAGTTTTTCTTAAAAAATGACATCATCGTCTCCCCAAAGCTTCGGGTTGAGAACTGAGAGTTTTAAACATTTTTTTTAAATGCAGAAGCAATCCTTGGTGAAAGGCAGAGGATGCTCAAAATGCCAGGAGCTGGGGAGAGGGGATGGGGTTGCCCTCAAAGCCTCCTCATTATGTATTCCAATAAAAACCTCCACCACCCACTCTTAAACACTCCTGTAGTTAATTTGCAAGCGTTTTCATGTGGGTTGTTTTCATGTTTATGAAGATTTGAGGTGATTACTACGTGGGCTTCAGGGGCACCGCTGAGCTCTTTCATTCCATGTCTCTTCTCCCCTGAGTGTTGGCTGCCAGCCTCTCTAACATACAGCCTGTGTGTGCCTGGGCTCGAGGATCTCACCTTGCACACAGCTGCTGGCCCAGGAGACACACCTGAGCCAGACACACTTGGGTCAGGCAGGTTTTTCCGTTTGTTGCTTCAACCAGGCTGCCCTTGAACTTGGGGGTCCTCCTGCCTCAGCCTCCCAAAGGTCAAGATGCTAGGAATGTACCTCAAAGCCCAGTCCTACTCACTTCTAAAGGAGCCCATGTCCTAATACTCTTGAGCTGTGCACCTTGGCTACTGTGAATAGCTCTGTAGTAAACACAGGGTGGAGGGGGCTGAGACTGTGACACACTGATCTCCTTACACGAGGAAGTGGAAATGTTGATCATAGCAGTGGACAGTAGAGTAATGGTTGACAGAGAGAGGCTGGGAGCAGTGGAGAGGAAAGGAAGGCAGAGAAGGCCGGATGGTGGTGGAGTACCAGCTGTGGCTAGATGAGGATGAAGCTGCCCTGAAGCTCAGTCAGGGGCATTTCTAAATAAGCAGTGAACCAGCACCTTACGTTTTCATCATCATGACCAAATACTGACACGAATTGTATACAGAAGGAAGGTGTTACTTTGGCTCTGGCTTTTACGGAGTGTGTGGCAGAAGCCCGTCTCCACCTCAGAAGCTGAACAGTGAGAGAATGAGAAAATGAGGGGCACACTCCAGTGATCTCTGTTCTCAACCTAAGCTCCACCCCCTACCTTCCAACCCCCCCCCAGTGATGGGCATCACAGTACAAATCCATCAAGGGACTAATCTATAGAAATATCAGGACAGACATACCCAGAGGTGAGCTTCACTCACACCCCACGCAAGTACTTCTTCATTCAAAGTGGCAGTCAAAATTAACTGTCACAAAAATCTGAGTGTTCCGAGCACAAGAGGTGACCAGGGTGATGAAATGCTAAATACCTATTGATTATTGCATGTTACACACACACACACACACACACACACACACACACACACACACACACACAATATTGCAGTTCCACACAATTCTTCTGTGTCAATCAGAAGAGAAAGGAGAAGAAAGGAGGGAGAGAATGAGAAGGGATGAGAAGATAGAAGAAGAAGGAGGAGGAGGAGGAAGGAAGGGAGGGAGGGAGGGAGGGAGGGAGGAAGGAAGGAAGGAAGGAAGGAAGGAAGGAAGGAGAAAGAGAAGACAGAGGATAGGACAGAGGAAATGAAGTTGTTGGAGAAGGAGCCAGAGAGGAGGGAGTGACTGTGGAGGAGGGGGGATAGGGAGTGGGAGAGGAGGGGAGGGGAGGGGAGGGAAGGGGAGGGAAGGGGAGGGAAGGGGAGGGAAGGGGAGGAGGAATGGGAGGACAAACAGGACAATCTCGAAGGCGATGGTGATTACTATGAAAAAGAAGAACAGTGCCTGCCAGCATTGGCTCAGGAAACAGATATAACGTTCTGGGCCAGGCAAACAAAGCAGAAAGGGAAATGGCGAATCCAGGGATAGGGCACTGGGCAGCTTGGCCTAGGTCCCTGATGAATGGGAAAACCCAGATGCAGAAGCCAGGCCACACTGAAACCCTGAGGAGCAAGGGCTCTAACAGGCTCAAGAATAGAAAACATGGCGCCTCAGGCCTTGTCTTTCCCCCTTCCCTTGCAACACCATAGGTTTCATCCCTAAAGCGCACCGCCAAGGTCTATTCCCTTATATGGTCACTTCCTCCTCCTGTGGCTCACTGCCAAGGTGAATCCCCATTATGAAAGTATTGAAGTCCAGCAATCAAAAGTTGTCTTTTGGCTCACCTAATTAACGTGCCCAATCAAAAGAAATCAGCTCATCCTAACGCTGCTGGCCATGTCTGTCTCCATTTTATCCTGAGGCAGTCCTTTGTCCCTCTTCCTCAGCTACCTTGCCGCTCTTTCCTCTGAGGTGATTAAATCTCCTTTGTCCTGAGAACTTGGGCCTAGTGTGTTCTCTGTCCATTCCCATCTCAGTCTTATCCCTACCTTGCTCTGTCTCAGGGTCTCTAAATGTTACAGCTCCGAGGGGAAAGTTCCCCTCAGTGCAACTGTTACAGCTCTGAGGGGAAAGATCCTGACAGTTGGGAGCCAAACCTCACCCAAGATCTCTTGGGAAAGACAGAAGAAAAGGCTTATATAGGGTTTCTTGGAGGCGGAGTTTTCCAGGGTGGGGTTTCCATTGGTGGGATTTCAAGTCCTGAGCTTAAAGCAAGCTCAGGGATTGGTGGGTTTCTGATCTCAGGGACTGGTGGGATTTCAAAGCCTGGATGTGAGCTGAGGATTTTTAACCCTACAGGGTCTCTTCTGGGATGAATAGACATGGGTTGTATCTCCCAGGAAAAGTTTGTCACACAGTACTGGCTCTCCTTGTTTCCTTTGCTTGAGGCTTCAAGGTGATATGACCCCCTCAGCCAGTCTCCCTGCCAGTGGCTCACAAAAGCAAACCTTCCATGGCACTTAAGGCTGGTGGGGCACAGCGCTCATGAACGTGTCTGGGCTTCCAGAGCACATCACGTTTTTATTCTAGCCGTGGCCTTGAGACCCTAACAGACCCGCAGACAGTCCGTCAGCTTTGGATGCCTGGGGCTGTACAGGCCTTCTAGTATCACGAGGGCAAACAGAACAAGATGTAAAGGGTAAGAAATAATAAGGAGTGGGCATAAAAATAATGTAAAAGGCCGTTGCCAAAAAGGCTGATGGATTCCAAAAGAAGGCCGGTGCTAGGTGTATACATCTAAAGCAGTTTTGTTTTTTTCAGTCTTGTCTGGGGAAATAGTTCAGTTAGAAATTTTCTTGCAGGCACGAGGGACTGAGGACTGAGCTCCCCCCTCAGATCCCACTTTTAAAAGTCAGTCTTGGTGGTCACATGCATATTATCAGCACTGGGAAGGCAGGGACTTGTGGACCTCTGAGGATCAGTAACTAGCCATCCTAGACAGCCTTGCAAGCTCCAGGCCAGTGAATGATCCTGTTTCTGGAGAAAGGGGCACAGCTCCAAGAGAGTAATACTTAAGGGTAACTTCAAGCTTCCATATGTATATGTACACACAAATACAGGAACCTCCTCTTAACCCCCCCCACACGTATCCACAAGTATATGGACACCAAACATAAACACAAATTGCCAAACTGACTGTGAGTAGTCTGTGAAGTTTCCAAGCACCAGTCTTCTCGTTGATAGAATGATAATGTTAATGTCATTTTGGACCTAAGCATTTAGTGCCACAGCCGCTGCCATCATCACATCACCATCACCACCGCCACCGCCACCACCACCACCATCATCATCACCACCATCCTTATCATACTTCCACCACCGTCATATCACTATCATCACCAACACTGTCAGAGCCATTATCACCAACATTTCCACCACCATGATAATGATCATCATCATCTCTATCCTCATCAACATTATAATGTAACTACTGTCTGCCATAATCTTCCCTACCACCATTGACATGGTGGGTAACTAGGGAGGATCTTGGGTAGAACCAATACCTAGTTTGGAGCTCCTATTAAGCAAAAGAGAGCTGGCATGTCTCTAACCTTCAAACCACATAATGTGTGACATCTAGACAGGGGTGGAAAAACCCACAACTTCTATCTTCTTATTGATTTAAATCATGGCATCCCATCCACAGGATAAAATGAACCATCTCACACATTTGAAAATGTTCAGTGCAGGAGATGGAGAGATGGCTCAGCAGTTAGGAGCACCGGCAGCTCTTCTGAGGACCTGGGTTCCAGTTCTAGGATATCTGATGCCCTGTTCTGGCCTCCATGAGCACCAGGCATATAAGTGGTGCACACACATACGTACATGTAAAACATGCATCCACATAAAAATACTAGGTAATGTTTTTAAACTGTTCAGTAAACTGGCATTGCATGTATGCCCAGTGTTGTGTGATACCAGGGCCATCTATCCCCAGAAACTTTGTGTCTGAACCTCTGCACCTGTGAAACAACAACTCCTTATCCTCCCTGCCCCCAGCACTCCACAACCAACTCTCTACTTTCTATCTCTACAGACTAGACTACACCAGATGCCAGGGGCAAGGGAAGTCATGAAGTACTTGCCTACCTGAGACTTACTTATTCTAATATATATAGTGTTCTCAAGGTTCCTTCCCTATCAAGGCGGCGTAGGATTCCCTTGAGCAGACAGATGGCTCCTCGTGTATGAGTTCACCTACAAAGAGACACTTGGGGCACTTTCTTATCTGACTACACGCCACACTATCTGTGTGTGGTGCTTATAGTCCCATGCTGGCTTCGGGCATCGAGAACATTAGTCCTATCAATGTTATTATCTTCATGCAGGCTCGAGTGTTAGCCTGCAGCCGTGGCTGTGTTACAGCTTTCAGTACAGAGCCACAAGACTCAACAGCTCTCTGGAACCCATCTGGTGACGGGAGGCCATGGTGTCTGTTGTCTGTAATCTCTTAGTCTCCCAATCTTCCCTGAGACTCACTCCTGCCCTGGCTGCTCTCAGGCTGTTCAGCTTCTTCAGTCACGGGGGAGCCCACTGCCTGTTTTCAGTGCTTGGCCTCTTGCCTCTAAGCTCTCATAGTCTCTGCGTTCCACCCCCCTCTCTTCTGATGTACTGCCACAAGTAACTAAGCAAAACCTTTGATCAGTCTGGAAGTAACCTGGTGGGCAGGGGAACGGCTTGGGTGAGTCTCTCTCACAGGATGAGGTGAATCTGAGCAGCTACTTGTACAGGCTATTTGGGCCATTCATGGTCATGTGTTTGGGTGAGCCATGGCCTTTGGTTTTGGAACAATTGACTATACACATATATTTGGGTCAATCATAGTCTTTTCTTGATGGATGATGCTACATCGTTCCCATCATAGACCATCAGGGGAGATACAGCCCATCCGACCAAGGTGAACACAACTGCAGGGTCATCTAAAGTTAGCCAAAGCTTGAGATGGCAACCACTGTGCTGGAAACAAATTCAAAGCATGCTGGCTGAGACCATACCTTCAGGAGCACAGGCAACCAGCTAGATCTTTCTAGTTGTCTCTCGCTATCCAGTGGAAAGTTCATGATGGCCAGGGCTGATCCAGCTGCTAACCAGAGAATCCCATAGCCCTGGGGCCCTAACATCTTTGTAGTTTATAGGAAAACAAACCTTAGAAGAGTTCTTGCAACAAGATCAAAAATAATTTCCACTAATGCCAATAGTGATTTTTTTAATATACTGTAACAGTGTGTAGCCTTGCTCAGTGTCCCAGGAAAAGATCACTTCCCCTTTATCTGCCTTGAAGCCCGGCGAAGGTCAAGGGGAAGGACGAATGTATGTAATAGGGAGATGGGTGGGATGGATGCTCTCCAGCTCTGCCCTGAACGAGCTCCACAAGCAGAGGCAGCCACCTCACTGGGCTTCAGCTCCTCCCCAGTAAAGAATGGGACCGCCGTGTGTAATCCCAACACTCAGGAGGCTGAGGCAGGAGGATTGCTGTGAGTGTGAGCCTAGCTGGGCGCACGTTATGAGTATGAGGTCAGTTGGAGCTACATAGCAAGACCCTGTCTCAAACACAACAGAGGCCCCGGCCAGGCCTGAGGAAGAGCTCAAGAAAAACCAAATTGTATTTACTGTGAAAGAGACACTAGGGTTTGTTGGTTTGCTTAGCTAGTCAGTACCTTAGTTATCAGCTTTTCTCTTTTTCCATAATTTAAAAAATGTTTGGGGAGACAGGATTGAATGGTTTTTTTGTAGTGTTTTAAGATTATAATTATGTCATTTCCCCCTTCTCTTTCCTCCCTCCCAACCCTCCCATGGATTTCCTTCATTGCTCTCTTTCAAATCCATGGCCTCTTTTTTTTTTATATATATGTGTGTATGTATATGTATATATAACATCTTTGTCTTTGCATGCACACACACACACACACACACACACACACACACACACACACACACATTCGAGCACATATACAAATACTCGTGTGACCAGAAGAAGCCAGAAGAGGCTGTGAGATTCCCTGATGTGTGTTGCAGGAAGTTTTGAGCTGGTTGTGGGTGCTGAGATCAAGACTTTGGTTCCCATGATGGAGCAAGAAGAGTTCTAAACCCCTGAGTCACCTCTCCAGCCCCTCGTGTGCCTAGCTTCTAGTTCACGAACTTCTAAGAGCCACTCAGTCCCCGTTGAAACCTTAGCAGGGGCTCATTCTAAATGGATGAGGAAAACCAGAGGCCCTGGCCACCTGTGAGCTGGCACCCTCACAGTCCACTGAGGGCAGGGCTTCTCCAACCCAGGGACTCTTCAGAAAACTTTACCTGCATTTTCAAAATCTCCTGAGTGTGGTGAATGTGGTTCAGTTTGTAGTACACTTACCTAGCACACACAAAAGTCCTGCATTTGGTCCCTAGGCCTGTGCACACCAGGCATGCTCACAGACACATACAGTCTCTGTATCCCACAGGTGAAGAGTGCTTTGTTTTATAGAGAGGAAAAAGAGTCAAGGATATGTTTGATAGAGCGAGGTCTGGTGAGGTGGGAGTGGGTGCCTCAGTGGGCCCATGCTGAAGCCCATGAGAGGAGAGGGGAGGCTGGCCAGGAACATGTGGAGAGAGGGGGAAGGGGAAGGGTAGAGAAGGAGAAGGGGCAGCGAGTAAGAGAGTAAGAGAGAAAGGAGGGGACGAGCATCCCCTTTTATAATAAGCCAGGCATATCTGGCTGTTGCCAGGTAACTGTGGGGCGGAGCCTAGGAGGAATGCCAACAAAGGGTTTCAGAAGTTCAAGGTCATCTCTGGCTTTGAGGCTATACCGAGATACACAAGACCCTGTCTGGAAAGAGGGGGTGGGGTGGTTCTTAAAATATATTTCCAATGATTTTAATATTCAGCAAGATTGAAGACCACTGACTTGGACTCTTCAGCCTTTGCAAACAAAAGTCAACTGCTGGAAACAAGAATGTCACCTGCTATCTAAGTCTGTTTGTTTTTCTTGATTGTGCATTTGTGTGTGGTGTGCATACATGTGTGTGTGTGTGTGTGCTCGCATGTGTGTGGAGGTTAATTCAGGCGCCTTCCTTCATAGCTCTCCATCTTACATATGAAGGCAGGGCCTCTTTCTCAACCCAAAGAGCTCACTCTTTTGACTATGCTGGCTAGTCAGCTTATTCCAGGCCTTCTCTGTGTCCATCTCCTGCTAGCCAGGATGGCAGGCAGCCCACCACTTTCACCTGATGTTCACGTGGGCCTTGAGGATCCCTAACTGTGGTCCTCGAACTTGTGTGGCAAGTGATTAACCACTTAGGCAGCTGCTTTGTAAACCTGGCTCAGGTTTGTTTCCGTGGTAAGGCGTTTCTTTGATAGTCCTGGTCTTTATGCGGCACTACACATCAGCTTCTTCAGATACCAACAACAGCAGATGGGCTCATGCTGTCTTCTGCCAAGGAGGTGGGGAAGGTCAGAGGGCAACAGTAAAAGCACTTTACTGACTGTACCATCGCGGCACCCTGGGCCTAATTTCTTAGACGTGATCACACCCGTGATTGGCTCCCTAGGCTTCCCAAGCCATGGCCGTTTCTCAGACCCACAGAGCTCAAGTGCTCACACATAACTATATGTAACTTTTAAAAGTCTTGGCAGGGCTGGAAGCTACTGCCCTTCATCTCAGGGTTCCTGTTAGGACAGTGTTCCGTGGCTTTCCGTGTGGAAGCCAGCAGCCGACTGTCCTGCAGAGATAGACCTCCAGCTAGCTCTGTCAACTGAACTTCTCTGCTCGGGGGTAAGAAGAGGCAGCCTTCCTGTATGCCTGCTGGCTCTGGCATGGGCCCAGGCGGGCAGGCTTGGACTTGAAGTCTGACTCTGTGGCTCCTGGCGCAGGCAGCCTTTGTGTGTGTACACGGAGGGGACAAAACATAGAATCACATCCGGTGTTCTGATGCCAGCCTCCATCCTCTGCCTCCCTTCCTGTCAGCTTCGAAAAGGCTTTGGCACGTTAGAGATTTCCATCTGATCGAGCTTTGCTTTGTTAAAATGCCTCCAGATGTGTTTAAAACCCGGCATTGAGTTTCAAACTACCAGGAAAGCCGACGTTTCATCTGACTACTGAAGGCCAGCTTGAGGTTTTTAAATATTAAAATAAGTTATGCATATGTAAAGGGGGCGGGGCTGTGTGCTACACTTAGTCATGAACACACTGATATGCAAGCAACACTGTGTAGAACATGATCGTTATTTGTCCTTCTACACTTTGCAACTTTTCTACAGGTATGTGGATGGCTCTCTCTCTCTCTCTCTCTCTCTCTCTCTCTCTCTCTCTCTCACACACACACACACACACACACACACACACACACACACCCCGGTCGATTGCTGCGGTCTCAAGAGGAGAATATACTTACAGAACTTTGCAGGGATCGTCTTTCCTAGTGACTTTAGGATGAGATGACCCTTTGCTGAGTCCAGTGTCGTCCTTACCTGGTCAAGGAGCCTTGACACTGGGAGGACGAGCAGACCCTTCCCTCCTCAGCTCCTTTGCTGGGGATCTTGGCGTAAAGTGGATAGAAAGTTCAAGGCCAGCCTCGACAACTTAGAATCTATTTCAAAATAAAAAAATGGAAATCAAAATAAGACAAAGGACCAGAGATGTAGCTTTATGACATATTTGCCTAGCTCCTGCAAAAACTCTGGGTTCAGTGCCCAGTATCCCCCGTTTCCCCCTCTCCCCTCCCTCCCTTCCTCCTTCTCTTTCTTCCTTTCCTTCTTTCATTGAGCTTGAGTGCACTATTTTCCTAGTCCGACCCGCCCCCCCCCATTCACTTAGCGTTGGATGTCAGTAAGACCCGTCTGTCCCCCTTGCTCCATCCACTTAGCATTAGATCGTCAGTGAGACCCCCCCTCGCTCCATCTACTCAGAGTTGGCTTTTACACTGGTGCTCGGGAATCCACTCTCAGGTCCTCACATGTGCACAACAAGCATGCTTCAAGCTGTGCCATCTTCCCTCTGGTCGCTGCCTTTGCTTTTGCTTAAAGGAAACAGACCCTATGGAGTGACCCAAAGTGTTCTCAAAAAAAAAAAAATCTCAACCTGTATGTTTCCATACCTCCAGCTGTAGGATAAACATTTCTGACGTGAAGCCCAGCACAGAGCTCCTCCTGAAGTTCTGCAGTGAGGTACCCTTGAAAGCATGGTCCTTCTCTCCACCCTGATGAGACCCCTCTGGTGCATCTTCAGCACCATCCAAGAGCTGACGTTGAAGGGCAGAGATGGGAGCAGGTGCCCTGCCACATGTGAAACTTGTCCAGCATCTGGTGCATGAACAGAAAAGAGGTGGCAAGACAGACACCCCCCCCACACACACACACACCTCCAAGTCCCCAGAGGCAGCAGTTCACCCCAGTCCTGAATTAGAATGCCAGAGGCTTTGCTGTGTATCTCCAGCGAGCACTGCTGGGTCTGAGCCCCGAGAGCCCCTTCTGTCCAGTGACTATGTTGGGTGAAGCTCTGAGAATGGAATGTGCTGATCGTAGTCCTCAAGTTTCTGTCAACACCTGTGTGATCAAAGCCAAGCAAAGCCATAGGAGCTCTTGTTCATCGGAGCTGCTGGGAATGCAAAATGGACTTGCCACTTGGGAGAGAGCTCCGCCATTTGTTACAGAACTAAACACCGTCACCACACAACCCAGCAACTGCATTCCTTGACCCAAAGAGGTTGAAAGCTGTATTCACACACACACACACAAAAACAAAACAAAAACAAAAACAAACAACAACAACAACAAAAACCGTGCATACAGAACAGATTTATTCACAACTACCTGAACCTGGAGGCAACTGTAGATTTCTTCAGTATGAAAATGGGCTAGAGGTGCTTCAGTTACACAGTGGAATATTATACAGCGACCAAGAGACTGGAGGTAGGATACCAGAAGATGTGGAAGAGCATTGGCTAAATGCAAGAAGCTATTCTGAAAGTCCCTGAATAGGCAGAAGACAGACAGAAGAAAGACTTGGTGGCCAGGGATGTGGAGGATGGTGTGGAGGGTGAACAGTCACAGCACATAAGGTTTTAGGACAGTGAAGTGCCTGTAAAATCTGCGCCTTGTGGGACCAGGTGGGGTCAGCATCACTCAAGGACCCTGTGGGATCTGTACCACGAGGGACCTAGAGCTTTATGCGAGACCTGTTATCCTCGGTATCGCTCCACGGCCCTGTCATGGAGGAAGTGCCACGCCCTGCTCTGAAAGGGCTCTTGGCTTTCTCTCTGGCAGGATCTCTGTGTTTGATGTTCTTTCACAATGCCATCTTGTTTTTCTGGTTGTAGGGAACAGAAACCTTCTGCTGGTCTACAGAAGGCCTTTAGATCTTCAGAAGAAAGCCACCCATAAGCCCAAGGGATCATTACTCCTCATAAAATGAGTCAGGCACACATTTCTGCGGGTCCACCCCATCCTCTGGCAGGCCCTCCTGACTCCTTCCCTCTCTCTTCCCACCTCCTCTAGGGGAATAAAAAGCGCTTCGTGATTTATGGACGATGGCGCTTCTTTGTTCCCATAAGAGCCTCGGAGACTCTTTATTTTAAACAACTTTGTAGTTCCCGTGTAGGAGTAAAGTTTGCCTGTATCTGAACGCCTCGCTTCCCCCTTTCTGAAGGCTAATGTGCCACTGTCTGGGTTTCAGATGGCTCCACAGTCTGCAGTCACACAAGCCTCCTCCTGGGATGGCTTTCGGATCTTTTCTAAGGACACAGACCAGATGGTTCCAGCCCTTTAAACCTTCTGACTATGGACTGATTCCTAGTATCCTGGGTACATTATGAGAGATGAGCTACTTGGGAATGTATTTCTGTGATTGGCAGTCCAAGACTGTCACTCTGTTTGGAAATTTCATGGTGTAGGAGGCTGGACACCATGCCTGCAATAGTCAATTTACCTTTTATTAAAAAGGGACACACACACACACACACACACACACAGAGAGAGAGAGAGAGAGAGAGAGAGAAACTCTCAGAGAAGGGCACTTGGGTGGTGTACAGTCACACTTGTGTGTGCTTGTGAGCATAGAGGCCAGCAGACAGCTTTGGTTGTCATTCTTCAACTGCATCTACTTTATTTTCTGTTTTTGTTTGTTTGTTTGTTTGTTGAGACAAAGTCTTTCACTGTCTTAAGACTCTAGAGTCTGCCTCCCTAGAGCTGGGATTCCAAGCTGTTGCGTCCTGCTCTTTATAAGGGGATAGAACTCAGCTCTTCACTACCAACTGAGATATCCAGCCTCAGAAGGGGACAATGCCAAGGCCAGATATGTCACTGTCCTGTTTACAGCCAGGCAGACAGGACCTGGAGGCACAAGACACTCTCTGGGTAGACCAAGTTCCCTCTGCACCAAGAGAGCAACTGTACCTACCTACCTACCTTGTGAACTGGCTGATAAACTTGTCTCAGTGCTCGGTGGATGGAGTCTGAAGTCAGTCTACACAGTGATCTTCCTGTGAAGGCACCTAAGAAGGTAGCTAAGAGTGAGCGAGCTTCGCACCGCTTCATTCCAGGTTAGATGAGGGTTACTCCGTGGGCCTGTTCAGTAAGTGAGCTTTCGGGCTCAAGTGGTGTGCGGGCAAGTCACAGCCCAGCCTCAATGGATCAGGTCCTCCCCAGGGCCACCCGTGTCATCTCACAAAGCTCTTTATGTCTTCATGTGCTAGAAGCACCCGATCTCCATGTCCACTTGCTGGCATGTGACACAGAGCTTTCTGGCACCCCATTTTCATGTCCACATCAAAGTCCAGACACAGGGCTTTCTGGAGTAAATTTAGCCTTTTAAATGGCTTATCATTTTTCTGCTTCTCCTTTATTGTGTTGACCTAAAGGTAATTTGAAATTCCTATGAAGAGCACAGCGGTCTAGCCTGGTATGGTGGTGGAATGTTGTTCACATCTGCCACGACTTCTCTAAAGTTCAGATTTTTTACTGTAAAACAATCCGCATCACTTGAAGGAACCCAAGCACGGGTCACTGTGTTCGTGTGCCTACACAGTTCCTGTAGGACCATTTACCTAAAAAGTTGGAATTTCTCCATCAAGGTGTGGTTGAAATATAGTCAATAGTCATTCAGCAAGACAGAGTGAGTACACATATTTCTAATCTCTATACTAGATGAGTGCAGCCCCTGGTCTGTGAGCCACACATGGCTAAAGATAGTTATGAATTTGGTTCAATACAAACTCATAAACTTATTTAAACACTGAGAATTTTTTTTAAAATTTGATCGCTTGGAACTTAGTGAACATCCAGTTATGTTATCAAAAGTAATACAGGCCTTAGAGCAAACACATACACATGCTCACAAACAAGTGTACACATACACACACACACACACACACACACACACACACACACACCCCTTTGGGCTATACCAGTGGTTCTCAACCTTCCTAATGCTGCAATCCTTTAATACAGTTCCTCATGTTGTGTTGACCCCCAACTATAAAATCATTTCATTGCTATTTCATAACTGTAATTTTGCTACTGTTATGAATTATAATGTAAATATATGATATATAGGATATCTGATATATAGTCCCTGTGAAAGGGTCATTCTATCCCAAAGGAGTTGTGGCCCACAGATTAAGAACTACTGGTCTATTCTGTTACCAAAATAATACTGTCTTGATTATGCTAGGCTTCTTGTGAATCTAGAAATTGGTAGTAATTATCTTAGTGTTCCACGGTAGTTAGTTAGTTAGTTAGTTAGTTAGTTAGTTAGTTAATTTGTTGAGATAGGGTCTTGCTCTATGGCATAGGCTGACTTCAAACCCTTAATCTTCTTGCCTGAGTCATTCAGTAAGACAGTGCCTGAGTTTCCTAAAAGGTAGAATCAGGGAAGTGGGGAGCCAGGCCTGAAGCCCACCTTACTTTAAAAGGTTGTGTTGGCAATTGTAAGTGCTTTACAACTCTGTATGAATGTAATTATCAAATTAAGGGGGGAAGACCCCATTGGCAGCTCAGCCCTGTATACATAGATTCAAACATTCAGCTCT
Organism: Mus minutoides; assembly: GCA_902729485.2. NCBI lineage: Eukaryota > Metazoa > Chordata > Mammalia > Rodentia > Muridae > Mus > Mus minutoides. The sequence continues at coordinate 46,863 of LR749528.1, forward strand.
TAAAACTTTCTTCTCTGTCACCACTCTTCTTTGCTCAAGAAACTTTATCTAACTGAGTGTTGACTGTGTGAAATAGGAACACAAAGCAAAGACTTAAGGAAAACCAACCATAAAGACCTTTATTTTAAATCAATTCTTTGGTAGGCATATAATTTTAACATTTTGCTGAAAGAAAAACAAATCTGCATACTTATGGGTGTGCCTGTCTCTCTTTACATAGAGCATTAATTTGGGGCTGAAGGTCTGATCCAGTAGGGTGTAAATGCTAAACAAACAAACAAACAAACAAACAAACAAACCTTTGGCATTTTTTAGAGTTGATCAGTATTTTGATTTCAGAATCATCAATGTTGAGAATTCAGCTCTGTTGAAGTGCAGGCACTTTCACCAAAATGGCAAATGTATGTTCAAGACCTCTTCAGAAACTGCGGTAAGTTTGTCCTGATCTCAAGTCAAAAATCATTCCACAATTTTTTTGGGAAAGTCAACTCAGCAAGTCAGTTTCTGAAGTCAGCTGTTCTGGCATCATTCATTGAATGCCAAGCAAGGCTCTTCTGGTCCTTGCTGAGAGCTGGTGGAGGCTTCTGAGTCTTCCATTCTTAATTTCAAATCACTGTTTTCATAAGAACAGAGACCTCTGAACACACAGCATCAGCACGGTTCATGACAGTTGTGATGTCAGGTGTAGAGTCCCAGTGAGGTATCTCCTGGATCGGGTTAGCCAGGGGGCATGTTCGTGTGTGTGTGTGTGTGTGTGTGTGTGTGTGTGTGTGTGTGTGTGTGTGTAGGGAGTGGGGGTTGTCTTGCTTACTTTGATTGATATGGGAAAACCTAGCCGCTTGACTTCCCTATGAGGATGCGCTATAACCTGGAGCTGTGAGATCAAACTCAGGCTGTCAGGGTTGGTGGCAAGCACCTTCACCGGCCAAGCCCTCTCCACAGCCCTGTGCTTCATTTTCAACACTTTTAATTTGTTGATTCAATGTTATGAAAGGTATATTTGTTTAAAGGAAGATTTAGTAGAAACTAAAATAATTCTTTCCAGTGCAGCCTCGCCCCCCCACTCCCTTTCTAAACCACAAAACACACTCATTTCAGATACAGGGATAAAGAATCTTTGATTCTTTAAAAATTCCTCAAAGATGCTGAATGAAGCTAATGTTCTGTTCTGTGTTAAAAGAAACAGATCTCCGAGTTCTGACTCCTTTTTGTTAGTTTGAAACCTTCGCTTTCTTTCAGACTCATGGTATTTTTTTTCAAAGTCTCAAATCAATACCGGTCACTGGACTTGCACTGATCCTTATTTGACCTTTGACCTATGTGAAAGTTCAGTTTTGAGGGCAGATGAGGAAGGAGAGGTCTGGTAGGTTGAAGACCGGCAATCTAGAAACATCCACTATCAAAAATGTAGCCACCTCTGATGACCTTAATCATAGGCAGGCCATAAAGTGTGTCATCAACCAGCTTGCAAGTATATATTTATAAAAATTGATATGTTTTGAAAGCCATTTTTATTTATTTTAATTATCATCTCAAGTACATGCGGCTATTACTACGCTACCCATTTGTTTCAGACAAGAGTGTTACTCAGTGGCTCAGGCTGGCCTAGAAATCAAGATCTTCCTGCCTCTGCCTCGCCAGTGATGGATTACTGATGTTACCACCAGACCCAGAGAAACAAGAACGTTTAGTGTTCTGTTACCAGTGATGGCTCGGTATAATTACATCCACCAAGTTCTGCAAACAACAGCTAGCAAAGGTTCCGGACATTTGCAAGGTAAAAGGATGCTGTGGATGTAACTCAGCTGGAGGCCTCTTCTGAAGACGGTGGGTGAGGACATAGTGGAGTGAAATAATATGGAGTGAAATAATATGGAGTCTGAAGTCAAGTGTGGAGAGAGATGTTCTTTGAAGCGCAGTGGAAGAAGAATTGCCTGACAAGTGCAAGGTCCTGGAGTCAGTGCCCAGGCCCGCAAAACAAACAAGCAGGCAGACAAATGGATGGATAGATAGATAGATAGATAGATAGACAGACAGACAAACGTGTTAACATGTCTTCAAAAAGCTTTCTGAACCTTCTAAAGGTGACTATTTCTGTACACATACCTGGCATCTGCTGAACTCTGGAAGGGGGTTCAGGCTTCTATTTACTGGGATGTGCCTCTTATTGCATTGGAGAGGTGGGTAGAGGAATCCTGCAGAGGGCTGCTATAGAGGCACAGGCACCTAGGAGCTTGCGAAGTACCCCTGCAGGGATAATTGAAACCAGATTCAGAGCAGTGTTTAGTACCAACCCACTGTTCTGGCTCTGACAAAGCCAAAGATGCAGGGAAGGGACTTTTCCTGAGTTCGTATTTGGATACATTCTCTGTTCTTTATTGAACATTTTGGAAGGCAGTTTCAGCTTCCCAGGGTAAAATCATCATCTGTGACAAACAGTGATACCCAGCCTTTTCATGAAGAATAGGGTTGGCTGGCTTCTGTGGAACAACTGAAGATCAAAACAAACCAGGATGTCAGTGAAGGTATCTCTCAGGCTGACCTCACACACGGGAGCAGCTTCTAGGGATGGATGCTTCCACTGAGAGGGAACTGTGAACCTCTCTTCTCTTGCCTTGCTGGTGCATTCCCCCCACCCCTGGTCCAGTATGTGAGTGTGTGTGTGTGTGTGTGTGTGTGTGTGTGTGTGTGTGTGTGTACAGATGACAAACTTGCCACCCAGGAGTGGGGACATGAGCTTGGATCTCCAACATGATGGGTTGGTGAACTCCAGGTTCAGTTGAGAGATCATGCCTCAGGAAACAAGATGGAAAGAGATTGAGGAAGTCATCCAACTTCAGCACAGTCAACATGTGCATGCACACACATGTGCACGCATGTGCACACACACACACACACACACACACACAGAGAGGCTCACAATCCTCTCTCTCACACACACACACACAACACTCCCTCTCCCCCATGAGGAATGGGGTATAAGTTTCTACATTTCATTGAGTTATTGGGGTACTCACCTCTGATAAACTTTTACACATCTGTTATTTTGTTTGTTTGTTTGGTGGTTGGTTCGTTGGTTTGGTTTCCTGTTAATCTGTTACTGGCTGATTTCTAACTCCTGTGGCTCAGAATTAATGGTTCTGAGATTCATCCACTTCGTATATATCAGTAATGTGTCCCTCTTATTGGCTCAACAGTTGTTCCCAGTAAATGCAGCTTGACAGAAGGGGACAGAGGTGGACTGTTTCCAATGTCATCATTGTAAACAGAACTACAGTGCAGATTCTCATACAATTGCTTTTGCTTGTTTGTTTAGATTAGGATTACTGATTTTCATCTAGTCCTCAACATCTTTTAAATTACGTGTGTGTGTCTGGGGGGGGGGGTGTTTATGCACATGGGCATGGTGTCTGAAACCAGCAGAGGGAGTCGCATGCTCCCCTGGAGACAATTATGAATCTCCCCTAGTGGATGCTGGGAATTGAATTCCAGTCCTCTGCAAAGTCAGCAAGTTCCTGGCATAAAGGTGACCTGCACCTGTAATTCCTGCACTGGGGAGGCAGAGGCAGATAGTTCTCTGTGAGTTCAAAGCCAGCCTAAATTACTGGGTAAGACCCTATCTTAAGAAAAACCAGCAAGTACTCTTAGCCAACTGCAGCCCTAGCTCAGACATCTGTATAACCCCACATGTGTTAGCGGAAAATGGAATCAATCCTTACTTTAAAACAGTATATACTACAAGAGGGGCATTTATTGCAGCAAGCCCCAAATGAGTTGAGGTCTATGGCTGTCATTGGGCCACAACACTTGTTACCAGAGGCGACACCACCCCTCTCACACCTCTGCTTCTGTTCCCTGCATTCTGTTGACCAGTGACACAACAGAGTCTCTAATTAGTCGTCTGTCCCTGCTTATTAATGCCACAAATTGTTCAGACTAGAGAAGCATTGTGAGCTTTCTATGAAAACTCAAGAATGTGCAAGAAAGACTAAAAAGAAAACAGAAGCCCTTGAAAGAAGACAAAGAACTCATATGATGCTGTGTGACTTTTCCTGGAGAGACATGAAGAAACATTTACTGACCCCAGATAGGGAACGTAACACACACACACACACACACACACACACACACACACACCACAGAGAACTGTTGGGTGTTGATCTGGTGTTGTGTATGCAAATGCTAAATACTGGCTCCCAAGATCTGGTTGCCCCCTGACTAACAGACAAGCAGATCTTCATGTATACTGAGTGATGCTATGTAAATTGCTCTCCAGTTTAAAGCTATTAGTTAAATAAAAGTGGCCATACTTTTATTTTTATTAGTTAAATAAAAGTGGTCAATTACTGGGGAAGAATAGAGGCGGGCAGAGTTTCAGTTACTGGGCTGGGAGGTCCCCAAGACAGATTTATGGAGCAGAAGTAACCTGGAAGAGACTCAAACAGCAAGTTTTTGGGGATAGCATCTAGAAAGTAGACAATCTAGTGTATAGAAAAAGAGATTAGAGGTAATCCCCCAGTAATTGTGCAAGAGCTGATTAAAAATTTCAAAGGACTCTAACTCGATTATTAGGGGGCCTGTCCAGGTCATATTAATAACTAATAGAGTTATTAAATAACTATTAAACTCAATTTACAGGCACTATTTAAAAAAGAAAAGAACAGATTGAGAACAAAGCTGTCTAACCAATTTCTCTTTACTCCTGGGAAACTTGGTAACGTATTTACATTTCAGGACATTCCTGTTGCTATGAAGCTCTGGTCAATCCTTACCAAGGAGTCAGAACACCAGGTTCACAAAGTTTTTTCCAGTGGGTTTTGACCAGATTGCTTACGGAGGGGGTTATCATCCAGAAGCCTCTACCCATGGGCACTGGTAGTCAAGTACCACAGCCTTCCTTTTCATTCGTGAAGCCAGAGAACTTGGTGGCAAGAAGTGCGCTCACCTGCTCCGAGCTCACTGTGCTGGAATCCAACAATCACCTGATGGAAGCTCAGAGCTGACAAACGATTCACCTCTACAAAGTACCACAGAGACTTTGCTCCAGTTTGAATCAGGAATTCTCTCCACTCAGGTTTGAGACCAGTCCCCAGCATGGCACCTTCAGGAGATGGGGCTTAGTGAGAAGTTCTAGAAGGTGTGATATCTAATTTTGATTGTCATATTGACAGGATCTGGAATCACCTGGGAGACAAACCTCTGCACATGTCTGAGAGGGACTGTCTAGGTTAGGTTGGTTGGGGGTTGGCTGGGATCCTAGGGATGGAATTCAGTCCTTGGGTATATATAAGAAGGAGAAGAGGAGACGGGCACCAGCATTCACCCATCTGCTTCCTGACTGAGATTGCAATGTAGCCAGTGGCCTCACACTCATGCCACCCACACGGTGTCTGTGCCCACACTTAATGTCCACACTCAGAGCCTACGGTCACTTAATGTCCATGTCCACACTCAGAGCCTACGGTCACTTAATGTCCATGTCCACACTCAGAGCCTACGGTCACTTAATGTCCATGTCCACACTCAGAGCCTACGGTCACTTAATGTCCATGTCCACACTCAGAGCCTACGGTCACTTAATGTCCATGTCCACACTCAGAGCCTACGATCACTTAATGTCCATGTCACACTCGGTCACTGTGCTGGTTAGTCTTGTGTCAGCTTGACGCGAAAACTAGAGTTATCAGGAAGGAGGGAACCTTAGTTGAGAAAATGCCTCTATAAGATCTGGCTGTGAAAATTGTGGGTGGTGCCATCCCTCGGCTGGTGGTCCTGAATTCTATAAGAAAGCAGGCCGAGCAAGCCACGGAGAGCAAGCCAGTAAGCAGCACCCCTCTACAGCCCCTGCATCAGCTCCTGCCTCCAGGATCCTTCCCTGTCCTGACTTCCTTTGGTGATGAACAGCAATGTGGAAGTTTAAGCCAAATAAACCCCTTCCTATCCAACTTACTTTTTTGGCCATGGTATTTCCTCACAGCAAGAGAAGCCCTGACTAAGACAACTACACAACCTCAGTGGCCACTGAAGAGAACGGCTGCCTCCACCATCCACAAGAACACAAACAAGCAGCCTCTGGTCTTCTTGCTCTGTAACCGTTTGCCTTGTCTAACACAAAGACTGATGGCTTTACAAACGGACAGGGCTATGAGCTGCCCAGACATTATTCTGGGTATTTCTAGATGGGTCTGACCTTTGAACCGGTAGATTGAGGACTATGAGATGGCTCAGTGGGTAAGGACCCTGACACCAAGCCTGATAACCTGAGTTGAAATCCCAGAGCTGACATGGTAGAAAGACTCCTGCAGGCGTTGTCCTTTGCACAGACACCAGTGCACACTTCACTGGTCACACCTCAAACGTGCACCAGAGCCTCTGGAGTCGCCTGCTCACCTTCTGCCCCCCAAGACTTTCAAGTCGGCCCCGACCTTAAGCGCTTCTGTGTGGAAGAAGCTTCCCTTGCTCTCTCCCTGACCCTCGTGATGAAGGCTCATGCCTTGGGAGTCTTCCCTTTTTTCATTTTCCAGATGGAAGCATGCTGAACAGATTGACCAGAATCTTACAGTGTGGAACCAGAACTTCCACATGGCCTGAGTTTTCTTGGTTAGTTCCTCAAGCAGGCTTGCCACCATCTGTGTGGTCAATTGGGCAACGTGTGTGTATAAAGAAGCCTTGGATGCCCTCAGTTCTGGGATATGTCCCTGAAAGCCCTGGTTTCTTAGCTTCATGACCCATGTGTGTGGTCAGTCAGCAGTATGGCACCTTGCAGACCTCCCTGACTGTGATCTGTGGTGTCCGTGAGAACGCTGAGATGGAGCATAGAATGAAAAGCCATCCACCAAATCTGAGCATCTGGATCATCGTTTAGGCCAAATGTTTCTGTGGTTGAGGAGATGGCTCAGCTGGTGAAGTGCTTACTGGGCCGGAATGAGAATCTGAGATGGATTTCTCCAGCGCTCACATATAAAGTGGGGTATGGTGGCTTGCACTTGAAATCTCAGCATTAGGATGGTGGAGACAAGAGAATACTTGGAACTTGATGGTCAGCCAGACTAAACACACACACACACACACACACACACACACACACACACACACACACACACTAGCTGTTTCTGAGCAGTCTGACTAGCTTCACAAGGGCTTCCCATAAAGCTCTTATGCTTGACCTAGGACCTTCTTAATAATGTGTGATGTATGCATCCCTCCCCCCCAAATATTCACTTATGTGTATCTATTGCTCCTGGGCCAGCTGCAAGGCCAGAGTATCACTGCACAGCTGTTTGGTCCTCACAAGAAACTCATTGAGTCTGAGACCCAGGGTATGACTGATGTAGGGCCTCCTCAGCACCCATGTTGTCAGGTGCTCAATCTGCCCTTGAGAGACTCTGGAGAGGACGTCTATACTCTCTGAAGTTGGCTTGCACATCTCAACAGCTTTGGATCACCCTGGGGCAGCACACAAGGCTCACTGCGAGCGAGCTCTGTGCAATCTAGGAAATGGCCAAGGTCTCCAGAGAACAGTGAGCACACGGAGAGCACGTCTCACTCTGCGACCATGTCACGTCTGCTCTACCGCTCAGCGGGTCCCCAGAAATCTTGCCAGTGAGATGTTTTTGTTGGTATAGTGACAGAAGTTGCTTGTGTCTGTCGGCAAGGTCAGATACCGTGGGGAGCTCGTGTTCTGCTGCTGAGAACTGAGCAGTTACATGTTTGAAGCAAGAACTCAGAAAGTCAGCTGTTTTACTGAGATGTGTGTAGAGGGTACTCAGCAGCTGGGAGCTCCGCTTCCCAGGCCACTTGCAAACCACAGAATGCCCTGAAAACAGCCTTCCCCAATTGCATGACTCCAGAAGTCCCCAAGATGCCATTTGGGTACAAGTCTCACTTATTCTGAAGATGCCAGGGGTTAGGAACACTGCTTTGGCAACATGAGCAAACACAGATGAATTTGAACCTTTGGGAACTTAGTCCTATTTCTTTGGGAATTCTGAAAGGTATTTCTAAGCAGAATGCCTAAGTGATGGCTTCTCAAAGACCCCACCGGGTCACCAGCAAGATCGGCTGTGAAATGTCCTCTCCTAGTTGTAGAACTTCCTGCCACAGGGATGGGGAACTCAACTCTAGAGTCCTCCCGGAGAAGAAGTGCCCTGCTCATGGAGGACAAGGAGGGACATGGATAGGACATGGATAGGGAACAGGGTCAGGGATAGCCAGCCTCAGCCATCATGGAAAACTGTAAAAAGAGTACTCAAAAAACTGAAACAACGGCTATGTGAACCAGTAATCCTACCTCTAGGGAAAATCCCACTTCCAGAGAAACCGAAGTCAGAATTGGAAGAGACATATGCGCTCCAGCTTTTGGGGCCAACTTAAGGTTGTACCTGTTTATGAGTGGATAGGGTAATGTGGTCTGCATAGATGAAATGGAATCCTACCCAGCCTTTAGAAGAATGGAATGCATTTCTTATTTATGACAGCATGCGTGGAGCTGGAAAACGTCATGCTCCTTGAAATGTGACAGACAGAGATGACAAATCTTACCTGATCTCTAGTGTTACTGCCATAGAAGTATCTAGGGGTGGGGGGCAGGGGGTCAAGCAGGGAGGAAATGGGGTCCAGCTGAGGCAAGAGTGAAGTGTTGGGAAGAGGAACACATTTTGATGTTTACAAAGCAACAAATGTACCGTGCACGTCACAAGAACTTCAAGTGTTTCACCACAGAAATGCCAGGGAGGTGAGGTGGTAGTTGTGTTGCTTGGCTTGATTTAATCATCACTCATTTTTATACATATATCAAAGCATCAGAGTTTAAACTGTGTGTTTGTGTCTGTGTCTGTGTCTGTGTCTGTCTGTGTCTGTGTCTGTGTCTGTGTCTGTGTCTGTGTCTGTGTCTGTGTCTGTGTCTGTGTCTGTGTGTACCAACTAGTTTTAACTGCCAGCTGACACAACCTGGAGTCTCCCGAGAAGAATCTTCATGAGGGATCATCCAGAAGAGATCAGCCTGTGGGTTCCTCTGTGGATTGTCTTGATTATCAACTGTTATAGGAAGATCTTGCTCAAGCTGCCTCAAACCACCTCTCACGCTTCTGTGCCATGCATCCCCCATGGTGATGGAATGTACCCTGAGACTGTGAGTCAAAGTGGACCCTTTCTTCCTTAAGCTCTGACAGATGCTTTTGTCACAACAACTGGTCACTGATACTGTCACTGTTGCCTACATACCCAGGAAGATGTTAGCTCCCCCTTTCTCTCTCCCTCTCTTTCTCCATCTCTTCTTTCCTCGTGCCCCTTTCCCAGTTTCTCCTGCCCAAGGAAGAGACCGATCCTTCCTAGGCTGTTGTCACAGCCTAGGAAACTTGGGAGACTCTAGCTTGTTCATCACCACAGCTAGGCCAGGATCACAGGGCACCAACATGGTTGATATGAAGAGTGGTCCAAGGCTGAGAGGGAGATGACTGTATCCTAGCAGGACCGTGTGCAGGCATCAAGGCAAACAGAAAATGTACTCAGGTGGTCTTTCTATTGTCTGCTCCATAACAAGAAAGACATAGAAGGACAGGTTTGGGTGTGTTGCACATTCTTAATTCTCTGTCCACTCTCGGCACAGCAGAGTTTAAGATTGTCTCTCTGTACCTGAGTGTTCACATCCATTGACACAACCAGTCCCAGATGTAGTGTAAGAAAATTTGCATCTGTCCTGAGACTTTTCCCTCACCATTGTTCCAGAGACACTGGAGGAAAAATAACTAAGGATATAGAGATTATGTGCATGAGATATTACAAATGACACCTGCAGGTCTCGGTCTGAGGAGATGGCTCAGTGATTAGTGGGGGAGGGGGGACCTGAGTTTGAATCCTCAAAACTCACAAGAAAGTTGGACAAAGTGGTGTGACCATCCGAAATCCCACAGAGCCTCCAAGGGACAGGGAGGTGGGGATAAGAGAATTCCTGGAAGCTTGAGGGCCAGCCAGCTTGATGACTACAGTGTGACAATGACCAGGGGACCCTGCCTCAAACAAGACAGAAGGTGAACACCAACACCTGTGGTTGCCCTCTGACCTACACACACAAACACACACACACACACACACACACACACACACATTCTCTCTCTCTCTCTCTCTCTCTCTCTCTCTCTCTCTCTCTCTCTCCCTCTCTCCCTCTCTCCCTCTCTCTTTCTCTCTCACACACACTGTGTATGTCTCTCTCACATACATACCCACTCTCTCAAACTGTACATCATGAATGCCATATCAAGAAAGTCTTTATATATACTCCTGATGGTGATACACTCTAGGCTATTTTGGGAACCCAGGAAGAACAAGGACCACGGGGTCCTGGCTCCCGTGGAACTAGTGTGGGAGCCATAGGCTGTGAAGGCTACTCTAGATCCTGAGAAGCAGAACTCAGAATTAGACCAGGGCATGGTGGTGGTGGCTGGAGGCGGGAGTCTGATCTTAGTGAAGACCTGCTGGACTTGGAGTCCCAAGACCAACAATGCCACATTTGGCCCTGAGCCCAACAAGGGAGCCGACAATTCCAGTCACAAAGGTTTGCTCCAAAGAAAATGAAAGAGGATGAAGAAGGAAAGTGACCCTGGAGGAGAGATGACCTCTGTTCTCCACTTAGCCCCATTCCCTTCTCTTCCTACCTCTCCCATTTACCATTTGAGACTGACGTTCTCTGTGCTAAATATTCCCTGTGTTTGTTTCTCTGTCTCTTTCTGTTTATCTCTGTTGCTCTCTGTCTCTCTGTGTCTCTCTATGTCTCTCTGTCTTCCTCCTCCTCCTCTTTCTCTCTCTGCTGTTTGTGTAGGTGGGTGTGTAACTATCTGTCCTCATCTCTTTTGCCCCATCTGTGCTTTCTCCTTTTTCTTGCCCCCCTCCCTCCCTGTCCCTCCCTCCCTCCTCCCAGCTTAGTGAGAGTGTTGTGGGAAAATGGGGGAGGGGGAATCCGGGATGATACAGAGGATATGGAGCAAAACCAGCTCTCAGAGGCTACATTCCAGGCCTGAGAACAATACATCATATTGGCTCAAGGTTGGCAAGCAGAAATTAAAGATGACATTTGAAAGGGTGATGGATGAGAGACAGAAAGAAGATGTGCAGCAACGGTTTCCATACCCCTAACATCTTTCCTCTAGTCTGACATATGGACAGAGGACCTGAATGAAAGCAGCTTCACATAAGGAATGGCTAGTGGCTGGAGGGAGCTGGCAGGAATCAAGACTGAGAGTAATTCAGTTTTTCCCATCAGAGCAGGATTTATGCCCAGTTCACAGCCCTTGGAGGAATTTCCCTGGCCTTTCTACTTCGTTGTGAAATTTCTGGCCCCGGTATCTCTAAGCAGATGCAAATGTCAGCAGGGAGGGGGTCTGATCCAAAGAGAAGTAGCTCTTTGTCTCTCCCTGCAAATTCAAAACAAAAAAAAATTCCCATTTTCGTAAGCATGACTGCTTCTGGATCAAAGTCAGAGGCTGGGAGCAGCTGGGGCCTGAGTGAAGGGGCCCTGGCATGCAGATGCAGCCTGGTGGGGAGGTGGGCCAGAGGGTAGCCACAGCAAGCAAAGCAGAAATGGACCTTCATGCTTGTATTCCAAGAGAACAATGCGTGTTTCTCTCTGGATTAGAGACATGTTTTACAAGCAACCATTGCTGTAGGTTTTGGTGAGGATAAATCTTTTGCAGAAGGCTTGAGTAGGAAGTGCAGGAAAGTTTCTCACTCTGCAGGGAAAAGGTCTTGGTTTTCAGTGCCCGTACTGCACTTTTATCAAACTGGTCTTACATCAGTGGCACAGGGGAGCCCTGGATTTGGTTCTGCACTCAGTCAGGATGGTCATCAGGTAGCCTGTCAGGTCCTGACCAGCCAAGTCCAGAGGTGGGATGGCATGGGGGAGAGCAGAGCCCTCCTAGATGGGCACAGTGTGGGCGACCCTGCCCTCAGAGTCCATCACAATGCTGCTGGTGCAACCAGAGACATCCAGGGACAGCACAGCCTGGATGGCTATATATATGACTGTGGTTTTGAAGGTCTCAGGGACAGCACAGCCTGGATGGCTGTGCACCTGACTGGGGTTTTGAAGGACTCAAGCATGAGCTGCGTCGTCTTTGACAGTTGGCCTTGGGGTCCAGGAAAGCCTCTATGAGTTACATAGGGTCACACACAACTTGTTGTAGAAAGTGTGGTGCTGTATCAACTCCTTGTCAACCCAGTTGGTGACAACACTGTTGCTCGATGAGTTACTTTAGGGTCAGAATGCCTCTCGTGCTCTGGGCTTCGCCACCCACATAGGAGTCCCTCTAGCTCAGGCCCACCGTTGTGCTCTCAAGGACATGCAACACCACGCAGGTTTCAGCTGCTCTAAGCAGAGATGAGTACTAGGACATGTGCAGCACAGATAGATGGTCCTTAAGAAAACTTAAACCAGCACCTCAAAGAAACACCTGCATGCCCTGTGTTTATTGGGACACCATTCATAACAGCTAAGACACAGACTGACATACAAGTTACAGCCAGAAAAAAAAGGGGGGGGAGTCTGGGAGATGTCACCTGGTGATGGGTGGAGTTTGACTCCTAGAACCCATGTAGGCAGAACCAACTCCTGAAAGTTGTCCACTCACTTCCACACACATACCATTGTGTGTGTGTGTGTGTGTGTGTGTGTGCGCGCACGTCCATCACAAAAACAACAATAAATATAGGATTTGTTATTTAAAGAATAGCTTCAGATGAAGCAAAAGAAAAATGGCCCATTTTTAATTTGATTTTAAATTGATCATACATACGTATTCTTTTTTTCATATTTGACATTCCTCAACAATCAAAAATAACCTTTCCCCTAGTTCTAAGAATTTCTAATGAGAGCTGGGCCAGCAGAGGTGTCATGTGTCTTCACTACATATGAGGAGGAGTAGCTATGAAAGCAATCTGTATTGAGTGAGCACTTCTTTGAGATCTGTTACCTGACCGTGAAGGGCAAGAAAAGCTGGGGCAGAGCCTCCTCATCCAAATTACTTAAGGTTCTTCCTGCCCCCACCTCTGGACCATGGACCTGCTCAGGACTGTGTTGGGACAAAGAGATAAGGAACATGAATAGCATTGGCTTCAAGAAGACAGCTATTACTTAACAGGCTGGTTATAATTCCCCAACCATTCTTCATTGAGTACAGAAAACATTTTTTTTTCTGCTTAGCCTAGTGAGACCTTTTATCTGAATAGATATAGTATTTTTTCAGATGTATTTCATAGTAATTACTCATTACTCATTAGAGTTTTTACTTTGGGCACTTATTTTGATGGATAACTTTAATTGTCAGCCTGACATAACCTAGAGTCACCCGGAAAGGAAAATCTCAGTGAGGGACTGTCTTCATTGAGTTGGCCCGTGAGTGTGTCTTGGCGGGGGTTGTCTTAAGTTAATTGATGTAGGAAGATCCAGCCCACTGTGGATGGCACCATTCCCTAGGCAAAGATTCCTGAGCTGTTGAAGAGTAGAGAAATCGAGTTGAGCATAAGCAAGCAAGCAAACAAGCAAGCACGAATGCATTCATTTCTCTCTGCTCTTGACTGTGAATTTGATGTGACCAACTTGTTCAAAGTTTGGTTTCTGCTTTGACTTTCTTACCATGTTGAACTCTAACCTGGAATTCTGAGCTAAAATAAACACATTTTTCCCCATAAGTCAGGGTATTTTAAGCACAACAACAGATATGAAACTAGAACATTTATAAATGCCATTACAGAAACAATACAGAGAGAGCCATACAGAGGTGCCTTTTACCCACTCACTATCTCCTAAGGATATCTTGTAGTCCCAAAACACAGTATTATAGCCAGGACTTTGTGGTCAGTGGACCCAAGATACAGATCATTTCCATCATCTAAGAGAACATCCCTTGGCATCTGTGCACACGCCCACATTCCCGCCCACCTATTTTTAAGTTTTCTTTTCCATTTGCTGTATCCCAATACCAAACCTACACATGCTTGATTACTGTAGCTATTAACAAGTCTCAGAATTTGGCAAATAAATTCTTCCACTCTTTCTTTTTCAAATTCTAGAGCTTTTGCTTTTCCATATACATTTTAGATTATCTTGACTAATGTTTGGCTAACTCTTCCATAAAGTCTTCTGCTTTTCTTTACATTATGTATTTATTTGGATGTGGGTACACAGGCATGCAGAGATCAACTTGCAAGAGTTGGTTCTCTCTTCCCACCCTGGGGTCACTGAGGAAGAACTGAACTCAGTAGTCCATCTTGGCAGCCAACCCCTTACCCAGTAAGCTATCTTGCCAGCCCTGTAGTTTTTATTTTTTTTTTACATCATATGCTTCTTATTAGTATTTAGAAACATAACTTGGAGTGCTGGTCTCATATTTTTGGACTTATTAATTATAGTTTGAGGTCGTCTTTTAAGGTCTTTGGGTTCTCCTGCACAGACAGCTGTCATTGATAGATGGGGGTGGACTTTTACTTCTTTCAAATCTATGTGCCCTCTCCCCTCAAAACACCCCCCCCACACACACACACACACTGTACAGCTGTGTGCTGGACAGAGAGTGCATTCTCTCACCTTGTTTCCTAACTTAGGAAACAGCATTCAATCCTTCACTGTTAGGTACATTAGGGGGTATAAGGACCTCGTAGACTTTCCTAGAGAGTGTGTTTGTTTGTTTGTTTGTTTGTTTATTTGCATCAACACCTCATTATGCATCCTGTCCTGGCCTCAAACTCACAATCTTCCTGTCCCAGCCTCCTCAGTGCTGGAATGTAGGACAGTCATGTGCCCCAAGGCTAGCTGTTGATGTTCCTTTTCAATCCAACGAAGGTCACCTTTATCCTATTTTTATGCCAGTTTTATCGCTAGTAGATGTAGGATTTGATGGAATACCTCTTCTATATTACTAATGTACCATGTGGTTTTCATTCTTCGGTCTATTAGCACTGTGGTCCAAACAGTTATTGACCATTCGGTTGGTACTATAATCCCTGAAATAAATCATCCTCTGTCATATTGCCTAATTCTTCCTATATTTTCAGAATTCTGTTTGCAATTGTTTCTTTAATTACATCTGTAGCTGTGTTCATTGAGGGATGTTTCTGGGTAGCTTTCTGTTTTCCATTGTCCCTGTACAGTTTTAGTATGAGGGTAAGACATTTTATGAAATGCACTGGCCACTATCCCCCGCCATGTCTGTTTACTGAATGAACTTGTATATAATTGATATTAACTCTCTTTTGAAACTCTAGTAGAATTATCCAGGAAACCATCAAGAACTGGAAGTTAAAAGAAAGAAAGAAAGAAAGAAAGAAAGAAAGAAAGAGAGAGAGAGAGAGAGAGAGAGAGAGAGAGAGAGAAAGAAAGAAAGAAAGAAAGAAAGAAAGAAAGAAAGAAAGAAAGAAAGAACTAGAGGTTTTATTTTGTTTTTGTAAGTCATTGAATTTATTATTTTTATTTGTGTGGTTAGTGGTGGCATTGAACTCTACTTGGATTTAAAAAAAAAAACAAAACGTCTCACGGCCTCCCCCATAAGTCTTATGAGAAATTTGTCAAATTGGGCTAGAGAGCTGGCTCAGCAGTTAAGAGCGCTTGCTGCTCTTGCAGAGGACTGAAGATCAACTCCCAGCACCCAGTCTGGCTGCTCACAACAGCTTGCAACTCCAGCTCCAAGGGATCCGACGCCCCCTTCTGGCTTCCATGGGTACCTGCACTCACGTGCATATTCCCCAACATGGACACATAAATTAAAATAAATCTTTAAAAAATATATCAGCTGACCTAGAAAGAGGTCTCAGCTCTTGGCCTTGCTGCTGGCCCCCACTCTCCCTGTCTCTAATCTTTTATATTCACTACTAGCTTCCTTCTGCTTTCTCTAAATCTATTTGGTGACTCTTTTCTATGTGCGTGTGGAATGAGATTTGTCCTTTTTCCTAATGACTGCACTTAGCCCTGGAAATCTCCTGACTACATGCCTGTTTAGTTGTGTCTCACTGATTGTCTTTCTGCTATTTTTTCCACTTTGATAAAGTCTGGCCTAGGTCCCAGTAAGTAAAGCTTCTGTAATCTCTCCATTGCTTGATACTTGGTTTATTCCCACTGTGGGCAGGTAAACTTTATTTTTCTTATTTAGTTTTCTATTCCTAGTCATAAACTTGACTCTGCAATCCAGCTTGGCTTGGAGGGGAATGAGGAAAATATGGAACTCCAAGAATTTCATTGAGAGCAGAAATTACAGAGGATTGTGAGCAGATGGGGTGGGGAGCTCTCTTGGGATACGGTCGGGGGTGCTCTTCTGAGCTACTAAAGTTCTGGTGGGAATGATCGCAGGTCAAAAGAATTAGAGTTTGTTCACAGTCAGAAATGGTGGTCTTCTTGCTGGTCTTGTCATTCCACGGCTCGCATGACGCTCATGCCGTCTTTCACCTTCCCAAAGGACACATGTTTGTCATCCTGCCACTCAATCTAGGCAATGAAGATTAAAAATAACACAACACCAACATCAACAAAAAACCTGGGAACTGCTTGTGTTTGGTCTAGCGTTGACCGTGGATGGGATGCCAGAACCTGTTTGTTTCAGGATGACCTTCTCATCTTCAAATTTCTCCTCATAAAAGACGCCAGTGCTATTATGGCATGTGACATCACCACCCTGGAACAATTCTGTGAGAGGAGTAGCCCCTCCCGACACCCCAGTTTTTAAGGTTTATTTAAAGATTTATTTGTTTATTTTCTGTATATGAGTACACTGTAGTTGTCTTCAGACATATCAGAAAAGGGCTTCAGATCTCATTCTCATTACGGATAGTTGTGAGCCATCATACAGTTGCTGGGAATTGAACTCAGGACCTCTGGAAGAGCAGTCAATGTATGTGAATACACTATAGCTGTCTTCAGATACACCAGAAAAGGGCATTGGATCCCATTCCAGATGGCTGGGAATTGAACTTATGACCTCTGGAAGAGCAGTCTCTCCAGCTAGGAGTAGCTCTTCTATCCAAACCCTTTCTCTCCCAAACTCAGAGCATGAGTTTCTGCTGCTGCCTTTGGAACTTTGCAAACAGCTTGAAGGAGATGCAGCCCAAGGGCTTGACCATGATGTGGAAAATCACAGTGGAGTTGATCATGGCTGCAGGAAGCAACAACAGGGCACAGTGACATCTGCAAAGCCAAGAAAACTTTTCAGTCAGTCCAGAGAAATGCATGCCCATACCCGTATTTCTGGATGTTGTTCTGAATGCTAAGCCAGAGTGATCAGGTGTGAGAAGGAATCGCACTGGCATGAGAGGAAGAGATGAATATTGTGAATGCCATGCTCTGCCAAGAGGCCCATGATGGCACTTTGTCCCTAAGTGTTCAGATACAGCAAGGGTGGTGTTAGCAAGAAAATGCACAACTGATTATGAAAGGAACTTGGGCAAGCAGAAAACATGAGCTCTCTGTGCTTGGAAAAGATCTAAACACAATTCTGAAATTAGTGGTAAATACAACCTAGAAACTCAGCCAGGGGGTGCTCAGCTGATAAAGTGCTTGCTCTGCAAGCCTGAGGATCTGAGTTCAATGCCCTGGAACCCATTAAAAATCCAGGCATAGTGGCGAATCCTTGTTGTGAGGCAGAGGTTGGTGCTCAGCAGCCAGTCAGCTTAGCTGAGCTGTGAGTTCCATATTCAATGGGAGACTGTCTAAAAAATAAGGTGGAAGCTGACTGAGGAAGATACCTGCCATCAACCTGTGGCCTTTGCATACATTCACAGGCACCTGTGCATGCACCCATGTGTGTGAGTGCATGCTCGTGTACGTGTGTGGGGGCATGCGCACATGCGAGCATGCACACACATATTAACCTATGGAAAATAAGTATGTAGGACCTGTGGGAGAATTTTAAATAGGGACTGTGAGTCTGACTGTCCCTGTTAAAAGCAGTACAATGCTGGCGTCATAGGAAATGGTGCTAGAGGAGGAGGCTGGTAGAAAATGTGGCTAGCTCTGGTCCTGTCGGGCGGAGTCCACCCGCCATGTAAAAAGTTATCAGTTTCAAAATAATGGATGCTTGTGAGCTGGAAGACAATTTGTTATTTGAAAAAAGTCCAAAATGCCTGTTAGCTGTTATTCCAGAATAAGTTTCACATAAATGATAGCATTGCGTATAATCATTAAACCAAGATGGTGCTACCAACCCAACAGGTAAATTGTATAGTCCTTGCCAAATTATGAAAGTCCTTTTTGAATATGGTATAAATTCCAGATGTCAGTGGGAGCAAATCTGACACATTAGACCTCACAGAAAAGTCTACTGCCGTTTAAAAGGCCGTAGACACATGCCAGGCTGCTGTAAAGTAAAACTTACAGGTGTTAAACTTGTCAAAGAGGGAATTCCTTAGTACAAAAGGTTTCTCACAAGTCATCAAGAAAAAGATAGATGACCAAGACCAAACCTGGACTTCAGAGGCCTTGAATGAGTGCTCCACAGAGGAGACAATAGTAAGGTAATAGGTAAATAGGGCTCAATGCCACTAATTAAAACACAAATCAAAACAACCACTGCATCCAATCATATGGACCTATCAGAAGTTTGCTGGAGAGAGTGTGGATAGCCTTTTCCACGGAACTGTAATTGGTAAGCCATTGGCAATACAACTCCGTTTCTTAGAAATTTATTGTGTACAAAGACAACATTGTGGTAATTGTTCCACACATTACACATGGTAATGGAAAACATGTTTTGTTTGGTTTGGTTTTAAGATCTGTTATAGATCTACATACATTTTCTCCACACACGAAACTTTTTTTTTTTTTTTTTTTGCAGAATTTTGGAACAAAATTGGATGTGAGTTGCCTGAGTTCCTCTGAAGAGAGATGCTACGTGATTGAAAGGAACCCATTGTGTGCTTAGAAGGCTAATAGTTCCAGGGGAGATGGATGGTGGTGCTGAGTCCTGGTGCATAAATGCAGAATACCAACAGCCTTTCTTGGCTAAGGCACGGCTGGGCTCTTATTTCTGGGAAAAAGAAGCAGCATGTCACAATTGCTTCCTCAGTGGACCGTGGGCAGGAAGGATGCCTTTGTGAAATGTGGTGTGGCTTCCTTGCAGCAGCTGTGGGTCTCAGGCCCTGGATGAGCGTTAGCTCCCTCAGAGACAAGCAAAAATACTTTACAGATATGGGAGCCAAATATACTTGAGTGGGGACTGGCTTTCCATGGGAAATCTCCACGGTTTGTGGGAGAGATCCTCAGGCTCGTTCCTTCCAAAGTTCACTAGCAAAGTCATCTGAGGAAATACGAAAAGGTGAGGGGTCCAGAGTCTCAGACTGTGGAGGAAGACGATACACGCCTCCACTTATTTAGGAAAATTAAAAATAAGATTGTTTTGGCCTGTCACTTTAAAGAAAGCTGAATCCCAAAGGGCAGGGCCCATGGCCTTCAGAAGAGGTTCAAGTGAGTCCCTGTGGGGTTTCTGGGAAGTGCTATCGCACGGGCATTAAACAAATGAACACAAATGATTCCAGGTAGTTGTGTCTGTCCAAGCAGCAGTCTGGCATCTAAAATACATCCTGATCTTGTTTTCTGTAAGAGAAATTCCTGGCTAGGATAAGCCTCAGCTGCTACCCCAGGTAACCCCTTCCATCAATGGACAGGCAATAACTGGGATTTCTCCTTGATTATTCCTCCATGAATGTGTATAGATGGGAGGGGGCGTGCACATGGGCCCACAGAGGCTGAAGGAAGACACTGTACTTCCTGCTCTCTCTCTGCCTCATTCCCTCACAGACTCGTTCACTGAGCTCAGAACCCAGTTGGCAGCTAGCAAGCTCCAGCCATCTTCCTGTTTCTTCCCCACCCCACAAGAGTACTAGGGTCCCAGACACACTTGTAGCTATTCTTAGCTTGAGAATTTGAAGTCAGGTCCTTGGACATCAGGGGGAACAAATGCTCTTACCCACTGAACCATCCTGACCCTCTCTCTGATTACTTCTGCAGAGGAATTCAGTGTTGGCTAGAATATCACCTCTTCCTTCCATGTGTGAGGGGCTTATTTTCTCTTATACATGACTGACCACCATATATACTTATAGAAATAATAGATAACCTCTTATTGAAGTATGTACACACACACACACACACACACACACACACACACACACACGGAAGTGGGGGAAATGATGAACAACACCAGAGTGGGCACCTTCTCCTAAATGAAGACTTGATTTTCACAATGCCTAACTCTGTGGGTAAAACCAGGCTGCAGGTTGACGGCAACAGTTTTTTTTCTTACCATGCTTCCCAGCCTAACCCCCTCTTGGCACATGGCAGAGAATGTGCTGAGAATGTGAGACACTACAGTCATTTCCATTCTTCAAATTTAAAAATGCTATTTATTACTGGGGCACTCACATGCTGCAGTGCACATGCGCCAGTCAGAGGATGACTGTGGGGACTCCGTTTGTTCCCTCCTTTCATCTTTCCAGGGGCCAAATTCAACTTCCCAGGTTTTCATTCCAACCATGTTTACCTGCCCAGACATCTTTCTGGGCCCTGGTTCTTGAGTTTTAAATGGCCCAGCAGTGGTCTTCATTCTTTCCAAAGGTAACACTCAGGTTTCAAATACGAGATTACACTGAGAATTCAGGAATTCAGTACTGTAAGGTGATGAAAATTCTCAGGAAAGGTGGGTCGATGCAGGGATTCACAAATGGGGCATGTGACCTCTGTGAAGACCTGGGTCAGTTCTGCCATGAGCTCTTATGGGAAGGGTCAACAGATCAGAGCCGGTAAGTGGCTCTCTGTCCCTGAAGAGGATGTCACGGGGATGTTTTTGGATGTCAAAGAATGGGGGGCAGACAAAGTGGAGTGTGGAGAACAGTTAGGCACCGGAAACATCCTTGATGCGTGGAATTTTCCAAGGGAATCTATTTCCTTTGGACTCTGGTAATTCTGTCCCTCCCAACCCCCCATTTCCCGCCATAAATGTTGAGAACTCCAAACCTACAGGGAGAAGCTGCCATTCACATTCTGAAAGCTTCAAGTGAGGTCAGACAAGGCAGGCAATTTCCCTGGGCCTGGGGATTAGGGCCAAACACCCACATAGGAAGGGAAAAGCCAACATTCATTAGGATTAACTTGAAGAGCAGGTGAGAAGGGAGACAAGCTAGAGACAAGATGATGTGGAAACTAACGCAATGTTTCATGTGGTACTTAGGCAAATTGCCTGAGTCTCTGAATGGCTGCTTGGGCCTGAGGAAGGGTTGATTTGGATAGGGCAGACAGGGCCTTAGTTTGTGAAGTAAGGCAATGCAGAAAGATTGTACGTTAAAGCGTAAGGATTTTAAAATATTTTTAAACAAGGGAACCTCAGTATTTTCATTCAGTGAGAAGAAAAACCCAGAGAAATCTGTCGTGTCTTCCACTGTTCAACATACATGTACATGTGTGTGTAAAGAGTATGCAGTGAGTGCCACAGTGTGTGAGCATGCAGAAGCCATAGAAGCACACCTGTGCATGGCCTTGTCACCCTAAGACAGGGCTTGTCACAGAACTGGAAGCTTGAGGGTTTTTTGTGTGTTTTTGTTTTTGTTTTTGTTTTTGTTTTTGTTTTTGTTTTTGTTTTTCGAGACAGGGTTTTTTCTGTATAGCCCTGGCTGTCCTGGAACTCACTTTGTAGACCAGGCTGGCCTCGAACTCAGAAATCTGCCTGCCTCTGCCTCCCGAGTGCTGGGATTAAAAGCGTGCGCCACATGCCTGGCTCGAAGCTTGAGTTTTAGCATGGCAGGCCAGTGAGCTCTCAGGATCCACTTGTCTTTACCTCATAGTATTTGGGTGACAGCACTGGTTCTCAACCTTCCTAACTCTGTGATCCTTTAGTCCAGGTCCTTTATGGTTAGTGACCCCACCCCCCAACCATAAAGTTACGTCATTGCTACCTCAAAACTGTAATGTTGCTACAGTTATGAACCATAGTGCGAATATCTGTTTTCTGGTGATCTTGGACGGCCCCGCGAACAAGTCATTTGACTCCCAAGGGGGTTGCGGATGCAACCCACAGGTTGAGAACCCCTGGGTTACAGGCAATGCAGCCACACCTGGCTCTTTACACAGATGTTGTGGATTCAGGTTGAGAGCCCCTGGGTTACAGGCAATGCAGCCACGCCTGGCTCTTTACACGGATGTTGTGGATTCAGGTTGAGAGCCCCTGGGTTACAGGCAATGCAGCCACGCCTGGCTCTTTACACGGATGTTGTGGATTCAGGTTGAGAGCCCCTGGGTTACAGGCAATGCAGCCACGCCTGGCTCTTCACACGGATGTTGTGGGTTCTGATTCAGCTCCTCATGCTCTCGGGAGGTATCTGAGCCATCTCCTCAGCTCCCTTGCCTCACTTCTTACATGCTCCTGTGAGTACCTGTCATCCCGTTTCTAAATCACGTGCTTGCATTGGTTCTGAGCCATTCAAGTCCTGATCTTACGTAAAGTGTGGTAACTGAGAAGTTAGCTATCTGAGCCTCCCTCCCTTCTCTTTCCTCCACCTTGAAGTGTGGGCACAGTACCTTCTTATGCAGCGATACAGTCAGGGCTTAATACCCCTCCCCGCTTTGGAGGGCTCTGGTCCTCTGGGGTTGCTTCCCTATCTTTTTAACCTAACAGTGTAGTTAGAAGCCTCACTCCGCCTCCAGACTCCATTGAGCCCACCCTTTGCTGGAATCCTTCCTTCCCTCCTCCAGGTTGGTCTTGGATGACTGTTCCATTCTGGAAGTTCCCCACCCAGCTCTCCTTGGAGAGTGTGCTTGCCTTGGCCCTCTATTTTCGATGACTACATCTTTAGGAACTTCCACAGAAAGGCTGAGTCCCTGCATGCCTGAAATATTTTGATTCACCATCATGCTTGTTTAGTATCTATGGTGGATTCTGGAATGATGTGCTCATGATTGATTGCTCTTCCTTGCAATCTCAGGGGTACCACTCTTTTGTTATTCTCATCCAGGCTATTAACAGTCTTATTATATTATTAACTTATTAGGGACAGAAGCTGGGGCTGTAGAGATGGGTTGGTGGGTAAAGAACTTGTCACACAAGGACTTGAGTTTGGATAACCAGAACCCACTTACATACAGCCAGCTTTGTAGTGCACATCTGTAATTCCAGAGCTCTCACTGTGAGATGGGAGGCAGAACCAGGTGACCTGCCATGAGCAGAGTGGAAGACTGGCTAAGACAAAATGGAAGGACATGACCAACAGCACACATAACCAACAGCACACATGACCAAGAGTAGACATGACCAACAGCACACATGACCAACAGCACACATGACCAACAGTAGACATGACCAACAGCACACATGACCAACAGCACACATAACCAACAGCACACATAACCAACAGTAGACATGACCAACAGCACACATAACCAACAGCACACATAACCAACAGCACACATGACCAACAGTAGACATGACCAACAGCACACAGACATAACCAACAGTAGACATGACCAACAGCAGACATGACCAACAGCAGAGCTTGTCCTCTGTCTTCTGTTCACATACTTGAGCATGCATACACATGAACCCACACACACATACACAAACACACACAAGCACAACACAAGCACACATACACACATAAACATGATGAAGAGAGTAAAGAGGAACAGAAACTTATTAACTCAGCATCGCTCCCTAGTCACACAGGAAATCCCTAAGGAAACAGAAAAATTGACCCACTTCCACGAGCCTTTTATTTTAAAATTTTAATTGCCACATAAAAATCATACATCTTTATGAGGTACTCTGTGATGTTTTGATCTATGCAGGGACTTGGTTTTTCTGTCTCTTTAAACACGTGCTCGTGTGTGTGTGTGTGTGTGTGTGTGTGTGTGTGTGTGTGTGTGTGCATTTGAAATCTTCTCTTCCTGATACTTTTAAACATATAATAGTCCCATAGCTGGACTGTCCCCACTGTGTGCTAGGATACTAGAATCACTGCTGCTACTGTGACCTTGAACTATGAACCAGCCTTCCCATGTCCTGCCCCCTTTCCTCCACATCTCCTGGCAAATGCTGTTCTCTGCTTCTCTGAGGTCAGCATTTTTAGATTCCACATGAGTGAGATCATGCCGTTTTGGTCTCTTTCTGTGTCGAGCTCATTTCGATGGATATAATGTTTTCCAGACCCATCCATGTGGCTGCAAATAGCAAGATTTCAGTCTCCCCCCCCCCCCACTTCTCATTCTTGGTTATTAAAATATTCCATAATCTTTTCGTTTTAATATTTTTTTTTAAAAAATCCATGCCCACCTCTTTTTCAGAATTTTTCGGAGCTATAGTATAGTGTGAAAGCCAGGAGATCAGCCACAGACAGCTGTTGCCCAGAGCAATACTCCTGGTCCTTCCAACCACTTTGTAAGGAGCCCTGTCTTCTACCACAACTTCCAAGTCCCTCTAGTGTGTGCTCGTACTTGACGTCTGAGATCCAGGAGAACATCCCCTGCTCCCAGGCTCCCGGTTAGAGCAGTCACTCTGAGCTCTGTCTGACGCTGATTCCCTCCATGGACCATATGTCAGTGTGTAGCATTGTCTCATGGTGCACATGTAGAGTCGGGTGTGCTGTTTGTTGCCTATGCCTACCCAGGCTAAGTCCCGATGGAAGGAGTGTGCCTGTCGTCTATATCTTGTGTGGTCAGAGTCCAGAAAAGAAAATGGACAGTGCTGGATGAACTCACAGCACTGAGAGATCTGAGGAGATAGGCAAAGTGCTTTCCCAGGAAAAGCTGGATCGCCAGCACACATGTAAAAGCCTGGTGCAGTGGAACATCTGTCATCCCAGTATTGGGAGTGTAGAGACAGAAGGATCCCTGAAGCTCACCGGCCATCCAGCCTAGCTAGATCAGCGAGCTCCAGGTTCAATGAAGGCCGTGTCTCAAAAACTAAAGTGGAGAAAGATAGGAGACGATTCCCAAGGTTGACCTCTGACCTCCACACACAAGTGTGTGCACGTGTGCACACCCATATATGCACATGCATACATACACACATCACTGAGCTCCATCCATAGCCTGCCCCAAAAGTGACGTTCTAAGCACACACTGTCTTCTTTTCTCAGGCATCAGTGACAAGAGCTGTACTCTCATTCTTTTCTTCTAGAATCCAAATGAAGTAAAATCACCCTCTTGGGTGATTCCTTGATCAAGTCCTAGCTCGTTTGGGGGTGTTTTCTTTTATTAAGGTCTTCTGCCTGCTCTGGAAGGCTTGCTGTCCAACAATAGCTATGCACCCATGAGGTAAGAGGCATAATGGAGATCGGACCATGGTAAGGCACCCATGGGGGTATGAAGCACAGGTAGTTGATGGGGACAGCAGTTGGCTTTCTGGTACTGGGCATCAGGTAGCAGATGAGGCTGGGCCAGGAGATGTGAACCTGGCAGTGAGGCCTTTAGCTGAAAAGGAAGGGCTTCATCTTTGGTAGGTCTACATTGGTCCTGTTTTGGTAGCCTAGTCATACGGAGAGATAGCTGCAGGCCTGAGAGTGTATCCTGGCATGGTGTCTAAACCCCTTCTTCTAGATCATGCTTGGGGTACTCTGAAACCTAGAATTCCCTGCCCAAACATGTTACCCATGTGTGTCAAGCATTCCTCTAGATGTCTTCTGGAGGCCTGGCTATTTGTCCAGTGAGCACCCAAGGTCCAAATGTAGGTCAACATAGGTGTGTAAATGAAGGTTGAATGTACAGGTGTCCACACACATGGGCTGAATGCCTGGGTACCTGAAGATCCAAGTGCCTAGGTACATGAGTATCTAGGTACAGAGGGGCCTCCTTGGGTTGATGCTAGGCTGGGACCAAGGCATTAAGCTATATTTATGCTCGCACTTTAAGAGCCATTCTCTATGGTGAGTGAGGGTTGGTTTGGGTGGTCCAGGCTCAGGAAGTCATGAACTTTGGGAGAACACTCAAACTTCATGGTCCAATTTTCATCACGGGGACAGAATGCCTAAAGAGGAAGTGGCAAGATCAGCTCTGACATCTGTGGCATTTTGTCCCTGGGTGATAAATTAGAGTTAGTATCACATAAGCAGAGAGTGGTACAAGTGGTTTGCGTAGCTATGGATGGAGGGCGCGGGCTCCCAGAGTGTCAGAGTTCTTGCCCAGGCTCCACCCATTGCTTAGTGTACCTGTACAGGTCTCTAATCTCCACGTCACCTTTCTGAGTACTGTGAACAGCATGAGGGGCAACCGGAATAGCAGGGAAATTTAAGCTTGCCATTCTTCAAGAAAAAGCATCTGTGAAAAAGCTCTAAGTGGCCGAGAAAAGGAAAGCTAGGTTTCCTCCTACAGAAGAGGAAGCAATCCATCCAGGAAAGACTCCTGGGAACTTCAGCTTGGCCTGTCCAAACAAGAGTAGGCATGTGTGGTCCTCCAGCGTCCAGGTTCCTGGCGGGGGGGAGTGAGGGGGGATGAAAGGATGAAGGAATGGGGTGGGGGGATGGGGGTTGTGGGTGGAGAAGCCCCTTCCCTCACATGTGTGCTTCTAATCTTGTGTGTAGAAGAGGACTGAACCTGTTTTGCTGCCCGTGAGCTGTAGCTCCTCCCCCACTCCTCCTCACCCCCCAATCCAGATGAGGCCATTTAACGTCTTCTTCAGGTCAGTTGCTTTCTGAGAATCTGATAGCATCTGGGGAAGACATCAGGACGACTTCCTCAAAATTTGATGGGAATAACTGCTTTTGGATTTCCCCTAAGAATTGAGAGGGGATATTTTTCTCTTGTTAGCAGAATAAGAAAGCAGGAGTAGGGGGCTGGGGGGGAGGAGGGGGATAAAAAAGAAAGAAGACCAGGAGAGGGGAGAGGAGAAGAAAAGAAAGGGAAGGAAAACATCCCTATAAAATAGAAGAAACACAGGGAGGGGGAGGGGAGGGGGAGGAAGGAAGGAGAGGAAGAGAGAAGAGGAGGGAAGGGAGGGGAAGTGCTGGATAAACTGACACCTGTCCATGCCATACACCCCACCCAAACTCGCCTGAGTTCACATGATCTTGGAAGTTTCTTGTGTGGGAGAGCCTGCCTTCTACCTTGTGCTTGTAGGGAGGAGACCCCAGACCTTTGGCCTGTGCTTCCATGCAGCACGAGGGTCTCCTGCAGGCATTTGGCTGTGGGTAAAAGAAGTGCAAACAACATTTCTGAATCAGAAGAATTGGTTGCAAGAGAGAGGGCCTGGGTTTCTGCCCAGCAGCCGCACGCCAGGTACATGTTTGCCTGTGACTTCAGGGTTGCAGAGACCGAAACAAAGTAACCCCCGGGTCAGGGAGACTGAAACAAAGCAGTCCCTAGGACTGACTCACTGGCCGGTCAGCCTAGCCCACTCAGCAAGCTCCAGGCCAGTCAGAGACACTGTCCTGAAGAACGCTCCAGTGTTGACCTCCAGACTCTACACCAAATACACAGGTCCATGAGCTCTGTGCAGACGCACATAAATATATGCTCTGTCTTATAAACTTATTTTTTTATTCTTTACAATTTCTAAATTATATTAATGCACATGTGTCATCATGGGGATGTACCTACATCGGTGCAATTGTCAGGGGAGTCCAGGGAAGGCATTGGCTCCCTCAGAGCTGGATTTACAGGAGGTTGTGAGTTAAATAGAGTGGGTGCTGGAAACTGAACGGAGGCTCTCTGCAAGAGAGGCAAGCGCTCTTAACCCCTGGGCTAGCTCTCAAGTCCTGAGGTTTTCTTTTTTCCTTTCTGTGATCCATTTCATCTCGAAGATGTAACCAACTTACCTCCTCAGGGTGCCAATTTCTTTTTCTGAGCAACTGGGAAGCACAAGATGTGTGTGTGTGTGTGTGTGTGTGTGTTCTGTTAAATGAGCAAAGAACACGTTGCCAGTCCATATCTACAATATGCTATTGGTATTCTGATGTTCCTTGTGTGAATTCTCTGGTTGAGTTACTGGGTTTAAAAGGCGAGCCGCATAGCCACTGCTCTCCTCAGAGCACACACCAGTGGCCGAGCATCAAGTGTGAGGCAAGTGTGAGCAGGTTCCACACAGAGCACCAGGGACAAAGGGTGACGTCAGCAAGAGCGCGTCATAGACAGCACAGTCGAATCCATGTATAAATTCTTCCTTCTGGGAAGTACTCACCAGACCCAGCCCCTTCCTGAGGATCTGTAGAGAGTCAGTGGTCACTGGAAAAGGCAGAGACATTCTCTTTAGTATTATAGTCACTGGGGAGGTGTCCATGCCTCTGTAAATAAGTCCTGACCCATGCTCCTGTCAGCAACTCTAACAAGTCCTTGAGTCTTAAACTCCCACCCCTAACAGAAAGATATGAACGCAGAAGAACTTGGTAAGGGAAGGGGATCTCAGTGGGAGTGAGAGGGGAGCCAAGAGGGGGATAATACAGGATGTCTGTGATGAAGTTTATATACACATATAAAATGTTATCATGGAGCCCCATTATTATATGTGATTAATGTATGCTAATAAAAAGCATTTAAAAGAAACAATTCCTCATCCTAGAACTCATTACAGACTACCTACTCGAAGGGATGGCGTCTGAACTAGGGCTTGCCTCTGAGGCCCTCTCATGGGAGCACTTACATAGTACAGAGTCTATGTGTCAGGCCCAGTCTTAGATCCCAGGGAGGCTGCCATGCGTGAAACTCCCACACACGCCACAGTCTGGCAACACGCACACAAGGCTCTTCAGTGCCTGATAAGGATGCTGAAAGGCAGCCACAGCCAAACCCCACTTCATTCAGAAAGAGCCAAGGCCAGCTGCATTCATGTCTCCGAGATGTTAGCTTGAGAGGCCAGAGATCCGGGTCTGAACTTCACCCCATGACTCACGGGCTCTGCAAGCCTGCAAACTATGCTCTTCCTGTGCTGTAGGAGATCGGGCTAAAATGTTACAGGGCTGGAGAGATGGTTTAGTAGGTAGAGGGCTTGCATGCAAGCATGAGGGCATAAGTTCAGATCCTCAGCACCCCCATAATGGACACACCCCAGTGGGGGTGGCTATCCATGGACCTGACTGGCTGGACTACAGCTTTCGTGAGACACGAAGAAGTCAAGACACGGATGGAAACCACGCGGCTCCTAAGCAACTTCAATGTAGAGCCCTGCCTATATCCCTGATGCCGCAACTCATCCACAGGCTGTGGGTCTCAGTGGAAGTCAACAACACCCAAGCCGCCTTTATCTTGGCTAGCACCCGAATAAGCCCAAATAGAGGACGAGATGCACTCTTTCTAGTAGAGACCACGCAGGGCTTCACCAAACCATCTTGGGGGGTGGGGGCTCCTGTAACAGGGCAGCGTGACTGTGTGGACAGCCAGGTGCCATCTGGGTCCATTTGGACCAGGATCAGTATTTTAAACCCCAAAGCATCGGGTGGGTGTAGAAGAAAAGGTTTTGCTGAGCAGTTTTTTTTTAATGCCCAGTAATTCAACACTTTCATTTTGATGTTTTCTTCCTTTTAAATACTTTGTTGTTGTTTTTTTTTTCCTCCCCTTAAGGATTTATTTTATGTATCTGAGTACACTGTTGCTCTCTTCGGACACACCAGAAGAGGGCATCTAATTCAATTATGGGTGGTTGTGAGCCTCCATGTGGTTGCTGGGAGTTGAACTCAGGACCTTTGGAAGAGCAGTCAATGCCTGTAATGGCTGAGCCAACTCTTCAGCCCTCTTCCTTCTGGGAAGTGCTCACCAGACCCAGCCCCTTCCTGAGGATCTGTAGATTGTCAGTGGTCACTGGAAAAGGCAGAGACATTTTCTTTAGTATTATAGTCACTGGGGAGGTGTCCATGCCTCTGTAAATAAGCCCTGACCCATGCTCCTGTCAGCAATTCTAACAAGTCCTTGAGTCAACCCCCCACCCCTAACAGAAAGATATTAACACAGAAGTACTTGGTAAGGGAAGGGGATCTCAGTGGGAGTGAGAGGGAGGCCAAGAGAGGGGTAATACAGGATGTCGGTGGTGGAATTTATATACAGCTGTTTCCATGACAGTGTCTCCCACAACTCTGTGCCTCCTGCACATGGCTCCCAAGTCCTTTCTCATCCACGGAGGCTAGTCTCCCTCAAAGCCTCTGCTCCCTGAAGGTGCTCCTGTCCCCTGTTTTATCATTTGAGCAGCAGGCTACCAGCATGAGCACCCACTCTAAAGCTCCCCAAGTCCTCTTGCCTGCCCATCTTCCCTGCTGGAAAGCTCAGACCACACCCAGCTGGCCTGTGCACCAGCCCTCCACAGAGCCTGGAGCTGCTGTGAGCGCAGGAAATGACAGCTGAGTGAGCCCACTTTGCAATAGCAAACATTCTCATGGAAAGTGTGTCTTTCATTCTTCCAGGACTGGACCATTGCCACATCTTCCAGTGCTCTGCCTGCTGCTCTGGGGAGCTCAGGGTTAGGGTTATCTTATCCTGAAAGGATAAATATGGGTAGTTCTGTGTGTTTGCTGTGTGCTCTTTTTTTTCTTACTGTAGTTTGTTCCAGAGCATTCGCATGCTAATTTATGAGTTGATGTATTTTATAAGCTATGAATGCTTATTACCTAGCTATTAACTTGTGTGTGTGTGTGTGTGTGTGTGTGTGTGTGTGTGCACGCGTGCTTGTGTGTAAGGTTAGAAACTTGAGGAATATGAAGACAACCTCATATGTCATTATCTTAGGTATCCACATTTATTGATTGATTGATTGATTGATTGATTGAGACAGGGTTCCTCAGCAGCCTAGAACCAAACTAGTAGGCTAGGCTGGCTGGCTGGGCAGCCAATCCAATAGATTCCCCCTGCCTCTGCCTCCTAGCACTGGGTTTATAGATACACATCCACCCCCCCAACATAAGTTCCACAGGACCCCAGCACTGGCAAGGGTAATCAAACAAGGGCTCCCTCCCCTCACCAAGAAGAGATCTGCAATCACATCTTCTGACAAAGGGGAAACCAATTTTCTCCAATGGCGCCTCACAGGGTATAGTAACCACACCTCGTGGCAGGCCACGTGCCCAGGAGAAGTGTGCCAAGACAAAATAACTTGGTAACAGTTTTGTAGACTTTGGTGGGGAGGGAGGAGGTCTCACATTGCTTTTTTTCAGGGTTTTTTGTTTTGTTTTTTGTTTTTTTGTCTGTTTGGTCTTCTTGTTCAGTTTGATTGTTGTTCTTTGGGGTTTGGGTGTGTGTGTGAGAGAGAGAATATGTGTATGCATGTGTGTGTGTGTGTTGCATTTTGTTATTGTTTTTTATTTGTTTTATAGAGGAAGAGAAAATATAAAGTTGGGTGACTAGGGAGGATATGGGAGAAATTGGGGAAGGGGTAATATTGTATGAATTTTCTTCAATAAAAACAAGTTTTAAAAAGTAGAGATAGCCGGGCGTGGTGGCACACGCCTTTAATTGGGAGGCAGAGGCAGACAGATTTCTGACTTCAAGGCTGGCCTGGTCTACAGAGTGCCAGGACAGCCAGGGCTATACAGACGAACCCTGTCTCGAAAAACAAAAAACAAACAAACAAAACAAACAAACAAACAAAGTAGAGATAAACTCACCAATACCCCCCTAAAAATAAATAAAAACAAAACTATAAAAATGCTGCGCCTGGGTTTTGGTAAATGTGAGCTCTTTCTTGGCCTTGACCTCAGATGCTGTGCTTGCAAGGCTAACACTTTACTAACATCTATCTCCCAGAACCTGAATACTTCTTTACAAGAAATGGATATATTTTAGTCTAGATACTATAGAGATGGCTGTAATTATACTGCAGCAGCATGAAGTACCACAGGCAAGCAGACAGAATTATGTATGCAGATGGATAATTTGCCTGTATTAGACATAAACACATGGGTATGGTCATGTTCCACCAACACACACATTAACAATTGTGGAAAGAATATGCGAATACCCAAACAGCGCTGCTGCAGGGGCTAAGCAGGGTCACAGCCTGTCACCGGTGACCCACAAGCCACCAGAAAACTCCTAATGGGGCCAAGGATCTGTGCCTCTAGTCTCAGAGAGGGTTTTAAAACTTTCCTTAGTGTCAGCAAGATGGCTCAGTGGGGGAAGGGGGCCTGCCACAAACCCGGCCACCTGGCTTCAATCCCCTGGACCCACCGGGTAGAAGGAGAGACCTGACTCTTTTGGGTTGTCCTCTGTTCTCTACGGACTGTGCCTTTGTGCTTTTGCCTACAGCAATACACCCCAAAAAATAAATAAACATGAAAAATAAAATAAATAAAACCCCTTTCCCCAACCACACACACACACACACACACACACACACACACACACACACACTGAAGGGTTTTGGAAGGTTGACCGCTGAGTTTCAGATGACCTTACATGTCTCAGCCCACCCCGAGTCCCACCGTTCCACTCTCCTCTGGGCAGCCTTGGCAGAGAGGGAAGCAGCCATTCCCTCTCAGATTGCAGACTCCAAACCTTTATTTTGCCAGCATATATTTTTCTAGTAAACAAACTTCCCAAAGCAACCACAGCATGTAGCCTAACCGGCACTTGCATAATCCTTGTTTCTCTTGCTGCTTGTCTGACAGGAAGCCTGAGGGAGAGCAGGAGGCTTGTCAGACCCCTCATAGGCAGCTTATGTCAAGTTGACACACTACCTGGTACTATAGCCCCATCTGTTTCCCAGGCCAGGCCTGGGGTGAGTGCACATGGAACCTGAGACCAGGCCTTACAGCTTCCCACCACTGAAACTTGAAACTTGTGTTCCTGAGGTCTGCTTTAGTTTGCTCTTCTGTGTGGTGGGGGGAGAACTAAGGACTGACCCAGGGCCTCTGATGTGCTTGCTAGGCAAGTAAGTTCTCAAACAGCTCCTCTCTCTCTCTCTCTCTCTCTCTCTCTCTCTCTCTCTCTTTCCTTTCTGTCCTTCTTTTCTTCCATCTATGTATCTATCTATCCATCTATCTATGCATCTATGTATCTATGTATCTATCTATACATCTATCTATCTATCTATCTATCTATCTATCTATCTATCCATGTATGTATGCATGTATGTATGTATGTATGTATCTGTCTGTCTGTCTATCTATACATCTATCCTGTGTGTCTATGTGTATGTCTGTGTCTGTATTGTGATCCATCCCTGTCTTAGTCAGGGTTTGTATTCCTGCACAAAGCATCATGACAAAGAAGCAGTGGGAGAGGAGAGGGTTTATTCACACTTCCACATTGCTGTTCCTTGTAAAGTGTGCAGCTTACTTGGCCCCATTAGGAAGTCAGGACAGGAACTCACACAGGGCAGGAACCTGGAGGTAGGAGCTGATGCAGAGGCCATGAAGGGGTGCTGCTTACTGGCTTGCTTCCCCTGACTTGCTCAGCTTGCTCTCTTATAGAATCCAGGGCTACCAGCCCACAATGGACTGGCTGGTTCCCTCCCACCCTTGATCACTAATTGAGAAAATGCCTTACAGCTGGATCTCATGGAGGCATTTCCTCAAAGGGAGACCCCTTTCTCTGTGATAACCCCAGCTTATGCCAAGTTGACACACAGAACCAGCCAGCACAATGCCTATCTGTACATGTGCGTGTGGCTGTACATGACTTATGCACTTATTCTCTTGAGACAAGTTCTCTCTTGAATCTGAAATGGCTATTTAGGCTAGGTTCGCTAGGTTCGCTAGGTTCGCTAGGTTCGCTAGGTTCGCAGGCCATCAAACTTCTGAGATGCTTCTTTGCTATAGTTTTCTGGGGGCATCTTTGGAGTCTTAGAGGAGGCTGCTGTGTTTCCTGCATACTGTTCTGGGGTGTGGGGGGCTGTCTGTACCTGCAGGCGGGGTGAGGATCACTGCAGAGGGTGGGAGGGGGCAGAGGGGAGGGCACCAGGCATTGAGTCATTGAGTCTCTTTGGTCCCCAGGTACATCTCTGATGGCAGCCCTGGTAGCCTTGGAAATGCCTGCAGGTGCCTTGTGCTCACTTAGACTAAGGCACCCACGTTCCCCCGAGTCATCCAACACACCCCACCCTACATCCTCTCAGCCATGCCCTGGCTGCTTCAAGGCGGTCTCAGTATTCACAGTGTGAAGAGGTTGAACATTCTCTCAAAGTTCAAGCTGCTTGAAAGTTTCTAAATATTCAGTTTTCAAAACCAAACATCCGATTTCATGGCTCCCAAGTTCTGTGTTCCACACAGTTCTGGAACAAAAACGTAGGTCACTCTGGGTCAGTTTTGGAGAGGAAGGCTTTCCTTCCCTGTGGTCAGTGTGTTCCTCATTTCCGAGGCTCCCTCCGGAATGATCTTTAGTGTTGACATTTCTGCCAGTATCCGACCACAGTCCCCATCTCCACTCTGGGGTGAGTGCACGTGGAACCTGAGACCAGGCCTTACAGCTTCCCACCACTGAAACTTGAAACTTGTGTTCCTGAGGTCTGCTTTAGTTTGCTCTTCTGTGTGGTGGGGGGAGAACTAAGGACGGAACCCAGGGCCTCTGATGTGCTTGCTAGGCAAGTATACAGTATCTAGTATACAACCACATAGCTATCCCAGCAAGAGGGAGGCTTCTCTGGTGCCTCTGTCTTCTCTTTCTGGGTCCTCACTGCACTGCTGCCCTGGCTATGGCAAGAACAGGTTTCCTCCTGCCTGCTGCCAACTCTTCCAACCTCTACCCACTCTCCAGGTCCTGAGACCCTTTAGTCTTTGTAATTGCTTATCACAGTGGGACTCTCCCAACCTTATGTTCTGTAAGTCAGTAGTACTGCATCCTAAATTATGACAAGGTGTGTAAAATCCACAACTGTCATGTCTTATCACCGAGGATCACAATGGCACGTCCCACAGCTTCTATGACTGGCAGTGCAGCGCCACCGCACCACGCACGTGTGACAGTGCGATGTAATGTCACAAAAGAACTTCCATTGTTGACTCTGTCTCATTGACCTGAATGGCTTCATGTGGCCCATGACTCTATGTCATTCTGGATGGTTTATCAACTGCAGAAGTTTATAGTCTTACAGTTTTAGAGGCTCCAGCACTGGCTAAAGTGTCCATTCTGAGCCCGAAGCCCTGAGCTGTGTGTTCTTTTGAGACTGGACTGACCCACCTCTGCTGAGATCCCTAGAGGCCATGTCTGAGTCTTACTCATTTTTGTCAATATGTCATTATAAGGCATGTTGGGTGCAAAATTAAGTTTATTAAGTGCATAAGGGAACTGGGGAAAACCAAAAGATGTGAATTGTTCAACGATATACTGTAACTCCAGATCCAGAGAATCCAACACTCTGTTCTGACCTCTTCAGGCACTGTGTTCACTCTCTCTCTCTCTCTCTCTCTCTCTCTCTCTCTCTCTCACACACACACACACACACACATATTTACTTTTAATATTTTTAAAAAATAAGGAAGACAGTGTTTCTTTAAAATGAACCAAAGATGGAGAGAAGGCAGAAAAAAAGAATGAGCAGAAAGAGATGAGGAAAGGGAAGCAAGAGAGAAGGATGGGGTAAGATGGGAAGGATGGGGAGATGGGAAGGATGGAGAGAAGTGGGAAGGAAGAGGGATATGGGAAGGATGGGGAGATGGGAAGGATGGGGGGCATGGGAAGGACGGGGAGATGGGAAGGATGGGAGATGCTGTGTTCTCACCAGCTCCTCTCCAGAATGGAACTTTGTGGTTTCACATGTCTTTTGAATTGAGTTAAAGTGAGGTGACAAAGGTTAAGTCCATATCAAGTGTCCCTAGTTTCAGTTTTAATTAGTCGCACACCACTCTCTCCACATTCTAGGGATCCTTACCAGGTCTCCAGTGGATGCCAACAAAGTTCAGACGGTACCCAGCCCTCTAGATACCATGTCACATCCTGTACATACAAACCTGTACTAAGTCTCATTTGTGAATTGGACACAGAAGGAGATTAAAAGCATTACCAATAACCCAGAACAATTAGACCAATGCAGCCATCCTCGGTGTCTGAGAATTTGGTTCTGGATCCTTGTATGGGTGCCAAGATCCGTGGGAGTCCATTTCCTTATTAAACCTGGAACACCATTGAACCTGTTCACATCTTTCCATGTCCCTTAAACCATCCTATGTTATTCATGAAATGAAACAATATAAATTCTATGCAAAGCATTACTTGCTGTATTGTTTAAAGAAAATGATGACAAGAAAATATTCTGTTATGTTCAATACAGATGAAGTCTCTTTATGAAATGTTTCTTATCCAAGAATGGAGAATGTGGAAGCTATGGGTGTGGTGGTCAGCAGTACTCTAAATATGTTCTCTCTCTCTCTCTCTCTCTCTCTGTCTCCTCAATGTATTATAATTCATTTTATCTCATGTTACTTTACATATCAGAATGGCTATCTTGTGCCTTGCATAAATAAATAAAAATAAAAGTAAGGTTTACTTGGACAAAAGTACAGTTGTAATCCGATGACTCAGATGACATCATGGTTCCTAATAAGAAGGTTGTGTATACATCACAGACACAAAGGGTAGTATATACACCACAGATAAGGAAGACAGTGTACATCACATACAGAAGACAAGGTATACACCACAGGCACAAAGGGTAGCATATACATCACATATACAGAGGGCAGTGTATACATCACAGTTACAGAAGACAATTTTATACATCACAGACACAAAGGGTAGCATATATACCACAGACATGAAGGGTAGTATATACACCAAAGATATGGTGAGCAGTGTATACATCACAGACATGAAGGGTAATATATATATCACAGATATGGTGGGCAGTGTAGATATCACAGATATGCTAACCAAAGCAAAGAGACAGTTCTCATATCAGATGGGATAAACTGGGATGTCATCTCACTACAGAGAAATACATATAATTAAACACATGAACTATTTATTCTAAAGCTTTCCATAAATCCATGGGTTACCGCACCAAGGAAAAAGTAAATTTTAGGTATGAGGTGAGGTATTACTGTAGAGTTGATAGATAGATGCTTCCACGTGTCTTAGAGTTTCATTAATGTTAACGATGGAAGAGTTAACTTAACTAAACAGACAAACAAACAAACAAACAAAAACCAGATTTAAGTTAAGTGCTTGAGTGTAGATTCCAAACCCAGGTTATGCACAGAAAGAAGGGGATGGACTGGAGAAGGCTCCAAGCCAGCTGCCCGAAATTAAAGATCATACATTTGCCTACCCTCCTTATTAGAGATGGCTACCTAATTGGTAGTTCCAGTGCAAAATGAAAGAGTAGTTAACATTGCAGAGACAGTCAGGATTAGAGCAGCACAGGGCCATGTGCAGACCTCTGTGAGTACAGCCCTATGCCTGCGTGGGTTGTGAGCCCATGCAAAAGGCCTTCTGATTCATCTGTTCTGTGTTCTTGGTGCTAATTCATCTCCAATACAGATTGAGCTGGTTTAATACACATTGCGCTGGTTTAATACACATTGAGCTGGTTTAATACAGATTGTGCTGGTTTTGCTAGTCTTATTCTCACCTCTCATGGAGTGTTCGTCACCATCCTCAGTGCAGCCATCAGTGCAGACAGGATAATCCTGAGAAGGGAGAAGGACCAGACAGCTGTAGGAAGCAGTGGACAAGAGGCCTGGCTTCCCAGTTCCTGCATCTGGCTTTCAGAGTAGCTGAACATTCATTCACCAGTCTGCAGCCATCCCTGTGTGCCCAAGAATTCTCCATGAGCCTTGCTTTGATCCTACCCTGAGCAGGCACACAGGATAGAGCTGCTCGGGGCAACTAAGGCGCAACCTGCTTTTCCTTTCTGCTCCATGTGTCAGCTCTGCAGGTGAAGGAAGGGAAGCACAGACCCTGAAGCAGCTCTACCCCCACCCTCCCGCCCTCCCGCCCTCCTGCTCTCCAGCCCCTGCCATTCATACCAGTTTACAGGCCCCATGACAGCACAGCCAGAGAGAACAGATGTGCCTGGAGGCCATCCCTGGGGGGCAGCAGGGTTTGCTGAAACCTGCTGTCTACCATGCGTTCCCTTCACCTTATGTTTTACCTGGCAACAGAGGAATGGCCAGGAAAAAAATGTGGAAAGTGGGTGAAGGCGTGGCCCAGCAGCCAGAGCACTTACTGCTCTTACCAAGGACCCAGATGTTTTGAGTTGCTTAGAACTAAGTACTTATAATGCACACATAGACAAACACACACACACAGACACCCATATAGGCACACACATACTACACACACACACACACATAAATACTAACCATGTATATAGTGAATATACACAATAGATTTTTTTTTTGCCACAAGAAAAAGCAAAATCAGGATATCTGCAGGCAAATGGATACAGCTGGAGATCCTCATAGGAGAGCAATTAAACCAGTCTCTGAAAGACAAAGGTCATATGTAGTCCCTAGAGCTTATGCACATACATAAAACCATGTATGTATATATGGCATGCACGTAGAAATGGAACTGTCCAGGGTAACAGAGTGGACTAAAGGAAGGGACAGCGAGTGGCAGGTGGGGTGTGGGAAGATATGCTCAAATCCCAGTGAACACTTCTGTAAATGTCTTCTTAGGCCACAGGGTGCCATTTGCCATGAATACATGCAATGAAAAATTTAAGACAAATCTCACATAGGAAAAATATACATTCGAAAGCAGTCAACTAACTTTGTTAAATTTATGAAGGAAGGGCTCACGTACTGTAGAAGGAGTGGAATTACATTCGAGAACTATGATAATGAAAACCATGATAATGACTTAAGAAAGGATGGACAAACAAGACAGATCAAGAACTCCAGAAACAGACCCCGGAAGGCAGATCAGAATGTGACCTGCCAGAATGGACCACTGCATGTTTTTAAGGGTAATTACGAAAACTGCAAATCAATTGAAAATACTAAAGGCCTTACCCTTACAAAATAATTGCAAGTAAATGAGAAGATTCTTTTTTAAAAAGTGATAGTTGTGAAAGCAGCTGCAAGTGAGTCTGTGAATACATCTCAGAGGGGATGAGGCCTCCAAACAGGGCTTCCTAGACAGAACCCTGAGGGTCGGGTAAGATGGCACTGAGTGCCCTCTTTCCAGCCAAAACAAGTGAGCAAAGCCAGCGTGCAGATCGTACTCAATCTGAGTAGAGGGGCAGACAACGAAGAGCCAGGTTCTCCCCCTTTATTAGAAGCATTTGTCTTTCTATTCCGAGTAAATCCCAACAGTTAGACACTGATGGACCTGAGCCACATATATGAATGCATGATTCACCTGCCAAAATGCAAACAAACACACTGGGCCACCACAGCCTGCTGCTTAATACAACAAAGGCTCCAGTAATGCTAAACACACCTATCTAGAAGAGAGGGATGAGGGAGGAGATGTGGGAAGTTAAAAAAAAAAAAGAAGAAGAGACCGATTGTAAACTTCTTGGTGCATCTATGCTAACATTTCTTCCCCAAAGCCATAGAGGTGTTGCTGCAGGGGTCACTGGATGACAGCGGAGTGGAGGATGTTCTTGTGCTTTTCAGAGAGATAGACATGAAGATTAGATTGATGATAGACAGATAATAGGTAGATAGATCATAGATAGATGGATAGATGGATAGATAGATGATAGATAGATAGATAGATAGATAGATAGATAGATAGATAGATAGATAGATAACAGATAATAGATAAATGATAGGTAATAGGTAGACAGACAGACAGACAGACAGACAGACAGATGATAGACAGATAGATGACAGATAGATTACCTTAGTCAGGGCTTCTATTCCTGCACAAAATATCATGACCAAAAAGCAAGTTGGGAAGGAAATGGTTTATTCAGCTTACACTTTCACATTGGTGTTCATCACCAAAGGAAGTCAGGACCGGAACTCAAGCAGGTCAGGAACCTGGAGGCAGGAGCTGATGCAGAGGCCATGAAGGGATGTCACTTACTGGCTTGCCTCCCCTGCCTTGGCTCAGCTTGCTTTCTTATAGAACCCAGGACCACCAGCTCAGGGATGGCACCACCCACAGTGGGCCCTCCCACCCTTGATCACTAATTGAGAAAATGCCTTATAGCTGGATCTCATGGAGGCCTTTCCTCAAGGGAGGCTCCTTTCTCTGCAATAACTCCAGCTTGTGTCAAGTTGACATACAAAACCATCCAGTACATAGATGATAGGTAGATATATAGATTGACAGACAGACATAGATGGATGGATGAATAGATAGATAGATAGATAGATAGATAGATAGATAGATAGATAATAGCAAGAGCATAAAACAAAACACTGAACAGCATGCATAGCACATGTTAAAACATTGAACAGCATGCATAGCACATGTTAAAACATTGAACAGCATGCATAGCACATGTTAAAATATTTTAAATAGTTACTTCTTGAGCACGGTGGGACACACTTTCAATCCCAGCACTGAAAATGCAGAAGCAGGCAGATCCCTAAGTGTGAGGCCAACTGGTGTATAGAACAAGTTCCAGGAAAGCCAGGAGTATACAAAAAAAAACTTGTCTCCAAACACATAAATAAATAAATAAATAAATAAATAAATAAATAGTTACTCTTGAATGGAAAATTGCAGATATCTTTCAGCTTTTGCTATCTAATATTTACAATAAAAATATCTTTTCTTTAAAAAAAAAAGTATTCCGGGTGTGAGAAGAGAACACAATCCCCACTTCAAAGGGACAGAAATTAAAGCAAATAGATCAGTCCCAGGTGAAGAGTGTGCCAGGACCCTTGTGCTTCTGGCACTCCTAGAGATTCTGGTACCCCTAGAATGCCTATTACCCGTGGTGTGCTTTTGCCCCGCATCCCAGACACATCTAGTAGATCTTGTACCCTTTTGTAGCTTTTGCATGCCTAGCACACCTAATGTGTCCCACTTAGCTTTAACTCTCAATTTGACACAGCCTGTAATAGCCTGGGAACAGAGCATCAGATGTAAGCACATTTGTTGGGAATTGTTTTGATTGTTAATCAGTGCAGAAGGACCCATTGTGGGTGGCACCATTCCCTAAGGCAGGGTCAAGAGCTAAATGAGTCAGAAAACAGACAGAATCAAGTTATCTAGCAAGCAGGCTGCCTGGACACGCTCATTCATTTCTCTGCACGTTTCACTGTGGGCATGACACGTCTGTCTCCTTGAGTTCCCGCTCTGACTTCTCTTAGCCATGGGCTGTGATGCCAAAGAAGTTCTTTCATCTTCTAAGTTGCTTTTGGAAAGAGGGTTTTATCACAACAACAGCAGGAGACTAGAACTGTCCACCAGGCACAGCTGGGCAACCTGGAACACGGGAGTTGTCCCAGGGAATTGCCTGCTCAGAACGTAAGAAAGCATCTTGTCTACTCCAGGACCACATGGACTCAGGAGACAGGGTCAGAAGACCATAGTTATCTGCACCATTCGTTTCTAAACCTTAATCTTAAGACCCACTTCACACACCACAGCCACCTCTCCTCAACAAGGGCAACCATGACC
The DNA here is from genome assembly GCA_902729485.2 of Mus minutoides. Lineage (NCBI taxonomy): Eukaryota > Metazoa > Chordata > Mammalia > Rodentia > Muridae > Mus > Mus minutoides. The sequence goes on from LR749528.1 coordinate 88,255, forward strand.
TGGATGTGGTTCCAGTCACCCTTCCTTTTTCCTACACAGAGGTTGTTTATGAAAATGGCTCCCAGCCAGTGGCCACGGCTCCCCACCCAGACACTGACACAGAGGGATATTCTAGATCATGCTCTGTGAAGATGAATCTTTGTATCTGCCCTAATCGGACCCAAGCACTGATCCTCAGGAGCCTTGAGGGAGGTCAGTGCATAGAAGTTAGCCAAGAAGATAAGGGCTAGGAAGGCAGAGCAGACAGGAGGTCAGCCAAGCCCTTTGTCAGCCTCTGGGAAGGCCCCACCCAGGTCCACTCCCACACAAGCCTTGGGGACAACTGATTTCCTCACTGCTCTTCCTCCCCAACCCCATCTTAGTCTCTTTGGCTGTTGCTATGACAAAACACTGTCAGATACAACTTAAGGGGAAGGGTTTGTCCCTGGCTCACAGTTCCAAGATACAGTCCATCAGTGGGGACATTTAAGATGCACGCATGCTTCTGCTCAGCTCCCTTTCTCCATTTATACAGTCCAGGATGCCCCTGCCTAGGGAATGATGCCACCCACAGTGGGTGGATGTCCCTAACTCAGTCAGCGATGGAGATAACCCCATGAGCCATGCCCAGGTGAGTCTAGATGCTGTCAGGTTAATGCTAACATAACCATCATACCTCGATGTTGGTGGTTAACACTAACCATCATACCTTGCTTCCTGTAGTGTGTCTAGGGAGCAGCATGCACAGAAAAACTGGGATATAAAAAAAAGAGGAAGCAGAGAGAGAGAGAGAGAGAGAGAGAGAGAGGCCCTGCTGGCATTTCCCTGCCTTGCTGCTGTAGGTGATGTGTCAGGTTTAGCTGTTGCCTTCCTGAGGTGGAGGCCCTAGCCTCTTTCTCTTCCAGCTGGGACGCCTGCTCCATGAGGATTGGCTGTGTGGAATGCACAGACCCCTTCTTCCATGAGTGAACTGAGGACTTCAGAAAGTTCGCATTTGAGTGATAATAATTCCTGTTACCCACGTTCCTCAGAGCAGGTAGCGACTGTCCTGTGTTCTTTGGAGATGACGCAGCAATGCTGGAGAACAAGGCCACCTCATTTCTCTGCTTCTCTCTTCTGTCTCCTCTTGGCTCACCCAAACGTTCTCAGTTCCTCCTAAGTTTCCCTCCTCAGGATTTCTCTAGGCTGCAGCTACTCTTCCTGCCTTTCTCTTTGAATGTGTGCACACACAAACCTCTTGAATGTGAGCGAGGACCACTCGTGTCTGAGAGGGAGACCTGATTAGAAACCGCATTCCCAGTCACCATGGGAAAGAGTACTCTAACACAGTCTTTCCCACAAAGCCCTTGACCAGGCAGCTCTTTTTGTTTTAATTGCTAGCCAAAAACTCTCAAAGACAAATGTGGTTCTCCTGAGAGGGATAAAAAAAAAAAAATGAGGTTTCATCTCATACGCCACCATACTGGGAATCAAGGCGACACATTATCCAAGAATCAGAGAGACTGGGGGTGGGGGATTGCTCTGAGCCAGACCATTGAGAAATGAAAAGATTTAGACACCCCCTTCTCTGGGGTGACAGGCCAGGATTGCTAAAGTTCTGAGGAGGGTGCTGGGGTGGATGTGGTGTGTTTCAGGATGACTGAGAAAAAGTCTCATCCATTAGAAAAGAAAAAATGTCAGAATACGGCTATGAGCAAAGGCTTTTAACTGGCTTATTAACAGCAGATATCCCCAAGTGCAGATAAACCCGGTTGGAAGGCAGAAGGCAGAAGGCAGAGCTGAGATATCTTCTGACAATTAAGGTAGAGCCAGGGTCATAAGGAGGTTGGGGGAAGACTGTGACTTTCAAGGAGGCATGGAGCAGACAATGGAAGTCTAAAAGCAACCCCACTTAGCACACAGGAGGACCACAGGGACCACAGCAGGGCCACTCCCCCAGCCTGTCCCCTCTGCAGTCTCCACTAATGTCCTGAAAAGAAGGGTAAAGTGCATTTCCCAACTCCAGCCCTGACCGGGCCTCTAATTTTACTTCCATGAGTGTGCCCTGATGGATTTTTGAGAAGGGAGAGGTGGGTCATAAATAAAACAGGGCCCACAGCAGAGCTCTAATCAGTTGCAGCTGCTGCCTGAGGAGGCCTGACAGGCAGCTTGCATCACTCCATGGGGTTGGGAAGAGAGTGGATGCCTGGGGAAAGGGCCTGAGACATGAGTCTGCAGAATTCATTGCTCCTAATTAAAACCGCATTTACAGAGAACAAACCGTGGGGGCGGGGAGCGTGCAGTGGGATTTCCTTGAAGCTTGGAAGATGAATCAACTTGGAAAGGGATGGGGGCTGCCTATCTGCAAACTCCCCGCTGCAGACAGGACACTGGCCATTTCCATCCAAATATAAAAAGCTGACCCATCTTGTAGGGGAATGTGCTCATGGGGACCCCAGAGAGTGTCATCAGAATGGGGGACTATTTAAATAGGATGGCTGAGTCATTTGGGGGACCTAAAAGCTCTGCCCTCAGAGCTAGTGGGGAGACAATGCCCTGGGGGACACCAAGGGGTTCCAGATGGGAAAAGCCCTACGTGACCATTGCCTAGTGTTTCAAAGAGTTTGTTATCTTGTTAACTAAAGAAAATTATAGGTCCTATTGCTGTGTATGTTTTTCAGTCAAATATAATTCCAGAGATGAAAACATGTTTTAAAAAATTTAAGCTACAGTAGGGTGCCTTACAGGAATTGGTTTAAAATGGTCCTGTCATTTGGAGAGAACCGGTTGGCACATAAGCCAGCCTTGTAGAAAAGCTGGAAGACCAGAGGTCTTTGGGATATTATTTCTCAGTCATTCAGTGTGTGTGTGTGTGTGTGTGTGTGTGTGTGTGTGTGTGTGTGTGTAGGGAGGGGGTGCTATTGCCCAGTGACCTCAAGGCAAGGCTGCTCCAAAAGAGGCATAGAGAGCTGGCCCTGCCTGTTCCTCTGGGTGGCAGGAGCCCAAGCAGGACACTGCTGTAATGGTGGCGAGGGAATCAGAGACACCCTGTGCAGGCTGAGTTTGTTCCCTGTACCTGGCACAGCTCAGGATAGATGGCACCCACCCTGAGCTGTGGCATCACAGGCCAGATAAGCTCCACTCGATGAAAAGCGCCAGCTGGAGGCCCTCTGAAGCCAGCAGTCCCTGCTTTAGCTTCTGAGCTCAGCGGGTGGGAGAAGGTTCCCAGGACAGCCTGCCCCACCCAAGACTGACCAGCCAGCCACCCACACAAGTCCTGGGGGAGAGGGCGCCACATCTCACCTCTGACTCAAATGGATTGAGGACAAACAAAAGACAAGCTGAGCCTTCAGAGTGAGACATGGGGACTTAAATAACTTTAATACTCCCACCAAGGGTTCAGAAGGTTCCTAAGAGCAGGCTGAGGCTCTGGCAGATGTCAAGGGACAGTCTGAAAATACAAACACCATCTCTAGTGGGATGTAGACAGATCTCAAGCTAGATGAGCAGGAGAGAGTCCTGGGAGCCATAGGATTATTCAAAATAACTCAGCATTGCTGCGGCTGCCCTATCTTGCAGTGATTTATTAGGCTTTCCCCTCACCATTTTCCTATTCCTTCATTCAGGAGACAACCCGAGCATGCTTTTTTGAGCATTCCAAAAGAGTGGATACAAGCCTTTGATACTGCATCAAGTCTCTGCTCTGAAATATTGCAATAAACATCCTGACAAGGTAATAGACAGACCTCGCTCAGACCTCTCTCAGTGTGTGTGTGTGTGTGTGTGTGTGTGTGTGTGCATTTGTGAGAATATATATGTGTATATGTGTGTATTTGTATGTATGTGTGTGTACATGTGTGTGTGCACGTATGTGTGTGTACATATGTATGTATGCATATATGTGTGTGCATTTGTGAGTATGTGTGTATATGTGTGTATTTGCATGTATGTATGTGTGTGTACATGTGTGTGCACAGGGGTGGAAAGCCTGGTCTCTCAGTGGCCTGGAATTCACCAGACAAAGGCTGGCTGACCAGCTAACCCCAGAGACCTGCCAATCATGTCCTCAGCCCTGGCATTACAAGGGCAGGCTACCATACCCAACTTTTATTGATTTGTTCTAAGTGAGTTCTGGGGACCAACTTTGGGTCCTTGTGTCCTTTTACTGACCGAGCTGTCTCCCCGAGATTATTTGTTCTTTGGATTTTTTTTTCCCTGAGAGGTTGTAGAGAGGATACTGTGACCCCGTGTCCCATCCAACTGCCTGATGGCCCTTCCTACTGAGCTTCCAGGGAGGCCAGGAGTGGAAAAGCCCCACTGCATGCCCATGTTTTCAGCAGCACGCTCTAGCTAATTAAAAGACCACAGGACGAATCTTCACAACCCATAAAAGCCACCCTTCCTTTATTCTTCCAGTTCATAGAAGCAAGCAGAGAAGTCACGGCAACTTATCCTGACTTAATTTACCGCCCTTTGATCTGCCCCTGAACCAAGCGCTCACTCGGAGAACTGTGGAAGTCTGTTGTGCTTGAACTTGGTGTCCTTTGGAGCTCGGATAATAAAAAAAAAAAACATCTTACACTGGCTCCACTAACAAAGACGAACAACTGTAATGAATGAGGGGGAACTTCATCTGGGCTCTGTTCCTGGCAGTTCATACAAGTTCGTGGCTGTTGTTGACTTTAGTAATCTACAGTGATGAGGACCACAAGCCAGGCTGGCTCCTACTTCAGCTTCATCCATTTAAAGCTTGTCTTTCTGAGCTGGGAAAAGTGAAGCAAAGCTCCCCCACCCCACCCTATGCCAGAAGCACCGAGTGACAGGCCTGGGTCTCCGCAGCTGAGGTCACTCTTCATCCCTGCTCTGATGTCTGTCTGTCTGTCTTCCATCTCTGAAACAATCTGTCCACAACACGATGGAGTCACTTTATAAGTGACCTGTCAGCGGCCAGCATCTCAATGATGGCTCTCTGGGACAGGCATGCTGATGTGAGACTTGCATCCATTTTTTTCCTATTTTTCCAAGAATCATAAATAACCCCTATCCAAACCTACAGCTGGTGTTTATCGCTGGGACTGTGCGGGCAAGGATGGGACAGCAGAAACAACAGCTTCCCTCTCTGTGGAAATAAGAGGCTTAAAGCAACGGACTGGCTGGCATCTGTGAGGCGAAAGGTGAAGACTGTTTAGTCCCGCTTAGGACCCATGCCTGAAACTCCAAGGCCTGGCGAGGACTGAAGTCACCAAGCCCTGTGTTCCAACATCCAGTTCATGAACAGAAACTCAAAGATGCTATGGTGACAGATCAAAAGGAGGTTGCCAGAGAAAAGTTTTGTGGCTCAGATTCCAAGAGGAGGAAAGGTTCGGAGTAGCAGGCCAGCGGTCTGAGGAAAACCTACACAGGAGTCTTGACTGAGCTTTCTGCTGTAGGGAATGGTTGAGGCAGATCAGGCACTCTCGGGATTGCCTGGCAGCCATCCTAACGTCAGCAAACTCTGGGGTACAGGAACAGGCTCTGTGTGGTCTGAGTGAGAAACTTGCCCAGTATTTGAACTCTTGGTCCCCAGGTTGTGTGTGGGGGGGTTTAGGGGGTGTGGTCTTGCTGGAAGAAGTGTATCGCTAGAAGTGGGCTTTGATAGTTTACAACCTGGTGCTACTTCCTATGTGGCCTCTCAGATTTCTACTCCTACTGTCATGCCTGCTGCGGGGGGGGGGGGGGGGGGGGGGGGGGGGGGGGGG
>LR749528.1:94050-135987 GCA_902729485.2 Mus minutoides
GTTAAAGACAGCCAAAGCATCATTAGTGCAACCTGCCTCAAGTCTGGTGAGAAAGCCACTGTGTGGGATTGTTTATTTGAAGGTAATGTGGTGTCTTCGGGTCTGGTCAGGACACAAAGACCTGGCTGTCTCTCCTATCTAGCTCCCCTTCCCAGGGGCCTGAAGTTAGTTCGGCAAGAACAGTGTTTTTGTTGTTGTTGTTGTTGTTTATGGACAATGGTATGGCCACTTCAGCCTCAGCAGCAGGCAGAGACATCTAGATGCAAGGTCAGGAACTCCTGTGTTGATCATTTAGTGGCTTGTCTCCAGCTGCTACAAGCTTTAGAGCATTTCGTTCCTTCTCAAAAAGACTAGCTGACCTCTTGGGAAGACAGCACGGGTTCGTGGTGGAGCTTGCAAGAGGCCTTATCAGCTCCTTATTCATGGCACAGAAGAAATTCTCTCCCGTGGGCTTCCTACTTAGTTCAGGGTTATCCTCAGATCTTGGCTGTGGCCTGGCAGACCATATGCTCTCTCTGAGGACTCAGAGCATATCAACATCAGAGTTCTGTGGTTTCCCTCCGTCACACAGCCGGGGAGTGCACAGGTGGTGGGAAGGGGACCTCATCCTGCTACAGGGTCCGTATAGTCTGGGTGTCGCCTCACGCACTCCGCTCCCAGGCTGCCTCCCTCGGTTCTGGTGCCCGACTCTTGGCTTTTTGCCTCTCTGGTTCCCAGAAGCTCTCAGAGTGTTTCCCTGAGGGGGTATTCAGCCTGTCTCCAGGAGGAAGGCTTTCCCAAAATGAGATGAAGCAAGGAGAAGGGGTGCCTTTCCCACTCAATAATTAGTTGAAAAGAAAAACTAGGGTCTGGGAAATGACTAAGTTGATAGAAGGCTCACTACATGTATTAGTCAGGGTTCTCTGGAATAACAAATGAATCTCTCTCTCTCTCTCTCTCTCAGAATTGATAGGAATGACTCACAGGCTGTGGTCCAGCTAATCCAACCATGGCAGGCTATGAATGGAAGGTCTAAGCATCCAGTAGTTGTTCAATCCACGAGGCTGGATGTCTCAGCTGGTCTCCAGCATGCACAGGAATCCAGATGGAGTAGGCTCTAATGCCAGTGAGGGAATGGACTGCTATAGAAGCGAGAGCAAGTAGGCAAAGAATAAAAGCGTCCTTCTTCCATGTCCTTCTATAATCCCAACCTCCAAAGACTCAGATTAAAGGAGTGCCTTCTTACTTCAAAGATCCAGATAAGAGGAAGATCTTCCCATTCCAAATTAAGCAAAAAATACTCAAGTGTGCCCCTCCATTGGCGGGGGGGTTAGTTCATTCCAGATGTAATCAAGTTGACCACCAGGAATAACCATCACATCATGCAAGCACAAAGACCTGAGTTCAATCCCCAGAAACGGTCGCGGGGGGGGGGGGGGCTGTCACAGTGGCACTTGTTTGTAATACCAGCCCTGGAGAGACAGAGACAGGGAGATAGATCCCTGGGGTTTACTGACCAGTCAGCCTAGCCTACTTGTTGAGCTTCAGGCCAGTGAGAGACCCTGTTTCAAGAGAAAGGTAGATGATACCTGAGGAACCCAGAACCTAAAGTTATCCCCCAGGCTTTATACACATGTCTACAGACACACACATGCACGTACATGTACATGTGGACCTGCAAATGCACGTAGGGAATCTCTCTCTGTGTCTACCTCTCTTATACACACAAACACACACACACACACACACACACACACACACACGAGAAGGGAATCTCTCTGTGTCTCCCTCTCTTACACACACACACACACACACACACACACACACACACACACACACACGAGAAGCTAGAAGTAGAACGCCAAGCATCAGCTATTACATCTAATTACTATTAAAACATCCAGGTAGTGAGCTATTAAAAAGGACCACTAGCAAGATACAAGGAGAAAGGTTTTCTATGATTCTGTTATGTAAAGACCATGACCCTATACTTGATCCTGGGGAAAGCAGAAACGCATGAGGGTTCATGTTCTTAAAAGCCTTCCCAGGAATGAACTGAACTCATGATCATCAACTCTGCCCCACCAGTGACTCTTGTCTGCAGTGTCCCTCAACTGTGTCCCAAAAGAAAAGTTCATATAATCCAGAAATGGGTGGGTGGGTAAAGCATTTGTGAGGTTCTGAGTTCAAATCCCCCACACCCAAGTAAAGCCAGGCACAGCAGTGTACATCTGAAATCCCAGTGCCCTACTGTGAGATGGGAGGCAGAGACAGGAGAATCCTTAAAGCACACAGGTCAACTAGCCTGGTCAGTATACAACAGCAAACAAGAAGCTGTCTTGAACAACGTGGAGGCAGAAGACTGCCACCGAGACTCAATACATATGTACGCTTTGGCCTCTTCACTCCAGGCTCTGGGGGAAAACCATGAAAGGAAACTAATGTTAGACAGAAATGTTAAAGTCCCTTCTCACTGTGAGACGCTAAAATGGGTCAAGTGCTCCGGAAAGATGACCCAGAGGGTAGGAGCACTTACTGTGCCTCAGCAAGACTAGAATTGGAGTCCCAGCACCCACACTGGGCAACTCCCTCTAACTCCATCTCCTAGGGATTTAATACCATCTTCTGGTGTCTGTGGGCCCCTACATGTGTTTGTACTCTCACACAACCACACGCTGCAGAGACGCCTTCTGTTTTAATGTAGCCAATCACTTTGGGCAATCTTTAAACTATACATTGTGGGATTTATTTATTTATGCATTGTTTTTCTCACATATCTTTTCCTTCAATTGTTCATGCCTCGCTATTGATCTTTATTGACAAATGTAGAGCTCGTTCAACATTTTTTTTTTTGGTTTTTTTTTTTCCGAGACAGGGTTTCTTGGAAATGGTGCCGCATAGGACGGCGCTTTAGGCAGTCAGAGGCTGCCTGTGGAAGGCTGGCCTCTCATGTTTATAGGACTTAGTGACACCCTGCCTGAGCCTGTGCAGGAATATTCTGTGATTAAAATGGGGAGAGGTTTTCAGTCAACATGTTTACCATGCAAACATGAGGTTCTGAGTTCAATCCCGAGGATCTGCATAAAAAGCCAGATGTTGTGGTTGAATGGGGTTGCTGGCCCAGTAACCTAGCCAAGTCAGCAAGCTCTGGGTTCAATGAGAGACCCTCTCATAAAAGAAGATATAGCCACGTGAGGAATAATACCCAAGGTGGACTTCTGGGTTCTACATTCATATACACATATATGATGCGCATGTATCTGCACACAAAGATCACTCTGTGGTGTTTTTACAATGACTAAGTCAACCAATGATGTATTTCTCAGAACACCTCCCCATCATTACACTACCCACACCGTATTTACCCATTCCTGTCCTGGGAGACTGTCGGGTGGCCACAGATTTTTCAGTGTCGCAAACGATACTGAGTGGTCCTCACTGCCTAGTGCTCATAAGAAAGTGGGATTCCTGGTCAGGGGCTCCTGAGTCGTCCCATGTAAGACCACCATCCAGCTGTTCCCTAGGTCATCATAGAACTACAAGAGGACCATCTCTCTGTAGCTTGGGGCAGCTTCACCTATCCCACAAGTTTGTCTTCAATGGAGTCATAGCTACCCAGCTCACTTACCTCTGGGCCAAGGTGCAGACAGGAGCTACTGGGTTCCAGACTTGAGGTATGGCAGAGTGGTCATCCCCACCCCATCCCCACCACATGCACACCCAAGGGACCTCTCCATGCTCAGAGGACATAACTGAGACACAGTTTCTCCCCTGCTTCGGCCAGCATACCACATCTGTAAGGATTCTCTCTCTGCTTGAAATACTTTGATTGATTTCTGGTTCCTTCACTGACCTCTGACCTCTACACATTCCCACCAAAGGTTTCTAATTTTCTTTGGTATTAACAGACTGCTTTTGCCAATCTGTTAGAGGGGCAAGAGATACTTAAGGGCTGATCTGATCTGCTTCGTGTCGAGCGTCCTATCACTTTTGTGTCATTTTGTTTTTTCCCTCTTGACTGTGTCTTTCACATGCCTTGCTTGTTATTGTACAAGCTGATTAACCCTACACAGGAATAAATGACCCCAGATCATAGTGGCATAACATGATACTGGCTGATTTTTTTTTTTTTACTTCTTGCTTATCTGTGAGAATCAGGTCTCTGTGGGGCCTCTCTCTGAGTTGGGCCTCTGCTCTCAAGGGACTTGTATATCTTGGGGTAGGAGGTGTCTTCAGCCTCAGGGACAGAGGAGAGAAAGAAAACATGGAGATGTTGTAAGGCAATCCAGGAGCCAGGCCTGGGAAAGGAAGGGGCTGTCCACATTCCAATGGCCAGAGGGCAGTTACATAACCAACCCACCTTCAAGAGTCCGAGGATGCAATAACTCACCTGGCCAGGAGAGCACTGGTGATGTCTGTCACCCCTGCCTTATTGGGCAGGGTGTCCCCCTCCTCTTTTCATGCATGGAACATTCTCATACTCCTAAGAACATGGCATGAAATACCAACAAGTCTCTCTCTATTCAGGTCAAAGTTCAGATCTCCCAGGGAATGTATCAGGACTCATTGGGAAATCTATATATGCTAAAAAGTGCAGTCGTGTGTCCCTCTTCCGCATGGACCTGAAGACAATGGTAGACCTGCAGAGCAAAGCTTGCTGGGAAAGGGGAGGAGAGAAGACACAGCTGGTGGTTCAAAGGTGCTAAGGGTTCCCACTGGATACAACCAGTTCCTTTGCTCTCCGTGACCCATGACATTAGTAGCTAAATATCAATTACCTTCTTTATTTCTGTGACAAAATATTTGATAGAAGAAACTTATTGGGAGGACGGTCTTTTATGGCTTATTGTTTGAGAGGGAAATACTTTCCCAGCTGGAAAGGCTAGGTAGGTAGGGTTCATGCTAGTAGAGGTGTGTGGCTGCAAATCTGTCTCCATGAGCTGGAAGCAGAGAGTAGAGAGGGATGCGTTCACTCTCAGCTGCTTTTCTCCCCTACCCGCGATTCAGTCTTTCGTAAGAGATGGAAGGAAGAAAACAGACAAGATCAATGGACTCTGCAATGTGCACAGGCTCATTCTTTTACCCACAGAACAAATCCATTTGATAACAAGAAAATTGTTTTAAAAAGGAAACGTGGAAGTCTTCATTAGACAGAGGATATTCGGCTTCATCCTGAGCTGATACTGAAAGAAGCAGTGTCTTGGAAGCATGGCCCCTGATCAGGGCTTCTCTGTCTGTGTGTCTGCATGTCTGTCCCTTCTTTCTACTCTTTCCTCCTCTAGTCAGGGTTCCCGGACCAAGCGTTGACACCTGGCTTGTCTCATTCTTTTGTAAGAGCTTTCCAAGTAGCAGGCCACACTCTGTGCCTTTCTAATTCACCTTCTCAGGCTGCCAGTTCCCTCGGGCACAGTGTGCCTCCTGATTACCTCTAGACAATAGTTACCAGTTACCGCATTGTTACCAGTTCATGACACAGACAGCCACCTTGCCAGAATCCTAAGATTCCAGTTCTTTTTATGAAACCAGGAGGGCCTCCCTCTTCCTGCTCTGCCCTCCACACTGCTGGGCTAGGAGTTGGTAGCAATTGAAACTGAGGATGATCTGAGGAGAAAGGGGTACCTAAATACTATTAAAGGTGTCCCTTTTTATGGCAGCAGAGTTGCAAGTTTGAGGCCCACCTGGGCTTCACAGTGTGTTTAAGGGCAGCCTAAGTGACTGGGAGAAACCCTCTCTTGGAGATTAAACCATATGAAAAGAAATTTATAAAGAGCTGGGGATGTAGCTCAGAGGTAGAACACATGTAAAGCCCTGGGTTCAGTTCTCAGTACTACAGAGGGAGGAAGCAGGAGAGAAGGAGGAGGAGGAGGAGGAGGAGGAGGAGGAGGAGGAGGAGGAGGAGAAGGCAGAAGAGGGGGAGGAGTGAGGAAAGGAAGGACCACAAAGACTGTTAGGTTTTCTTTGTCTTTCTTTTTCTTCCTCTTTACAGTATTTGGGCCTTTTCTGTAAGGATTTGAAAAATAAAGGAAACTTGTTTAAATGTTTGAAAGAACTAAAGCAGCGGAAGGTATGGGTCTCCCACTTTCCCTGGGAACTCCACAGGGAGGAAGCAAAGGCAGGCTGTGACCCTGATTGAAAACCAAATAACTTCCCTGCCATCTGTCCAGTTTCCCACTCTAACTAACCCAGAGAGCAGATTCACACTAACCACGAATTAAATGTTTGGCTAATACAACTAGGAAGACTTAATTCACACCACTAAATACTATTCACCCCGGAATTCTTCTAATTGCTTTTTAAGGACCTATTTTAAATAAATAAAATGTACAGGAAAACTGCCAGGGCAATGTAAAATGATCCCCATCCTCCTGCTCAGATTTTATCCTTCTCTGGCACGCTTGCTACCCGGATGTTAACTAAGTCTCTCATCCTTTGTAACCATTTGTGAGCGAGCAAGCACCCCTTAATTTGCTTTTCCTTCCTTCCTTCCTTCCTTCCTTCCTTCCTTCCTTCCTTCCTTCCTTCCTTCCTTCCTTCCTTTCCTTCCTTCCTTGGGACAATTTCTCTGTGTAGTCCTGACTGTCCCAGAACTCACTCTGTAGACCAGGCTGGCTTCGAACTCAGAGATCAGCCTGCCTCTGGCTCCCATGGGTGCCACCACACCCAGCTAATTACCATCCAATCTTTAAATCAAGAATCAACACCAGGACTGTCGAGATGACTCATGGGTAAAACTACTTGTCACCAAGCCCCAGACCTCAGGGAGAGACTTGACACTTGTGAGTTGTCTTCCAAAGTCCAGACGCTCACCAGTGTGTGTGTGTGTGTGTGTGTGTGTGTGTGTGTGTGTGTGAGACAAAAATAAATAAGTATTTCAAGATAGAGATAGTGGAGGCCTCATCAAAGTCAACATGCCATCTCTTTTCATTTGATTTGTGTGTGTGGTATATGTATACGTGCTCAAGCTCCTGTGTGTGCACATGTGTGTGCACTTGTGTGAGGAGCCCACATTGTATCTCTTCCTCAAAAGCTTTCCTCCTTATTTTGGTTTATTTATTTTGAGATAGGGCCTCTCACTGAACCTGGAGCTAGACTGGTGGTCCACAAGTCCAAGTGATCCTCCTGCCTCCACCCCCCACAGCTCCAGGGTCATAGGTGAGCACTGCTTGCCATGCCCAGCTGTTTTCACAGATGCTGGATCCAAATGAAGGTCCACCTGCATTCACAGCAAAGATTTTACTAACGAGGCCATCTCCCCAGCCCTTACCCCACGACGTCTCAACATAACTATATCATTGAAAAGGCTAGGGGTAGTAGGGGCGGGGGAGTGGGAGGAAGAGGAAAAGGAGAGGGAAGGAAGATGAGGGGGGAAAAGGAGAGAAGGGGAGGGAAGTGGTGGGGAGGGGAGGGAGAGAAGAAAAAAGAGAGAAGAAAAGGGGAGGGGAGGGGAGGAAAGAAGAAGAGGGAGGGGAGGGGGAGGTATAAGAAAAGAGAAAAGAAAAACCCTCAGCAGATTTATTCTTGTTGTTTCAAAAAGTACTCTTACATCATAGCTGATCAATACTCTAGCATTACTTATTTACAGTTCATTTGTTTTTCAAGACAGAGTTTCTCTGTGTATCCCAGGCTGTGTTGAAACTTGCTCTTAGTCCAGGCTGGCCTTGAACTCAGAGACCCAACTTCCTGCCTCCCAAGAGCTGGGATTAAATGCGTGTGCCACATACTGAACACATTTCCCCCCAATACTATCAATAATGCTTATCGTGTGTTAGAGCCTTTTGCTTCCTTGTTTTATTTCTGTTTATTCATGTTTTTAAGATAGGGTCTGTGGTCTGTGCCAGGTTTCCCTGAACTAATGAATAATCCTCCTGCTTCAGCCTCCCCATGAATGAGATTTACAGGTGCGCTCCACCTTTCCTGACTCTTATGGAAATTAAATTCATTACTCTTTTTGTTTTTTTAATTTCACCTATGGATGCCTGTGTCAGGCCACACGTGTGAACAGCAGTGGGCAACCTGCAAGAGACGTCCTCTCTTTCCATCACATGAACACCTGACTCACGTGTCCAGGCTGATCACCATGTGCTGTTACCCACTGAGCTGTCAGCTGGTCGTGCACATACAGATTTTGGTTGAAATGGGAGTTGGAGCCAATGAGCTAGTAAATTTTGTAATTTATGCTTTCTAGACCTTGGCCATCAAAAAGTTCCTTCTTGTTAATAATCAGTAAAGAGAACCAGGAATCTGAAATGTGGCGTGCTTACTAGTGACACCCTTCCTCCCACGGTAGACCAGTTGTCCCTTCATAGGCTTCCTGTCAAATGTAGCCTACATGTCTCTGAAGCCCATGACAGACCTCATGAGCGTGGGGTGTGGTACAGGGAAGGTGTCCTTGCTGGGAACCGTACATAGGAGAGCCAGGTCCTCCTCGTCCCTCGGTGCCCACCAGGAGTACAAGCAGTGTCCATGAGAGTTTGTAAGAAGCTTAACACTAGAGAATAAACAGCTATGCTCCTGGTTTGTATTTTCACTGAGCTGCATTTTATTATTAATTTAGACTGTCTGCCTTCTATTGATAAAAGTTCACGTTGGACTGATCCCGCTGGCTCCCTCACCATGCCTCCTGGGTATACTGCAGCTTTCAATGACATCACTCTCTTGAGCTTGATTTCATCTGGGCTGATTTTGTTCCTATGGCCCTAGGGAACACAGGATAGATGAATAGTTTAGGTGTGTGGTAGGCTGCACCGTCTTGGGTTTTGAAAGTACTCTATGATGTTGGCACAGTGACAGGGCTTCCTACTGACACATCACTCGGATTATGTCCCTGATGCATGACTATAGGTATTAGGAAAGCCACAGTAAGTCCCGACATGCTCGTACTAGTTGGTTACATGCACATTCCCTCTTGGTTTTGAAAGTGAATGTTTGATAAACAGTGTCTCCACTGGTTACTACCGCCGTCACCTCCCCTGTGGTTCCGAGGTTCACCCTGTATATTAGTTACTCTTCTGTTGCTATAATAAAATACTAGGATCAAGGCAATTTATGGAAGAATTTGTTTAGGACTATGGTCCTAGGGACCTATGTCCAGAAAACATAGCAGCAAGCAGCAGACATAGCAACAGGACCAGAAGCAGAGACTATATATCTCAATCGTGAGCAAAAAGTTAAGAAAGCAGTCTGGAAGTGATAAGACACTTTTAATACCAAACTCTACACCCAGTGATATACCTCCTCCAATGCCACACCCCCTAAACCTCCCCAAACAGCGCCACCTACTGGTGACTGAGTGTGCCAATTCCTGAGACTCTGGGGGATGACATTGTTATTCAACCGACCACAGCCTACCCCTAGGATTCACACATTCCATCACTTTAAGGTAACTGCCTTTGGGTCTGAGCTCTACCTGAGTCTGGAGAGAAAAACTAGGAACTATCTCAAAATGCCAAGCTTCCAAAATGAACACTTCCATCCTCATTGGCTCCGCTGAACCTAGATGGCATCCTTCTACTGAAGACTTCCATGTTTCCTTTTGCTGTTGGTTGGTTGATTGGTTGGTTGGTTGGTTGGTTGGTTGGTTGGTTGGTTGGTTGGTTTTTTGAGACAGGGTTTCTCTGCATAACAGAGCCCTGGCTATCCTGGACTCACTTCAGAGGCTGGCCTCAAACTCACAGAGATCCACCTGCCTCTGACTCCCAAGTGCTGGGATGCACCTAGCCCTTTTTTTTTTTTCTTTTTTCTTTTAAACTTTTTATTACATCTTATTTTGAGTGTGATATGCAAGCATGTGCTATGCTTTTATTTCCATTCTCCTCTTCAGAAAGACAGTGAAGAGAGAACAGGTCGCTCTGTGCCTTTGTTTTCCAGTTGCTCCATCTCTAAGGGACTTTGCTTCACCATCACTTCCCATTCATAGCTCATCTTGACTGTAACATTTTAGGCTCCTCACAGGTGGATGCGAAGCAATGAACTCTTGATGCTGTCACAATCCTAGCTATGCCACACTCAGACGTGGGGTACCAGGAGTTGTTGAATTCATCCTGTAACAACCTCAATCTCTCAAATTTCAAGATATCTCTCCAGTAGCTATTTTCTTTCTTTTCAAAAAAGAACTCATTATTATGTGTACTGACTGGTTTTGTGTGTCAACTTGATACAAGCTGGAGTTATCACAGAGAAAGGAGCCTCCCTTGAGGAAATGCCTCCATGAGATCCAGCTGTAAGGCATTTTCCCAATTAGTGACCAAGGGTGTGAGAGCCCCTTAATGGGTGGTGCCATACCTGGGCTGGTAGTCCTGGGTTCTATAAGAAAGCAAGCTGAGCAAGGCAGGGGAAGCAAGCCTGTAAGTCATATCTCTCCATGGTCTCTGCATCAGCCCCTGCTTCCTGACCTGCTTGAGTTCCTGTCCTGGCTTCCTTTGGTAATGAACAGCAATGTGGAAATGTAAGCTGAATAAACCCTTTCCTCCCCAACTTGCTTCTTGGTCATGATGGTTTTGTTTTTGGTTTTTTTTTTTTTTTGCAAGAATACAAACCCTGACTAAGACATTATGTGAAAGATGCTTGATCTGCATGTCTGTGTACCATGTACACATTACATACAGATACATTTGTATCTGGTGCCTACAGGGGCCATAAAAAGGTGTCAGAACCCCTGAGACTGGAGCTACAGACAACTGTGAACTGCCAACTGGGTGCCAGGAATTGAGCCCAGGTCTTCTGGAAGAACATCAGGGCTCTTAACCTCTGAGTTATCTCTTCAGTACCACCCCCATCCTCAGTAACTATTTTCATAAAATATATCCAGATCATGTTTTTCTCTTCAGTTTCAACTATGCTATTCCTAGAACTGTGTAAACTATTTACAGCTGCCATGCCAAAAAGTTCTATTCTGACACTTAACATAATAGCTATGCCATTTCTCACACAGTATTCTGAGCATAGCTGTCAATCAACACTGGGCACCACAGATTGTATTCAGCAGGCAAAACTCTCCCTTTATCCTCAGGGGGCAGGAGACAGAGGTATCTGGCAGTATGTGACTAGCACCTTATGTTTTTCTCACATGACAGTAACTCTTGGTTTGTCTTTCCATGGTGTTAACATGAAAACCATCCATTTCTATACATCTGTGCACTAGCTTTTAAGGTCATGTGGGGCCATTGTCCCTGGAGTCCAAGAGACCCATGGGTGGGGCATACAAGCTGCCAAACTCCTTATCAAGTTGTTCGTCAGTCTCTGCTTTTCGTGATGAGTCACTCTCAAGGCCACAGAGGAGATGTTCTCAGAAGGCCATCATTTCCTCTTCCCATCTGGGACAGAGGCCAATCCCACAATTCCTTTGAGGATCCATCTCTCCCTGATCCTGTTATCCAGGGCCACCTTCAGGGTGGTTGGAGCAAAGAGCTGTCCTGTCCTGTTCCTTTGAGCATCTTCAACAGAGCCTCCCCACCCTGGGTGGAAAGATTGCTGCCGTCTCAACATCTCTTATCCCTTCCGACCTTAGTCCATCCTTAGATTTCATGATGTGTGCAGAGAAAGCATAAATAAGGTCAGTGGTTTAAATAATTGCACTTTGGTCTGTTGTGACTTTCTTATCTGGGGTGAGTATAGATGTATGTTGTGTTTCCCCAGGTAAAGTTTTGTCACACAACCCGTGTATGTCGCTTTTAGACCTGTTCTGAATTGGTTGGACTATCAATCACATCACCTGGGATGCCTCCTAGAACACAAGTCTCTGCTGCCTCCTTGGTCCCTTTTGTGTGGAGTCACAGAAGCCGTGCCCTGAACAGGGTAAATTGTAATGGTATCCAGACACCTGTCTGTATACCCCTCACGATGGCAGCTCAGACAGACACACAGCCACAAACACTCACTCAGATCATCAGGAAGGTATTTGATTTCTCCAGTGACAGGCGCTCCCATGATGACCAGCGGCTTCTTGAAGTATCTCTTTTTAGTTGACTTCCCTGCTATAGGGTTTATAAATAGGACAGTCTTAATTTAGTAGATGCTTTTCTCATTACTGTGACCAAACACCCAACAACTTATATTCAGGAGTGAAGGGCTTACTTTTGCTCACAGTTTGGGGGTATAGACCATCACAGTGTGGAAGACACAGCGGTGGACGCAGAAGCAGCTGATCATACTTAGCTATAGTCAGGGATCAGAGAGAGGAGTTCGGAGAAATGATTCAGCAGGTAAGAGAGCATACTGGACTTGCAGAGGACCTGGGTTGTTTCCCAGCACACAACTGCCTCTAACTCAAGTCCCAGGAGATCCGACAGCCTCTTCTGACTCCATAGGCACCTGTATGAATGTGCACATGGCATACTGACACATACACAAATATGTGTGTGTGTGTATATAATAATATATATAATAATATATTATGTTATATATTATATGTTGTATAATACATTATATATTACATGTTGTATAATATATTATATGTTGTGTATTATATATTATACTATATATTACATATTACATATACAATATACAATATATATATAATTAAAAACAAAGTAAAATCTAGGAAGCAGAGAGAGATGGGTGCTCAGTCAGCGTTCTCCATTTCCTCTTGATTCAGCGTGGAACCAGTCCTTGGCACGGTGTTGCCCACCTCAGGGGGTGGGTTCCCCTCAGTTAAACCTTTCTGTAAACACCTTCACAGACCTGCCCACCTGTGCTGTCCTTTGGCAGAAAGGAGCCTAGTGAGTCTGGCTAGTCATCAGGCTAGTCACCTGTCTCCTAGGTGACTCCAAGTCCAGTCCAGTCCACAGTCACACTTGAGATGGTAGCATCTCGAGAGACATGTGCGGCCTAACTTCAGTGTGGATCTCTTTGCTCCCAAGCTTTGTAAGTGGACAGTGTTCTCACAGCGTGCCCACGACCGTACCGCTTACTTCTGCCTGATGGGGATCAGTCTCTAGAGCCAGAAGGAACACTAAGCAAGCCAGTCACACTCTCCCACAGGAACCAGCCTTCAACCTCGTCACCACACAGTCTACCTAACACCCTACCAGCCAGCCCCGTGTGACCCTGTGCCAGCTTCCTCCCTCAGGATATCAGCTACCCCTAAGAAGCTGTGGCCCAGCCTCGAGCCCAGAGCCAGCATCCTGTGTTTGCTGATCTCCTCAGCCCTTGGTTAGGAACCCATCTCAGTACCAAGGGAAAGCCTGTCACACAGACACTGCATTCGAAAGAGTCCAGTGCATGGCACCTGCCTGGGCTGGGTCCCCTCAGGAGTCTCCTAGAAGGCCACTCACTTCAGAATTATAAACTTGGGACCTTCTGCTTCTAGCTGTTGCAGTAGAAACATCTTTCAGTAATGAATTAACAGCTTCTTACCAAAGCCATAAAAAGCACTCAAAGGCAATAGATGCTGAGCTGGGGCAGACATGATCAGAAGAGTGAATCCTCCTCTCACAAGTGAGTCCTCCTCTCATGGGTGAGCCCTCCTCTCTCATTTTTTTTTCTTTTGTGAAAAAAAAAAACCCACGCATAGACTCTTCTATCTGAGGGAAGAAAAGAAGGAAGAGTGGGCAGAGCACTGTCCCTGCCTGTCTCCTGTCTGTCAGTGTTGAGCAGACCATTGGCGACTGTGTCTGTTCGAAGACCCCACAGTCTTTTTGTTGTAGAAAGGTTGGTGTCAGACCTGGCTCCGAAGTTTCATCCTCGTATTGCTATCTGTTGTCCCCAGCAGGCAGCCAGCTGTGCTTCCTCCTCATCTGTCTGAGTCTAAGTGGGAAGACATGGAAGTAGAAAAGTACAGCCAGGCCTGAGTGAGGCCCCCAGGAAGCAAGCTTTTGATGAGAATGGAAAGTCCTAGAAATGTCATTGCTCATGGAGACAGCCCCCTTACCCATATGACCTTGAGACCACACAGATGGTCTCTTCTCCCCTCCCAAGCCCTGGGAATCCTGATGTCACACATGTCTCTACCTCAGACGAGGCCAAGCCACCCTCCTGCAACAGCAGGTGATGGATCCTGCAGTAGGTTGGGAGGGAGCAAAGAGGGTGTGCCTGGAACACCTCCCAGCAAAGGAAACAGAGTTGACATGGTGGCCAGCTCTGGGCTGCTCCTCTCTTCTCTGGCCACAGCAGCTCCCTCTCTGAGGTCTCCTTTCATAGTGTCTCCTCCGTGGTCCTCGGCTGGTTAGCAGTGATTCCAACAAAGCAGACCTTCCACAGTCAGGCAGAGCTCAGGCATGCAGTTGAACTTGGCCCAGAAGTCTCCAGTCCCCAGGCCCCCTAGGGTGTGCCCCTCTTCCCACATAGCACATTGAAAGAGCATGGCTCATAGTGAAGACATTACGGGAGTTAAGTGAAGGGGCCTCACTGCTGGGAGGAGACTGATTTCCACTGTGCCACTGCTCACAGGCGGGCAGCTGCAATGTTGGCAATGTTAGCTTTAGACTTTATTTGCTGTGTTCCCACATGTAAACACAGACTCACAGGCTTCTCTCTCTCTCTCTCTCTCTCTCTCTCTCTCTCTCTCTCTCTCTCTCCTGTGTGTGTCTCTCTCTCTTGTGCACACACACACACATACATACACCCCTTACTTGCTTGTCAGCTGTCTCTGTGTCTCTGTGTCTCTGTGTCTCTGTGTGTCTCTCTGAATCTCTATCTCTGTCTCTCTGCCTCTCTCTCTCTCTCATACATACACACACACACATAAACACACACATGCACACACACACCTTGCTTGCCTGTCAGCTGTCTCTTTGTCCCTGTCTCTGTCTTTCACAGTCTTTGTCTCTGACTCTCTCTGTCTCTCTCTCTCTCATACACACACACACACACACACACACACACACACACACACCTTGCTTGCCTGTCAGCTGTCCCTCTGTTCATTCTCCCAGAGTTTCTGCCTGTCCTCCTTTCCTCTTTCCTGGGACAAAGCCAAGATCAGGTCTCTCTGTGATTTGCTTAGTAACCGTTTCCTTGAGCCAAGCCAGCCTCTGGGTTCTATCCTTCCTCCACAGCTAGGGAGCGATTGCGTCTTCGATTTCACCACGAGTTTGCTGGCATGACTGTGTGTTTACATGGGCAGAAGCTGTGATGGAAGGAAGCCGTGCTCCCCAGAGGACTAAGCCATCCAACCCTGACTCCCTGGAGGAGGAGGAGGAGGAGGAGGAGGAGGAGGAGGAGGAGTCCATCTAAAGACTAACAGGGCATCTCTGCCAGGAGGAAGGTGAGGTTGGAGCAGCAACAGGTCAAACAGAACCAACCCTCCCTCCACACCATGGCCCAGCTCTGTGAGGTGCTCTCAGCAGGTTCTCACTAAGCCATTCCACTCACACTCCTTCTGCATCTTAATTCCGCTCACAGAATGGTGCCCCAGTGAATGAGTCTTCTTGCCTCAGTTAGCATCGGCTAGATAATCCCTCAAAAGCAGAGGCCAGCCCCGGGAAGATCATATCACCCAGCCATGCCCAGAAGCACGCCTCCCGTGCCATTCTAGATCCTGTCCACTTGACTGTTGAACAGTCACCAGCACAGACAGGCTGCTAACTGATCTAGGATTGGCTCTGGAGAGAACCAGGCTGGCGAGGCAGAAGGGAGGTGGCTGGGAGGAGAGCAGAGGCCCCGCTGTGGAAGGAGGAGGGCGGATAGAGAGTGAAGCTTGCAGGCAAGCATGTGTGATAAGGTTAAGCTTTTTCTAGAATGACATCATTGCTTATTGGATGTCGTCTCTGCATTTTATTTACTAGATCCAATTGTTCTGGGTCCTAACCATATTGTATACACTTGAAGTAGTCACGGGGTGTGGGTTCCTCTCACTTCTGTCCCCATCCATGGGGGTACTGGATCACAGAGTCCTGTCAGCTGGAGCTGGGTAGACAAAGCAAAGCAGAGACACCCTGGTTATCCTGATATAGACAGTTTCAGATCATTCTTGAGGACATGAGTTCAGAGATGGGGCACAAGCTTGTACTCAAAACCACAAGCACCAAGCAGATTTCAATTTGCCCTCAGTGAGGATCTTGCTCAGGTGACACCACGAGGTGATAGAGGTGCACAGTGGCAATGCAGGGACTGGTTCCTGTTCCTTTCCCAGGGATGGGGAGGGCCAGCTCAGGCAAGCTGTGGCCAAGTGACAGACCTCTGTCATTAGCCATTGCTCACATACTCACAGAGACACATACACACACACATGGGCATTAAACAACACATGTTCTCTTAGCCACATGTGCAAAGTTCCATGTGTGTACTCTCGTCTTCATATATAACTACACACATCTACACCCTCACACTTACATACAAAACTTCACATACTACTCCATCCTCTGCCCATCCAACTCCTTTCCTCAAAGGCAAAGCAACAGAATAGGGCTCTGCAGTGAGGAGGCCTGCAGTGAGGAGGCCCTGCAGTGAGGAGGCTTGCAGTGAGGAGGCCCTGCAGTGAGGAGGCCTGCAGTGAGGAGGCCTGCAGTAAGGAGGCCTGCAGTGAAGAGGCCTGTAGTGAGGAGGCCCTGCAGTGAGGAGGCCCTGCAGTAAGGAGGCTTACAGTGAGGAGGCCTGCAGTGAGGAGGCTTACAGTGAGTAGGCCTGCAGTGAGGAGGCCTGCAGTGAGGAGGCCCTGCAGTGAGGAGGCCTGTAGTGAGGAGGCCCTGCAGTGAGGAAGCCCTGCAGTAAGGAGGCTTACAGTGAGGAGGCCTGCAGTGAGGAGGCCTGCAGTGAGGAGGCCTGCAGTGAGGAGGCCCTGCAGTGAGGAGGCCCTGCAGTGAGGAGGCCCTGCAGTGAGGAAGCCTGCAGTGAGGAGGCCCGGAAGTGAATAAGTGCTGTGAAGATGAGGCCAGGTAGGTCCCCTGATCACTCTGGGACTTGCTGTGACCAACCTGAAGCCTGGGACTCTTCCTCCCCAGCCTCTCATCACCTCTTCTAACCAGACCCAAGCAGGGAATTGTAAGAACAGGAAATGGCTGTCTATCCGGTTGAACTCGCCTGCTCTCTAGTTTTTGGCTGCTCTTAATCCTACCTTCCGGCCTAAGGCTTTGCCTCTTGGGGGTTTGCTCAATATTTTCTGCATAATGACCTGGATTCTGTTACAGAGGTCTCAGAGAGCGCCCACCCCTCAACTGGTGAAGGAGGGAGGGCTAAGCAAAAACAAACAAACAAACAAACAAACAAACAAAGACACACAAGAAGTCCAGGCTTTGCTAGAAGTGTTAGTTAGGACAGTCTTTAAACTGTGGGAGAAAGAGAGCCAAGGAGTAAGGACATGGCTTTGGTGATGCCATCTCAGAAGGTGGGAAATGACCATCGTGCTGGCAGCAGTCTGGTGAGAAGAGAAACTTGGTGGTGTAAGTTCTGCAGACTGGGAAGACACAGAGCTGAGAAGCCATGGAATGCTCTCTCTCTCTCTCTCTCTCTCTCTCTCTCTCTCTCTCTCCCTGTCCCTCCCCTTCCCCCTCCCCCCTTCTCTCCAGCAATTATATCAGACTCATTTGGTGAAGTGTTTTCTGCTTAAGCATGAATATCAGAGCTCTGGATTCAGATCTACCTCTGTAAGTACATAGAGACTGGCAGGATGCCAACCTCTGACCTCCACATAATGCACACCGGTACACAAACATGCTTTTAAGTAGAAGCAAAAGCAGGCCCTAAGAATGTGTCGTGGGGATAGGATGTAGCTCACTGATAGAGCGCTTGTCTGGAAAACATGAAGTCTTGGGTTTGTTTTCTAACAGGGAAAGCAAACAGCTTTATAAAAGCTGTTTTACATAACAAGTTCCAAGCCAGCCAGGGCTACACAGTAAGACTCTGGCCGACAAAGATAGATAGATAGATAGATAGATAGATAGATAGATAGATAGATAGATCTATCCTGGTTTACATAATAAGTTCCAAGCCAGCCAGAGGTACACAGTAAGACTCTGGCCGACAAAGATAGATAGATAGATAGATAGATAGATAGATAGATAGATAGATAGATGATAGATGATAGATAGATAGATAGATAGACAGATAGGTAGATGATAGATAGATAGATAGATAGATAGATAGATAGATAGATAGATGATAGATAGATGATAGATAGATGATAGATAGATAATAGACAGACAGAAGTTTATATCTTCTCCTCTGTCCCCTCGATGTTTTCTGAACAGATGCTTCTGAGTTTAACCCTTGGGCTCACCTTTGCTCTTACCTAACCTGGCACCCTTTGGTCCTTCTATTCTGCCACCTCAAAAAACTGTGTTTTCTCTTTCGTTGAACCGTGAGGGTGTCTGGCACTTGAGGATGGCTGGCACTGAATGGCAAACAAACAGAATCCGATACAGAGCAGCGTAGGACAGGCATGTAGTTCACCTGTGCAATCTGCACATGGTCACCTGGAGAAACTGTTGTAAGTGGTCAAGGTTAACATTTCTAGCTACTCCACAGCTGTGCTGTATATATAAACACACACACAGGCATGCACACACGCACACATGCACACACGCACAGAGGAGTGCGTCGGGCTGGTGTACCTCAACTGTACCATATTCTCCAAGGCCCTGAATTCCATCTCCAGTACCACAAATAAATCTAACAAATCAACCCTGAAATAATTCATACAACCAAGCCTTGCCTACTTTGGTTAGAACACAGTTGGCCAAAATCATCTCAAAGAAAGCCTGCTTTACAGTAGAGTAGTAGAGAACTCCTGTAATTCATTGACAACTGCCGTGAAAGCCAGCAGAGGTTGTATGGCTACGCTTCCGCGGCGTCAGGAGATTGTAAGATGAGCCACTGTCGAGTGGGTGGCCACTATGCATTCCACAGTAGAGGAACTCGGTAAAGTAGCACACACGAGAGACTGGAGGGATGGCACAGAGGGTTAAAAAGCCTCAAAGAAGGTCTGAATTTGAATCCCCAGCAACCACAAAAAAGCTGGGTGTGGCTATGAGTGTTCCTATAACCCAGTGCTTGGGTTGAGGGTGTCAGAGACAGAAGACCATTGGGACTCAGGGAGACCCTCTCTGGAATAGGTGAGAGTGAGCAGGCAGGACACCTATTGCTCTACTCGCCCCCCTTACCACCACCATCACCATATGCATGTACCAAGTGATGGAGGCAGGAGGAACAGAAATTCAAGGTCATGCTGGACTACATCAATAGTTTGAGGCTCCATAAGAACCTGCCTAAAACAAACAAACTGGTCTAGAGAGGTGGTTCAGCCCTACCACCAGGCCTGACGCCTGAGTTTCATACCCAAAGCCCACACGGTATAAGGGGAGAACTAACTCAGAAAGTCGTCTTCTGGCTTCCATGTGCACACCAACACACACACACACACACACACACACACATACACACCATAATATAAATAAATAAATGTACAAAAATTTGAATCAAGCAAACAACAGCAAGAAAGAAAGAGAGATAGGAAGGAGGGAAGGAGGGAAGGAAGGAAGGAAGGAAGGAAGGAAGGAAGGAAGGAAGGAAGGAAGGAAGGAAGGAAGGAAGGAAAGAAGGAAAGAAGGAAAGAAGGAAAGAAGGAAAGAAGGAAAGAAGGAAGGAAGGTTAACTCTGGCTCTCTCTCAGGCTGGGGCTACAGCTCAAGGATAGAACACGGGTTCTGCATGAACAAGGCATAGGCCCCGCCCTTGCTAACCACAACTGTACAGTTGCACAGAGGCTGTGAGCGATCTGTCTCCATCGCTAGCTCTCTGGGCTTCTCTGCAGGCTATCCCTCTCCTTCATCAGTGGTTATTAACAGGGCTGTTCTCTCTTCATGACTGAGTGTGAAGGGCTACATCGCTTCTCTTCCATCAGCGGCTACTGCTATTTCTTGCTCATGAGTTGCTAGGCAACAGCACCCATTCTTCTTGTCTCCATTCTGAATTTTCTTCTTATTTATTTATTTATTTATTTATTTATTTATTTATTTATTTTTCTATCTCCTCCTTGCATGGCTACTCTCTGCAATATAGAATTCCATCACTAGAGAAAGCAGATGTTCCCTTTAGTGATCTTCAAGATCTATTTATACTTGGGAGAAAAAAAAAGAATTCCAATCCTGTCTTCTTTAGCAAGGCTCAATTTCTTCCTGTCTTCCCATAGGAGCCAAGGTTCCTAGCCTGCCCCAGTTGCACAAACAGAAGAGCAGTATTTCTTTAACCTTCTATTCATCAGCCTCGCCATGTCCTTTCATTCTTCCAAGACTTCCTCATATCTCATTTCTTTCTTTTCAGAGATACAAAGCTGTCTTGGACACATGCCACAGCCTAACACACGTTCTGCTCTTAGAGAGACTTGATATCCCCACAGGGAAAGGACCCCACCTGCATTCTGTTCGGATGTGGTTTGTTTCCCAGGGGTGTTTGTTGGGAACTCGGCCATCATCCTGACAATGTGAGAGGTGGTGATACTTACGGAAATGGAGTCTAATAGTAAGTCCTCAAGCTGTTGAGACCTGCCTGTGGAAGGGAGTTCTTGTCTCCTGAGTTCTTGCCAAAGTCTTTTCCTGATTTGTCTTTCAAAGCATGATCTCTGACTCCCTCAGGTGCCTGTACTTACACTGTTGAGTTCCCAATCAGAGATTGAGCCAATAGGACCTTCCAGGTTCTAACACTATAAGCTAAAGAAACCTCTTCTTCATAAGTTGTCTGCATCAGGTGTTTTGTGATAGCAATGAAGCCAGACTGTTCATCTCTAACCCTTTGACCTTGAGAGGAAGCAAATTTAAAGTAGCTCACTAGATCCCCCAACAAGTCTATGCAGTATTCTCCTTTGTCCTCTCTGAGATGTGTACAAATGTGCAGGTACAAGTTCATACTTCTGATTATTCATCTAGAAGACAACCTCTCAACTGCTTCTTCTCCCTGGCTCAGTCCCCCTGGACTTCAATTCTCTGAATCAGGCAGCCCTGTGCTTTCAGACATCTGAATTCTTGTTAGGGTGACTATTGTTTTAGAACAAGTTTGAGATTGCTTTCTGTTGTCACCAGAGACAGTTTAGGGGAAGAAAGAATTTATTTGGCTTACACTTCTAGGTCACAGTTCAATATTGAGGGAAATCTGCACAAGAACTCTCAACCAGGAGCTTGAAGTAGGAACTACAAAGGAACACTGCTTGCTGACTGGCTCACTGAGTTATACTTAGCTACTTCTCCTAGATAACCCAGGAACAGCTGTCCAGGGAATGGTGCTGCCCACAGTGGGCTGAGCCCTCCCACATCAATTAACAATCAGGACGATCCCCTACAGACATGCTGCTAGACCAATCCAATCTAGGCAGTTTCTTACTTGAGGCGTCTCTTCAGAGAAGGCTCTAGGCTGGATTAAGCTGAGAGCTGAAGATGTTTTTTATGACATTAAGAAACATAATATGTAATAATTGTTATAGAACTGGAAACACGGCTCAGTGGTGAAGAGCACTTGCTGATCTTCAAGAGGACCAAGTTTGACCTCTAACACCTTTGTTAGGCAGCTCATAACTGCTTGTGACCCAGATCCAGGAGACCCAATGCTCTCAATGGCCTTCCCAGGTACCCTCACATATGTGGTGCACACACACACACACACACACACACACACACACACACACACACAGACACAAACACAGAAACATAAAATTAAAATTGCAACACATCTTTTAAAATAGTTCTCATGTGGTATATATGTATTTTATATTATACATGAATTTTATATATTTGTCTGTGTAGTAGATGTGTTATTTGGAATTATGTATTATATGAATTTCTTATTTCCCTGCTGCATATTGCTATTATTTATGTTATTTAAACAAAACAATGATAGAGCTGTTAAGATAAGCAGTGGCAGTACTTATGGTAGAATTAATTAAATAATTACCTCTTGGTTTATTATTATTATTATTATTATTATTATTATTATTATTATTTGACTACGATTATGCACAATTAAGCAATCAAAATGCATGGGAAAGACACAATGAACATTTTTATAATATTCCTTCTGGTTTTTGATATTGTAGTTTAACATCTTACTAAAAATTTAAATTCTGTAAGTTGTAATAGCTATATTCTATGTAATAGTTTTACAAAAATGATGGTAAAGGCTGAAGTGACGGCTCTGCAACTAAAAGTGCCTGTTGCTCTTCCAGAGGACCCCAGTTCTGTTGCCAGTAGCCAAATGTGTGCCTCACTCCAGCTGCAGAGATTCTAACAACCCGCCTGGCCTCTTTGGGTTCCTGTACACACAGAGAGACACATACCTACTCATACTTAAAAGCAAAAATAAATTTTTAAAAGATTATAGATACAGAAGGAAAATTTAGATGGAGAGTGTCTAGATTAAAAAAAAAACAAGCAAATAAAAAAATTATGTTATTTCTATCCCACAAAACAGTAGGAGGCCTTCCTTCCCTGTTCCCATCTATGGTCACTCTTCTCTGAGTGCCTGCAGCTTGTAGATATCTTTTCCTTGGATGGTGATAAGAACGAAAGCCTCCAGGTATTTGTTGTGCTTTGGTCATAAACAGAGCAAACAGAGACCGGAAGTCACTGTGCTGTGGGCTCCGCAGGAACAGAGGCACAGTCCCAGAGACTCTGTCCCAGGATTGCTTCTCACTGCTGACACGCCTTTCTTGCCACTATCACATAGCCTGATGATGCCTGGGCATCGTCCCACCCTATTGGGCAAGTTTCTTGAAGATCAACATGAAGATGAACTTTCATAAGTTAAATGCTGTTTAGATGAAGTAATGACTTTATGGAATTCCCAGTTTGATTCAAATAATTTTAGGAAGAAAGGTTAAGGGTATGGTTTTAGTTGGTTTTTGTTTTGTTTTGTTTTTCCCAGAAAGGTGAATGTAGTTAGAATCAAACATACAATGTGTCCCTGACTTATAGAATAGTAAGCAAAGGCTGCAGGAATACAGTGAGCTTTCATAAATTGTACTAAGAAGAGAAACAGGCTTGGGACAAATCTGTGATCAAGGAAAATGTTCATTCTAGGTCAGGTCCAAGGATGAGGCCACAGGTGTGCACTATGATAAAGCCAGGCCCTGTGAAACTGTTGCTTTGAACTTATAATGAGCTTATAAAATGAAACACTGCTTTGAACTTACTATGGGAATTTATCTATGAGGTGATTTATAAAGATATTTTGCATAAGAATGTATAAAAATGCTGAGAGAAGAAATAAAGTGTGGCTGTTGGGGCTCTGCTCCATCACCAATGTATATATGTCTGTCTGTCTATCTGTCTGTCTATATGTATGTACTTACATGCATATGTAGATATATATATATGTGTGTATCTAAGTATGCATGTGCACTTGTGAAATTGATGAAATAGGTGGCTGGGCTTGACAAGAGAGAGAGAAAGAGAGAGAGAGAGAGAGAGAGAGAGAGAGAGAGAGAGAGAGAGAGAGAGAAACAAATTCCAAGCCTCTTGCCTGGCCAGTGAGGGGCCCTTGTGCCAAAGAGAAAAGAGTCCAAGTAACTAAGCTTTTTTTTGCTTTTTTTTTTTATCCGCTGCTTCTATCAGCAAGAGTTAAATTGCCAACAGCCAGCAGCTTTTGGGCCCGATCCCTGACTCCATACCCCTTTCACTACCTTCCTTGGGGAACTGGATGCTGGATTTGCCCCTGGCACTCTGGGGTGCTGGGACTCTGACCTCGGGTCCTCACGCATGTACATCAAGTGTTTTACAGAGTGGGTCATCTCCTTCCCCCTCCTTCCCACTCTTCCACATTGCTCCTTCTGACTTCAAGCCACTACTGAACCCAGGTCCCTCTCAGTCTACAGATGTCTCTGACTTCCCCCTTCCGCAGCCTCTCTCTGCTTCCAGTGAGCCGTGATTACGGTGGGCTCACAAGGGTAATCCAGGCTATCTGGCATCTTCATGTCAACTGGTCAGTGACCCCCCATTTTATCTGGTAAGTTTATTTGACCATAGGATACAACTGATTTAACATCAGCAAATGTTTACAGGATCTTAAATCCTGCCCACTACAGTCTACCCTCTGCTCCTCCTATGGTCCATGATTCTCTCAGATGCAAAGTACATCCACCCTGTCACACTACGGTAATGACGTCACAGGTCGGGAAGAAGGCTCAGCAGTTAAAGTGCTTGCAAACGAGAACAAGAGTTTCGAAAGTTTAGGACTTTCCAAAAAAGATAAAAGAAAAGATAAAGACTTCATGGTAGAACCTGTCTGGCATGCATAGGTCCCAGGGCTTGAACCCCAGCCTTTGAGACTGGTTCTTAGACTCAGCACAATCCTTTAGAGATTCTCCCAGGTTGTTATATGGGTCAACCATTTGCTATTTTCCATTTCCGAGTAGCATTCCACAGCTTGAATATGTCACCTCCTTTTAGCCATTTAACTATTTACTTTTCTAAGGAACCACTCCGCTTCCCCCTATAGCAGTGGAGAGCTGTGCCCCCCGTACAGCAGTGGAGGGCTGTACCAGAGCTGACAGCCAATCCCTGCTGCCCCAGTGGTACTAAATATCACAGCTGTTCACGGCTTTAGCGATTCAGAAAGCGTGTAGTTATGTTTCATGGTGTCTGGATTAGATCCCTTCAATAGCTTAATTTATACTTATTATGGTTTAATTTATATTTTTCAATACCCATGGCCGACTTTCTTTCCGTCCGTTTGCTAGCCATGTGCTTTGTTTGACGAAGAATTAGATCTTGCTTTCTATTCACAGCCTCATTGACTTGTTCTTATTTTGGTTTGTTATCTTTTCTCATGTTTTTTGCTGATTTATTCTTTCATTTAGGCAAATGTGCATGTGCCTGCATGAGTTCGTGTACCCTATATGTTCTGTTGCCCTTGAAGGCCAAAAGAGGGCATCAGATCCCCTGGAACTAGAGGAATGTGTAGGTGCTGGGAATCAAACTTGGAACCTGTGCAAGAGCAGCCAGGGCTCTTAATTGCTTAGTCATCCCTTCTAACTGCTTAGTCATCCTTCCTAATGGCTTAGTCATCCCCCTTAATTGCTTAGTCATCCGTCCAGCCTACTTCTTTCTTTTTCACTGTTGCTTTAAGACTAGATCATGCCTGGCTTTTTGCATGGATGGTAAGTATCTGAACTCAGACCCTTGGGTTCACGTGGCAGACACTTTGTGATTGAGGCACCTCCATTGCCTCTACTTGCCCCGTTTTAAGTGAGCTGTGCCTGGTGTTGTTGCTGTTATAGGAGCTCATTATATCCCTTTGACTTTTATGTGTCTCATCCATATGACTAGCTAATACTGCCTCTCCTCCTGTGGGCTGTCTTTTCCCTCAATTGAATGTGTGTGTCATTTGATGTGCCTGCCTTATACGAAGAAAATGTTATGTAGTACAGTTTATCTCCTTTTGTTGTCTATGCTTTTGATATTTTGTGCAAGGAACTTGTAAAAATCCGATGCATGCCATAAAATGTTTCCCCTGTGCCTCCTTCTAAGAATATAAAACCTTTAGGTCTTAGAGTTGGAGTGTAGCTCAGGAGTTAGAAGAGCTCACCCTGCTCTTACAGGGCACCCAAGGTCACTTCCTAGCACCCACATCAGGCAGCTGACAACCACCTGCTAAATCCATCTGCAGGGGGTCAAATGCCCTCTTCTGGCCTCTATGGGCACCTGCACCCACATGGTACACATAAAGTCAGTTGTTGGAAAGACTATTTTCCCTTCTGTGTGGTTTTGATACCGTTAGTACCCAGGTGTTCCCGCTGGTCTGCTCTCAGGGACCTAGCAGCAGCTTATGGAATTACCTGCCATTACCAGCATGCTAGGTGCTGCACGTGAAAGGGCCCCCTGCTACCCAGATCGATCGATATCTCAATCTCTCTCTCTCTCTCTCTCTCTCTCTCTCTCTCTCTCTGTGTGTGTGTGTGTGTGTGTGTGTGTGTGTGTGTGTGTGTGTGTATGTGTGTGTCTTGCCTTCCCACTCCTCTCCCTCTGTTTCCCCTTCTTGTGTCTCTCTGTCTCCCTGCCTGCCTGTCTCTAACTCTCCGTTATGGTCCCCACTCTAAGATGGCCTTGCAGTCTTCCCTCCCCCAATAAACCACTTACACTGGATCTGTTGCATGGTATAATTTCTCAAGGGCACACTTTGGCATGCAGCCACTGAAGGTCCCCCTCACCACATTTCATCCTATCAGATACCACTGTCAAAGGCCACCTGACCACATGCATTATGTTTATATTGAAGCTTCCTAGTTTGATCCATGATCAATACTTTTTTTCTTTATTAAATACCACACTGTTCCAATTACTATAACTTTGCATTAAGATTTAAAATCAAGAAGCATGATCTTGTGCATTTAAAAAAATGCACATGATTTAAAAATCAAGAGGCTCCATCTTTGTTCTTTATGGGTTAAGTATTCAGGATTCCAGAACAAAACAATCCTGGGTTTGTTGGTATGAATCTGTAATCCTAACAGCAAAGATTACAGCTGAAGTAGGAGAACTCTAACTTTGAAGCTAGCCTGGGCTACATGGTGAGTTCCAACCTACATTGAGCTATGTGGTGAGAAAACAAAACAAAACAAACAAAAACCCAATCGTTTTGAGTTGTGGCTTTAATAATATTTCTACTGTATTTACTTATGAGGGACAAGTGTGCCACTGCCCCCATGCAGGTCAGAGAACAACTCACCCCAGTCCATTCTCTTTCTACCATGTGGGTTCTTGGGATCTAACTGAGACAGCCAACTGTAAGGCAAATGCCTACACCTGCCAGGCTCTTACTGTCCCTCATTTTTAGTTACTTTGTATGAAGTATGAAGTATATGAAATGGGTTCTGAGCTCCCCCTCCTGCTGATTTGTTCTTCAGGGGTTCTGTCACCTTGTGTTGAAGTCCCCAGCCGAAATTGTGAACATGCCTATTTCTTAATTCTTCAGTTCAGCCCGTGAGTGTGTCTGTGATATATGTACCTGTAATTGTGGGTATACACGTATGTGCGTGTGGGTGCAGGCATACATGTTTGTAGAGGCTAGAGGTTGATGTAGTGTATCTTGTCTTGAAAGCTCTCTACCTTTATTTTCTGGAGAATAATTACTCATTTATTTGGGTGCTGGGCATACTAAGTGTTATGAAATATAATGCGGTGGAGGGGGTGCCCATGACAGGGAGGAGAGAAAGGGAGCACCAAGAACAGAAAGGGGAGAAGGAGAGAGAGGGGGGGGAGAGGGAGGGAGAGAGAGAGAGAGAGTGCTGAGGTTGCTGCAGGAAGCCCTTCTATAGCCCACACCTAGCACACCTGGAGGGGTTGGCCAGTGAGGGTGTCAGGTGATGGTATGAAGGTGTCAGGTGATGGTATGAGGGTGTCAGGTGATGGTATGAAGGTGTCAGGTGATGGTATGAGGGTGTCAGGTGATGGTATGAGGGTGTCAGGTGATGGTATGAGGGTGTTAGGTGATGGTATGAAGGTGTCAGGTGATGGTATGAGGGTGTCAGGTGATGGTATGAGGGTGTCAGGTGATGGTATGAGGGTGTCAGGTGATGGTATGAACTATTGTTAGGCCCCTGAGTGGACACTAGAGGAATTATCTGTACGCTAACACTAAGAACCACCAAGTCCTTTGCCCAAACTCCAGGACCAGGATCCTTGGAGCTTCCCCATCCCTACCTTCAATGACTCAGTGTGACACCCTGTCATCACTAATGGCCAATGGGTCACATCACCATTGCTGCTGAATCTTCCCTGTGTGCATCTTCTATACCCCCTTTAAAGCCTGCCATTTCATCCTGGCTTGTCCCTGTCTGCATCCCTGCTCAAAGGCAGCCATTTTGTGGCGCCCCCCGACCCCCAATAAATCTCTTGTGTGAGGCTTATTGTGTGATGTGATTTTTGTGGTATTCTTTGGCCCTGATTGCTCTTTCACATCGAAATGCCTTCAGAGGGCATGCGCACACATGCCAGGGCTTGTGTGCGCAGGTCAGAGAACAACTTGCAAGAGCCAGTTTTCACCTTTCACCATGTCCATTCTGGAGATTGAACTCAGGTCATCAGGCTTGGCAGCAAGCTCCTAACCCATGAGCCATCTTGTTGGCCCCAGCAAGGCACACAGAGAACGACTCTATGCAGAGCAGCAGAACGCAACGCATGCCCCCATGTCTTCTTGAAGGACTTCTCCCCTAATTTGAGATTGATCAGTTTGAACAAATACAGGGAGTCTGATAGGCTTTGGAATAAACATGTCCTGATAATGCTCTGAACTTGTTGGACTGGTCCACAGGCAGAGGTGGCTTCTACTTGCTGGAGAAAAAGTTGTCCAGGCCTTTGTCTCCAGTAAGAGGAGTCAGAAAGAAGCCAACCATCTTGGAAGTTCACCATCTTTACTTAGTCATGGTCCCTCTCCCTGTGTGTCTGTCTATCCAGGAATCTGTCTCCTCATTCCTCAAACCTGAATGTACTAGCTAATTTTGTGTGTCAACTTGACACGAGCTGAAGATATCACAGAGAATGGAGCCTCCTTTGAGGAAATGCCTCCATGAGATCCAGCTCTAAGGCATTTTCTCAATTAGTGATTAAGGGTGGGAGGGCCCATTGTGGGTGGTGCCATCCCTGGCCTGGTAGTCTTGGGTTCTATAAGAAGGCAAGCCAGGGGAAGCAAGCCAGTAAGTCACATCCCACCATGGCCTCTGCATCAGCTCCTGCTTCCTGACTTGCTTGAGTTCCAGTCCTGACATCCTTTGGAGATGAACATCAATGTGGAAGTGTAAGCCGAATAAACCTTTCCTCCCCAACTTGCTTCTTGATCATGATGTTTGTGCAGGAATACAAACCCTGACTACGGCACTGAAGTTCTTCAATTCAGCTAGACTGGCTGACCCATGTGCTCTAGGGACCCTCCTGTCTCCATCTTCCTGACACTGAGGATATGGTCACACGTTGCTGTACCTGGGTTCTTAGGGAATGGGCCTGGGGGTCAGAATTCAGGTCCTCATTGATGGGTTATTTCTCTGTCAGTGAAATGAGCCAATTCAAGGCAGAGTAGAATATATTAAAGACAGGTTTATTGGGAAGCTGCTCTCTGGCAAGTTCACTGGCCTCAAGGACTGAGGTCAGGGGAGTCACCATGGAGCTAGGAGGTGGGGGGAGAAGAGAAAGACAAAAGGCACGAACACTCATGCAGAAAGAAAAGAGAAGAAAAAGAAAGCAACAGACCAAAATGTCTGGATTATATAGGAAAGAGCCTTTGGGGGAAGGGCAGCTCAGCCCCTGGGCTGCAAAGTTCAAGATTGAGGGCCCGGTATGCCAGGTAGGGACTGAAGGATGCTGGGAGAACATGGTGGCCAAGTCTGCTTTGATATGTAAAACATGCACCTCAATACCTTGTCCCTGGGTCCAAAAGCAAACACTGGTGCCGGTGCTATGGACTGAGGAGAGTCTCCTCAGTCCTCAGTTATCATTGCCTCAAGCGTCATGTCTACACGGTCTGTTGCATGTGGAATCATTTTGTCTTTGATGGATTGACTTCATGATGTGCAGTTTTGTTTCTCTCCTTCAGTCTTTGTGCTGTGCTGGGGTCTGCATGACTGGATTTTCTTCCAGCCTCTTGGGTCCTGGTTTTTCATGGTGGTTCTCCCATCATCTCGCTCCCTTCCGTGACTTTCAACTGATGCTTTCCGGAGGTTCATCAACTCTACCCTTGGTCCCACATCTGCCCTTGCTGTCAGTGTCCTGTGAATGACTTTGCTGTGGCTCTGCAGTGGAATGCTGAACATCTGCCCCAACCCCCCACCCCCACCCCTAAGAGGCTGCCTGGAGTTTTCAGGAAATTCTTTGGCTACCACTGCTGATTAGCGCCATTTATAATCCAGCTCAGAAAGGCAATAATATAGCCTCTCCATCTGCTCTGTATTTGCAACGCAAGGGAAATGTCAGGGTGTCAGATTCCTGGCGGACCTCCAACCCCCCATCTTCCATCCCCCACACCCTGGCCCCCTCTGAGGAGGCGTCCAGCACCCCCATCTAAATGAAACTCACCTTGCCCTCTTTGTTTTCCCATGGAACAGCGCCCGTGATGTATGAACACTTGCCCACCAGCCTCTCTCCACAACCTAATTCATACCAGCAGCCAGTGGGCTCCACAGTCCTGGAAGGCTGACCCCAGCCTCCTTAATAGCTACAGGCCAGGCGTGCAGAGCGGGTCAGAGGGTAAACTCGGATGTCTGTGCTCACTGTCCGCTTAGGTCCTTGCTAGTTCTTACTCAGCCTCTGGGGATTCTGTCTCCGCCTCTCATTTTACTGGGTGAAAGCTGGGATTGTAGACATGTACTGCCACATCTGGCATTGCTAGCTCTCTAGGGATGCTAACTGAGTTCCCCACGCCTGCACAGCAAGCACTTTGCCCAATAGGCCTTCAGAGGATTTTTTTGTCGTAAAAGAGTATTTTGGCGATCAGCTATGCAAAATTCACACCCCACAACAGACCTCCACACAAGAGATTTATTGCGGGGGGGTGGGAAGAGGAAACACAAAATGGGACAGAGACAGAGAGAGGCAGACCAGGTGGGATGGTGGAGTGAGGGGATGTAGAGCATGCCCGTAGGGAGATAGATAGGTTATTTCTCTGCCAGTGAAATGAGCCAATTCAGGGCAGATTAGAATATGGTAAAGGCAGGTTTGATTGGGAAGATGCTGTCGGATGAGTTCACAGTGACTGAGGCCAGGGAAGTCACCATGGGGAGGGAAGGAGGGGGGAGAGAAGGAGAGAAAGGGCATGTGTGCAGAGAAAGGAGAGAGAGGGGGTGGGAGGGAGAGAGAGAAGAAAGGAGAGAGGAGGAAAAAATAGAGGAAGAGAGAGTGAAGAGAAGAGAGAAGAAGAGAGGGAGAGAAGGGGAGCACAAAATGTCTGGACTATATAAGGAAGAGCCTCTAGGGGAAGGGCAGCTCAGCCCGAGCTGAAAAGTTCAGGGTTCGAGACAGGGTCTGCCAGATAGGGACTGAGGGATGCTGGGAGAACTTGAAGGCCAGGTCTGCACCTTAGTCCCTTGTCCCCGGGTCCAAAACCAAACAGAAAATGTGGCCAAAGCGGTGATGTGTCTCCTTGGTCTTTGGTGATGAGGATGGAGGACTGAGGGGGTGTTGGCCCCAAGTCACTGAAGGCGGGTGGCAGATGAGAGGGATCCTGGTTCTGGAGTGTGAGTATTGTGTTTTAGTTGACTAACAGTTGATCTCCCTGCCCCTAGGATGAACACCTTAGCTTCCAGGCTGTGCCTCGGCTATTGAGAAGCTGGGACCAGGAAACATTACACAGGGCAAACTTTCAACCAACATTCTCATCTCGCTAACATGCCTCCTAGAGGTTTCCTGTCCACCAGGGGACCAGGCCCAGCTTCAGACTGTAAGTGATGTGTGCTGGCTCAGGACCCCCAAAGCCAAATTCTCAGAACAAAGAAGACTTATTTGCCCCAGAGGGACGGAGAGCAGGAAATAAGAACCAAAGATGGAAGATAGAGAATGAGGGGGGAAAAGAAGAGACCAAGAAGAGGAGGAATGGGTATTTGTCCTAGAGTAGACAAAGGACTGCCTCTGGATAGAGAGGAGACAGACCCAGTCTATAGGTAAATAGCAGTTTATAAAGGTAAAGGGAGAACTCTGGGTTAGGACAAGGTGTTTAACTTCAATTGGATATGCTAATTAGGTGAGCCAAAGGAGGCTTTTGATTGCTGAAATTCAATACTCTGGTGGACTCACCTATCTCTTTAGCATGGCTTAAGGTAGGCCCACCTCCTTGGGGGGTAGTCCCTGACACTGGAATGTTGGATCTCTATGCAGGCCAGAGATCCTGTTCTCTTGACCATGAGGAGTAACTTCATTTCAAGCCGTGGCAATGTGCAGATCAGTGCACGGGAACTGGTTGAGCCCCAGGAGAACAGCACAGCGGTTTTGTTAGAGAAGAGCACAGCAGTTTTGTGAGTGTTCACATGCGCACTTACACACACCAGCAAGCATTCCTGGGCCTGCACCCCAGGGAGATAGACGTTCATCTCCCCGCTAAAGCCTCCATCAGAATGTTCAGAGTGGTTTCATCTGTAATAGCTGAGGACTAGAAGCAGCTCACTAGACAGATGGTTAAAAAAGCAAGGTACATCATACCACAGAACACTGCTCTGCGGAGAGAAATGAACTACGGATGGCTCTCAAGAGTGTATGTGAGGGAAGAGGTCCATCGTCCAAAAAAAGAAAATCACAGACTGTAGGGCTCCATCATGGTATGTCTCAAAGTAATAAAATTAGAGAGAGAGAACAGGCAGGAGGTGTCGGGTCCTCACAGGACTAAACAGTGGGGCCGTCAGAGCTTGGTCCAGAGCCTCCAAAGCTTTGCGCTTTGGAAGCTGATTGTGTCGGACATTTAATTAAGGTGGTGAAAAAGCTTGATGAAGGCAGTGTGTTCCTGAAACTTTCCATAAACCTATTTGTATTTAAAAATGTGTGTGTGTGTGTGTGTGTGTGTGTGTGTATGTGTGTGATATCCCTTGAGTTTTATGAAAATGAAGTTTCATCTGTTGCAAAGTGATGATAAATTACTGATTTAGGCTTCTTTTAGCGTTCTGCTAAAAGAACACCACGAAGCTTAAGTTCACGGGTAGAGACAGTGACACAGATTTCCCCGTTTATCCAAATGATGTGTGCACTCAGTGAGATGTTAACATCAGCCCTCACACCAGGTCTGCATAGCAGTGGGAAGGGCAGACAGCAGAGACCTGCATCGTCCAGCTCCGAGAGATTTGCTGAGCTGAAAGTTACCTTCAAGGAAGGTTCAGCACCATCGTGCTGGGCTGATATTTGGGTGATGGTGGAGTTGTGTCGATTTCTGGGAACTTGGTCTCCAGTCAGGTTCATTCTTCCACAGCAAGCCCTCTCTCCAGGCTTCCAGAAATATGATACAACAGATATCAGGAAGTTGCAGTAGGCTTTATATATGTTTAAGCCAACTTGTATCTGGTACCCAAGGTCAGAGAGTGTGAGCCAGGGGGAACCAATACTGGCTGATAGCTTTCTATTACACTAAACACTATGACATTTTGTGTGTGTGTTTGTGTGTGTGTATGTGTATGTGTGTACATAACCTTTTCATAGTCTATCAGGGAATATCTTCCACACATCCTCAGGAATATCTGTGTGCACACACAGAAAGATCCCTCACACCAGTGTGCACACACAGAAGGATCCTACACACCAGTGTGCACAGTGTGCACAAACAGAAGGATACCCTACACCAATGCACACACACAGAAGGATCCCCCCATACCAGTGTGTGCACACAGAAGGACCCCCCACACACACACACCAGTGTGTGCACACACAGAAGGATCTCTCACATCAGTGTGCACATATACAGAGAAAGATCCCCCATACCAGTATGTACACACAGAAGAGCTCTCACTTGAGTGTGCACACATGGATCAGATATGCAGACCGATGAGTCAGATATACACACACACTGAGCTGCCTCATGGCCTGCCCAACCTGGATACTCAAATGTACCCTGTCTCAAACCATATTGCCTCTCCACAGCAGGCAACATGACTTTACTTAGATCAGGCTGTGGAGCACTGATCTTTTCCAGTCTGGAAGACAGTCACGTCACACTGCCGCTTTGTCGCCAAGGTTCCAGAGGCTTGGATGGTTACACATCCAGCCCCCCCTTGTGACAAATCCTGGTTCCCAGGCACCTCTAAGGCCACTTCTTAGTGTTTCAATCTCCATCTCAGTATGGGAACATTTCAACAAAGCCTTCGGAGAAAGCTTGACCTGTAATTATGGAAACCAAGAATGCAAATGTCTCTGTTAATACTGGTTCCCCACGGAAGCCACCAACTCTTGAAGTAAAAACACCACTGGCAAATGACCCAGGTGGGGTGAGCACAGCATCTCAGCTCACAAGCTCCTGTGCACCACAGAAGCCTTGTGGTCCCAAGCAGCATCAGTCCTTGTGTTCCAGAAGGTTCCAAACGCTCCGCCAGTCCAGCTCTTCTCACTCACTGAAGTCTCCGTCCAGTCTCACACTCTCAACTTCAAAGGTCTCAGCTGCCCCCACTATGCTTCCAAAACACCCTACTCAGGACAGGATTTGCTAAAGAGGAACAGGGAACCGGAAACAGCTGTGCAAAGAGCCCAGGGCTCTGTCCCCTGGGGCTCACGCCTGGCCATCTGGGTCTCCTCTTCAAGCTAATCTCCTGAGTTCTCAGAGAGGCAGCCCATTAACTCAGACAGCTGGGAAATGATAGAAACCATCTTTTTCTTTTCTTTTTTTCCTTTTTAACTCATTCTTATTGTTTGTGTTTATGTTTCAGGGTCCCGGGGACTTTGAACCTCTGATCTTTCACAAGCTGTTTAAGCCCAGAGGTGTGGGTGCTGGGAACTCAGGATGAGACTCCCTCTTACTGGGGTTCTAGTTAAGGGTCACGTGGAGCCAGTGTACATGAGAGTATTGCTGGCAAGTGGGCTGCTAGGTTGTAGATGGTTTTTCATTTCAGGTGTAGTTTGAGATTTTGACGGAATGCTTGCCTGAGTTGTGGGCTCAGTTTTTCTGGAAGCAAAATGTCCCCTACAGAATAATCCATGTCCTCAGTTAATTCAAGGTCTCTGCTTTTAGCAATAGATTTCAATCTCTGGTGTACTCTTCCCTGTGAAACCCAACACTGGAGTGTGGGGAGGTAGCTCAACAGATAGAGTGCTGTTGTGCAAGTGCGGGGTCCTGAGTTCAAATCCCTAGTGCCCGTGTGAGAAGCTGGGCAGAGCAATGCCCTTGTAACCCCCAGCTCCTGGAAGGCAGAGACAGGAAGATCCCAGGGGCTCATTGGTCTGCCAGTTTAGTCAATTGGTGCAGTGCAGTTTCAGTGAGAGATCCCTCTCAAAAAAATAACACAGAGAGTGACAGAGAAAGCACCTGGAAACTCCAGTCTCCAGTCTTGAGTCCACATGCATGTGTATGCAGGCACTCGATCACCAACACACACACACACACACACACACACACACACACACACACACACACACACCCCAAGCCAAAATCTGAGAGCAGGGACTCTGAACTGAACAAGGTGACGAACAGCAGCTATCACCTGGGGAGCAGGCTCCTCTGGCCACGCCCCTCCTCCCAGCCCCTCTGCATTTGTCCTATTAGGGTTCTCAGAACACAGGAGTAGTGAACCCAGCCTCAGCCCGCCACTCCCCGCCTGGGTCAGTGACTCTGCTTTCATTCCCAGATGCGATGATGTCTTGCTTTAGAAAAATAAATGCAGGACAGGATGCTGGGTCACGGGAACACAGATTGAATATGAAAATAATAAACTTATAAGGAGAATTTTTTTTAATTCTCAATTCAAAGGAAGCCAGTTCCACATTTAGCTCCGACATATTTCTAAAAGATAAGCTTACAATTTTTAATATTAAATTTTTGCCTGAACCTTTTCATTCCTATTTTGTCTTTTATGTGGAAAGTTGGACCCATAGGAAACATATTTGATACAGAAATGACCTTTTTCTCCAATATATTTCTTCTCTACTTTGCAAAAAATACTATTTTAAGATACTAAACATCTTTTTTTTTTAGACATTCTTTTAAAAATATTTATATGTAT
This sequence comes from Mus minutoides, assembly GCA_902729485.2. Classification (NCBI taxonomy): domain Eukaryota; kingdom Metazoa; phylum Chordata; class Mammalia; order Rodentia; family Muridae; genus Mus; species Mus minutoides. The sequence goes on from LR749528.1 coordinate 129,556, forward strand.
GGGTGCTTTGTCTGAATGTCTGTGTACCGCATACATACAGTACCTACCAAAGTCAGAAGGGGGCATCAGATATTTTGCGATTGGAGTTATAGACCGTCGTAAGTTGCCAAAAAGGTGCTGACATTGAACCCAGGTCCTCTGCAAGAGCAGCAAGTGCCGTCTCTCCAGCCCCAGATGTCAGACATCTTGCAGCAGAACTGACAATGACATTCTGGAAACCAAGACTGAGCTCTGTTTCTGAAAGACTAGATTTTCAGTGGAACTTTGGTGCATGAGAGAGTAATTAGACACCAACGCCGGCACATTTCGGTGCTCCTTGCCCAGAATTCAGCTTGGCTCTGGATTTCTGGGGAATTATCAAATGTTCCAAGCCTTCCTTATGATGAGGACCCAAGTCATGTGTACACTGTGTGAGGCTGCTCTCTGCCGCTATGATGTAAGACTTGAGATTATCAGCTTATCAGGAGGAAAAGGTCACTTGGCTCACGGTTTCAGAAGTCCCAGTCCACTGCCACTTGATCCTTTTGCTTTGGGCCTTTTGCTGGGATGCCACACTATTGTGGGAGTTTGTAGCCTAGGAATCTATCCAACCCATGGCAGAGAAAAGACCTCCTGGTTCTGCTCACCTTGTGACAAAGGAGGGCCGTTCACTTCACAGCAGTCGGAAAGCAAGAGAAGAAGGGGCCTCTCTGTAATAAGGATCCAATACTCCCCTGGGTCTGCCTTGAGATGATTAGTGTCAATTGTCAACTTGACAAGACTGATTTGAAATCACCTAGGACACAGGCCTCTATGTTCATAGTGGGGGATTAGCTATTGAAGACCCAGACAAAAACCCAAACACACGTTGACACATTATTTTTTATAAAGAAGCCAAAATTACACACTGGGAGAAAGACAGCATCTTCAAGAAATGGTACTGGTCTAATTGGATGTCTGCATGTAGAAAACTGCAAATGGGTCCATATCTATCATGCTGCACAAAACTCAACTCCAAGTGTATCAAAGACTTCAACATAAAACCATATACCCTGAATGTGATAGGAGAGAAAGTGGGAGATGGCCTTAAACTCATTGGCTAACTTAAAGAGACTTTCTGAACAGAACACAAATAGCACAGGCACTGAGATCAACAATTAATAAGTAGGAGCTCATGAAACTGAAAAGCTTCTGTAAGGCAAAAAAACAAACAAACAAAAACAAAACAAAACAACCCCCCCCAAAAAACAACAACAACAAAACCTGTCTAAAGAACAAAATGGCAGCCTATAGAATGGGAATAGATTTCTACCAACTCCACATTTGATAGAGGACTAATATCCAAAATAAATAAAGAGCTTAAGAAACTAGATATCAACAAAACAAATGATCCAACTAAAAATGGGGTACCTGGCACTGGCGAGGTGGCTCAGCAGTTAAGAACACTGACTGTTCTTCCAGAGGTTCTGAGTTCAATTCCCAGCAACCACATAGAGGCTCACAACCATCTGTAACGGGATCTGATGCCTTCTTCTGGAGTATCTGAAGACCATGACAGTATACTCACACACATAAAATAAATAAATCATGTTTTAAAATTGGAGTACAGATCTAACCGAGAATTTTCAATAGGAGAATCTCAAATGGCTGAGAAACACTTAAAGAAATGTTCTATATCTCTAATCTTCAGGGAAAAGCAAATCAAAACTACTCTGAAATTCCAATCTTATACCCATCAGAAGGGCTAAGATCAATAACACGATGGACAACTCATGACATCATGGCAAGGGTGTGGAGGAAGAGCACTCTTCCATTGCTTATGGGAGTGCAAACTCGTACAGCCATTGTGGAAATCAATACACTAGTTCCTCAGAAAATGAGGAGTCAGTCAGCCTCTTAGCTATACCACTCTCGGGCATGTATCCAAAGGGCACTCCAGTCTACCACAAGGGCATCTGCTCAGCCATGTTAATTCAGCTTTATTCATGAAAAAACAGAAACTGGAAACAACCTAGATGTCCCTCAACAGAAGAATGGATTTTTTAAAAATGTGGTACTTTTGCACAATAGAGTGTTATTCATCAGTTAAAAAACATCATGAAATTTTCAGGCAAGTGAATGCAACTAGAAAAAAAAATTATTCTGAGTGAGGTAACCCAAACCAGAGAGATAAATATGATATGTACTCATGTATAAGTGTATATTAGCCACTAAGTAAACAGTAACCAAGCTACAATCCATAGACCCAGAAAGGTTAGGTAAAGAGGAGGGGTCCAGAGGGAAATGCATGGGAAGTGGTCATAGAATAGATTTTACAAGTGACTAGGGGTGGGAGAAGATGGGAACAGGAGGAATGGGGGGTTGGGGTATGTGGAATGGAGGAAGAGTGTGGAGATGGCTGGAACTGCTGAGCATTTAGGGACCTGGTACAGAAGCCTAGTGCAGTGGAAACTTTCCAGAGTCAATGAAGGAGATCCTGATGGGGACTCCTCGTAATGGAGTCTCTTGTTGCCAGGCAAGGCTTCCAGGGGCAGGACTGGGTCACATCAATTGAGTTATTGGCCAAGAAGGCCCCAATGGAAATCCCCAAACAGCCCAGGCTGTTGCTAAGATAGACAGTTGCCCTCTGCAAACTGACAGTGGGGCCCCATTGCCAAGAACAGCATCCACACAGCTCATTGACCATGAAGTAGAGCCGGTGCCTACATGGAACATTCACCCCTATGTTCTAGTCTCTTTGGTGTGGGAAGGTACTCTGCAGGCCACCAAAGAAAGCAAGGTGGACACCGACCCAGCCACAAAACCTTTGACCTACAAGCTGCCCTGCCTGCAACACAGGCCAGGGCAATGGTGGCACAGGACTTGTGAGAGTAGCCAAGCAATGTCTGATGTGGCTTAAGGCCAAGCCCACAAGAAGAAACCAATATCCAGCCCTGCTTGGGTAAGGAAGAATCAGAGTCCAGATAGCCCAAAGACCTAAGGTAAAACCAACCACGACCGGTTTAAGTAAATAATAAAATAAAACCCCAATCTTATAAATTAGTTACTAATTTATTGTAAATTGTTAAAGGTAATTAAGATATACAAGCTAATAACCTTATAAGTGATTAAACTAGGTAATGTGATCAGAAGTATGTAATTTATCTACAGAGACAAACTCAGAGAGAGAGACAGATTTTCCTCCCATCGTATGGTCTTCTCTTATCTCCCAAGAGAAGCCTAAAGCAAGCAAGCTTAAGTCAATTTAAAGTTTCCTAATGTAAAATAATACTCAACGCCAGGTATAGGAAAGACATTTATGAAGGACTGAATGCTTGAGTAAAATGGGCTACATTTACAATCCTACTATTGCGTGGCAGGGACCCCCCCAGGTTCAAGTCCTCCCCCATACATGCACCACAGTGTCCCTTGGATGGAGCACCGTCCCACCAGAGTAAGTTGAATGCTAGCCTCATTCTAGGACAAGGATACATGGGAAATAAGTCATGCAATAAATGAGCCTCTTCTGCCTCCAGCTGATTAGGCCTCACTACCTCTGGCTTTGTAGGCCCGCCCAAACTTCTCTGGTCACATGGAACCAAAAACAATAGAAGAAGAATATATATATATATATATATATATATATACTGTCTTCATCTAAAAAAAATCAGTTACTCTTCAGATCTCACATGACAGAGAATGGATGTCCTTGCCAAGTGGAGGATGTCAGAGTCCTGTCTCACATCCTAAATGTCTCAAGCAACAGAGATGGGAATAGTTATTGCTCTGCCTTCAATGAGTCCTGAACTGACATATAAGAATGTTGTGAACAGAAGAGCCTGTACCTAAACCTCACTGAGATGGGACCGATGGGCTAGTTCATGGGTCATGCGCTTTACCCTGGCCTTCATTTCTTGCTCTAAGCAAAAGCTAATTTCAGAGTTCATACCCAAGCCGTCATGTTCCCTCATGAGAGGAAGGTCATCAAACTCACAGCTTTGGAAAATTATTCAGGATATCCAAACAGCATCTTTGGACAGTATTTCGATATTTCGAGTGTTTGCTTGTTTGTAATCTGTAGAGTCAGTGAGGATTCTATTACCTGACAGGCCAAGCCTTCAGATTCTTCAGAGGAGATGGCTTAGATAAAGGGGCTTCTCTCCAACTGCACTCAACTGTGGTGCTTTGGTAATAGAATCTCGTCTCTGCCTAGATAGAGAGCTCCAGGGACCTGGCCTGCGCTCCCTCCTTGAAGCCTGCAAAGAGTACATGGACTTAGACAGTGATGTTTGTGGATGTTTTCCAAGAAATTTCGAAGACTATTTCTTATCACTCATTTAATTTGGTTATCTTGCTTTACAAATTGCTCCTCTAAACAACCAATCTGTTCTTTTCTTTTCTTTTCTTTCTTCTTTTTTTCAAAAAGGAGCTCGGGTAACCTCTGAAAAGGGGACTAAGAGGCCAAGGGCCATCTGACTCATCCTTCTTCTTGCCACTGTGCACGTTATTTTGGGACGCGGAACTGACACCCATGGACTGGAACTTCCTATGCATCAGTCATCCTCTCTCACCAGCTTGGATCTCCTTAACATCCTTCAGGACCAGCTCAATTCCTTGACTGCTGCAGCATCCCCAAACTAAAAAGAAATAGATCTGGCTCCTGGGATGAGACTGTTGCCTTCCTCCTCTGCGTACACGCCACTTCCAGGCCAACAAGCCCATCGGGACAGAGATAGGGACCCCAAGCCTCCTCCTGTGTGTAGTCTTCTGGTTCCCTACCTCCCCCGCTCCTCCCCCAGATCATTTCTTCCCTCTTATTACCTTCATACTTTCTGCTTTCACCCTGTCTTTTAAATGTCTTACTTACTGAACCTCCTTCTCCTACATCCAAACAAAACTTTCCGCCGTAGCTCTCCTCCACAACAGCTCCGCGTGTTCCCGACACATCTACAGTAAGACATTTTACTGTGGAGAATCTCTGGCTAAAAGGGACCTACAACCCTTTCACCTGGGGCCAGTTCTTTCCGTTAGTCCTGTTTCCTGCCCGTTCCCCTCCTTTGATGCTCTGTTGCTCCCTTACTTCTGCTGGCTCATTTTTTTTTTTTTGAGCCAGCAGTCCTGGCCATGGGACGAATCACTGTCACCCTGAATCAATTCGATGTCTCTCTCACGCCCATTCCAGTGTCTCTCACCTCTTCCCCTTTCTATCCCCCAGCCCACCCAGAAAATCTCTCAGTTCTATTCTGTAACTGAATCCTGTGCTTATAGCCCTCTAATAGTAATTTCCCACGACTCTTCAGGAATGCAGGACGGCAATTGCCTGATCCACTTCCGGCCGATCAAGTTAAGACCTTCCCCTCCCCGCTAGAGCACCAGAGGACCCCTCCTCAATGGACCCAGAACTAACCCCTCTGACACAGACCCTCCTCAGCAGAAAACAGCTATAAACACTCCTTCCCTGTGTGTACTATGTTTGCTCAGAGTTAAGGGTGATAGTTTCCCGCTGAAAAACTATACTTCCCAACTTCCCTTGTGGACTGCATAAGCCTTTTCTGCCCCCACAGGGGGCCACATGACTTTTTCTTCGGTAAGGATTTTGGAGATCTGCACACATGAGTGACAAATATGCTCTCTTATTGTGGAGAAACGTGGTTCGCCCAAGACTCTCTTTCTTCCCACCTTCTGTCTCTCCACAGCTGCTTTAAGTAATCTAACAATATGTTCATGTTTTATAGAGGAAAGCACACATGTATGGGGGAAATGCTCCAGAAACCTATTAGTGGTTGCCTCAGTCCCAGATTGTGGAACTTGGTGCTTATTTTCCCATGACAAAGCTCCACTGTGGAGTGGAAGGACCTTTGTCCTTCATAACTCTCCTGTTGGTAACTGACTAGCCCTCAGAAGCACACATGAGCTTATTTTATAACAACAACAAAAATGTTTGAAATCCTTAATTATCAGAGAAATGCAAATCAAAACAACCCTGAGATTCCACCTCACACCAGTCAGAATAGCTAAGATCAAAAATTCAGGTGACAGCAGATGCTGGCGAGGATGTAGAGAAAGAGGAACACTCCTTCATTGCTGGTGGGATTGCAAGCTGGTACAACCACTCTGGAAATCAGTCTGGTGGTTTCTCAGAAAACTGGACATAGTACTACCGGAAGATCCAGCAATACCTCTACTGGGCATATACCTAGAAGATATTCCAACTGGTAACAAGGACACATGCTCCACTATGTTCATTTATAATAGCCAGAAGCTGGAAAGAACCTAGATGTCCCTCAACAGAGGAATGGATACAGAAAATGTGGTACATTTACACAATGGAGTACTACTCAGCTATTAAAAACAATGAATTTATGAAATTCTTGAGTAAATGGATGTATCTGGAGGATATCATCCTGAGTGAGGTAACCCAATCACAAAAGAAGTCACTTAATATGCACTCACTGATAAGCGGATATTAGCCCA
>LR749528.1:136087-192421 GCA_902729485.2 Mus minutoides
GCAATTTCCAAAACACAAGAAAATCAAGAAAGACCAATGCGTGGATACTTCATTTCTCCCCATAATAGGGATTAAAATATGCATGGAAGGAGGTGCAGAGACAAAGTTTGGAGCTAAACGAAAGGATGGACCATCCAGAGAGTGCCCCACCCAGGTGGTCCATCACATAATCAGCCACCAAATGCAGACACTACTGCATACACCAGCAGGATATTGCTGAAAGGACCCTAATATAGCTGTCTCCTGGCAGGCTTTGACAGCCCCTGACAAATATAGAAGTGGATGCTCACAACCATCTATAGGGCAGAACACAGGGTCCCCAATGTAGGAGCTAGAGAGTACCCAAGAGCTGTAGGGGTCTGCGACCCTATAGATGGAACAACAATATGAACTAATCAAAACACCCAGAGCTCATGTCTCTAGCTGCATATGTATTAGAAGATGGTCTAGTTGGCCATTACTCGGGAAGAAAGGCCCTTGGTCTAGCAATGTTTATATGCTCCAGTACAGGGGAATGCCAGGGCCAAATAGTGAGAGGGGGAGGGTAGGGGAGCAGGGCGGGGGATGGATATAGGGGACTTTGGGGATAACACTTGAAATGTAAATGAAGAATTTCTCTAATTAAAAAAAAAAAGGCAGGGTACCTAGTCAGACTCGTTAACTGTCTGTGTAGCTAAGGATAACCTGAAATGCCCGATTCCCCTGCCTCCGCCTCCTGAGTGCTAGGATAACAAGTGTGTACCTCTACGTTGGGGTTATGCAGTCCTGAAGCTTTATGCACGCCAGGCAAACACCCTGCCCCAAAGACTGAGCTACATCCCTAGGCTGGCAGCAGCTCTCCCCATGCAAAGGATCCTTTATCCCTAGGCTGGCAGCAGCTCTACCATGCAAACGATCCTTGGAGGAGCCTGGTGTAATTATCTTGCGAGTTGCTTTCAGAAACAGAGGTCCTCTCTTCTGCCTCCCAAAGTATAGGTCACAGAGAACAAAGCCATCAGAGGCCACCCTCTGGGTTGTATAACTGCTACCCTATACCACAGGAAATGAATGGCCACAGCACAGGTAGCCAGCTTGGGAGTGGCATAAAAAATGCTGTCCCTAAAATCAAATTATACCCTAGGGCAAAACCAGAGTCCCCATGCCTGAGATCTAGGCATGGCTATGGACAACAAAAACAAGATCAGTGTAATTACTTCTAATGTGTAATCACTGCCAAGACCCAGCCTTACGGTCCCCCAGCCTGCCTGCCCACAGTTAGGCTCCTCAGAAAATAGGTGGCCCTAGATGGAAGGACTTTTCTGTAAAATGACTCTTTCCCCCAGGGGCCCAAATAAGGTGTTATCTGCTTCTTGTTTCTTATCTGGGTCAGGTTGACCACACAAGAGCACGGAAAGATGAGGTGCCCATTGCAAATAAGTGTGCTGGGCATAGGAAGAGAGACGGCTCACGGTGGCTTGTTCCTTCTGCAAAGCAAACCACATACAATGGTGTGGTCAGCTCTGGACACAGGGTGGGACCCGCCTATGACATCTCATGTCACCATGCCTTGGGCAGGAAGAATTTTAACAGCCAGTTGTCCTCATCCTTCACTATGGTTAAAGGGATACATACATCTTTCTCGGCTTCGTTCCTTGAGTTAGACCCGGTACTGAGAAACCCAGAATGCTTTGGCTTGGAGGAGGAATCGCCTTGCTTTGGAAGCTGCGTCGTCAGGAATCACCAACCATGAAACCAGGAGCAGCATCTACAGCAGGTCCAGGGGCTGAATCATGGCCTGAAGTGCCCCCCCCCCGCCCACGTTAAACAATCTTAGAAGCCTTTTCTGGACCTTTGGTCAGGAGGATTCTCCCATAGTGTACTCTTGGAACATTTAGCATCCTCCCATTGAGTCGCTGTGCTTAATGTCCATCTCTCCCTCCAGAAATGCACAAGGGTCACTGGGCGACTTGTTTGCTGCCAGATTCTAAGTGCCTGGAGCAGGGCTTTGCACATTATTAGGAGATATTACTCACTGAGCAAGTGGATGGAAGGAGATAGGTAGTCGGCGACACTGATGGGTGAATGGGAGGATGTGTGTATGTACAAAAGATTGAAGGAGGGGTTTATAAAGGGTTGGATAAAGAGATGGGGATATAAATTAGTCGATATTAGAGGGAGATAGAGATATAAATGACAGACAGACAGAAGGATGGCTGACGCACTGCAGACTATTCTGCTATGGTGAGAAGACATGATGACCAAAAGCGAGTTATGGAAGGAGTTTATCTTGGCCTGAGGTTCCAGAAGGGTAAAAATTCCATCGCAGTCATGTAGCATGACAGCACAGGCAGCAAGAAAGGCAGGAGGAGCCTGAAGCTTCCAGCTTACATCTTCAAACACGAGTACAAAGCAGACCGAGCAAACGGGAACTAGGAGGAGGCTGTGTCATCTCAAAGCCTTCTCCTGTAATGTGCTTCCTCCAGCCTGGCTCAACGCCTCTCCAAACAGCACCCATCAGCTGGGGACCACGTGTTCAAATCCCCAAGTCTACGGGGCACATGACTCATTCAAACCTCAGCAGATGGATGCTTGGCTAGGTAATGGATGGATGTAAATAGGTGGGTGGAACTCACAGGTCCTAACTTATCAATTGACCTCCGCCCAGTGTGGAGATGTGTAGAGAATGCTAGTATGGAGAGGTAGGCAATGGAATCTCTGCTCCAGATGCGCTGACTAGAGCAAAGAGCTTCATCCCTTGAGAAGCCCATGACTGTCAGGCAGCCTTCTGGGCCTCATCTGCAAGAGCTTAAACAGAACAAAACTTAGCCTGTCTCCATATGGCCGCCTCACCCTATAAACTGTGCGCGTATTTATGTAACACTTCAGGCTTGATGGGGACCAGATGTGATCAAACACTGGTTTGTGCTGCCTGGGAATGCTGAAATGCCAACCTATACATTTTTTTAACGGATGCTTGTCCTTAGCAATCAGTCTTTAAATCTTAGCTTTGAGCCCTGATACACATCCATTAACTTCATTCTTTGGCTGAGCAGAAACATCTGGCAGCTTCTATTAGATTTGTTATGATTATGAAAGAAATCCATCCATGTACAAACTTTCATTATCAGTCAGCCTAGCACAGTACGAGAAAGGGAACACTGGGGGTGGGGGAGGGAGCAGAGAAGAGAAGTAGTTTGTGCTATGCCCCGCTGCCCCTCACTTGGGTGACACACTGGCTCTACCCAGAGCAGAGTTTTCTAATAACGACCTTAAGAGTTGTCATTTACTGGCAACTTCCATTATTCTAGTCATTGGGCTTCCTGCTAAGTAGTAATCGCAGATCTCCAACACAACCATTCTCTTTCCCAGATGGGCAAATGGCCGCACAAGGCTGCCTTCTACTGCACCAGTGTTTTACGGGGAGGGAGATAGGACACCAGCCTCCCTTTTCTGACTCTGTAGTGTCCCCTGTTCTGTGAATGTGGAAAGGGCTCTTCCCATCTGCAAGATAAGGATTATACCTTCCCACGTGTGTGTTCTTTACACGCTCCTGTCTGCTGAGCCCTCTTTGGCAGTCAAGTGTTCTCTAAGGAAGATCATGGGTCTAGGGAGACACAGGACAAGATCCCTGCTTACCCCTGGGTCTCAAAAATAGCATGGTCCCATGAAAGTCTTCCTGGTGCTTTGACAATTTCTGATAGAACTTGGCACACAATGTCTGTTGAGGGGCTAGGGGGATGACACAGCTGGTAAAGTGTTTGCTACATAGACATGGGGACCTGAGTTTGGATTCTCAGCACCTCCAGAAAAGCCTGGGTACATAGGTGCATAGCTGATATCCCAGTACTAGGAGGCAGAGACAGGATAACCTCTGCAGTCCTCTGGCCAGCTAGCCTAGCCAGAGTTTCAGGTTCACTTTGCCTCAAAAAATAACATGGAGAACAGTGAAGGGAAACACCTGATGTCAACCTCTGGCTTCCACAGCAGCACAAGTGCACACACAAGAACACACACATACACACACCTATAAAATACACACCACACCTATAAAACACACACACCACACCTATAAAATACACACACACACACACACACACCTATAAAACACATGTACACCTATAAAACACACACATATACTACACCTATAAAACACACACCATACCTATAAAACATACACACACACCTAGAAAACATAGACACATGCACACACACATACCTGTAAAACACACACACACACATACACACACAATGTTTACTGAGCCCTGTGGCCTCCAAACTGAGTTTGAGGGGTATCCACTCTACGGACCCAGGTATGATCCAGCCCGTCTGGTGTCCTGCTCTGCAGAGCTCTGTCTTCTTACTCACTCCACAGATATACTACCAGTACAGAGACACTTCTAGTACTCTATCCCACTGCTGCAGAGAAAAGATCCCACCCACTCTATATGCTGGATTGGAGGTGAGTAGGGTAGATTCCATCCCAGAGAGGGGGAGCATAGCCAGGATCCACATTTACTTCCTCCAAAAGGCCAGGTCTGGATCCTGAGTGGCTAGTTTTAGAAGGGTTTATTTTAGTTTTAATTATGTCTGTCTGTTTACACCTGAGTGCAGCATTCATGGAGACCAGAAGAGGGTGCCGGGTCCTCTGGAACTGGAGGTACATGGCATTGTGAGCCACCATATAGAGGCTGGGAAGTGAACTTGGGTCCTCTGGAGTGCCATTCTCTCCTGATGGTCTAACATATGCATTCTCTCCTGCCTCTGAACAGCATTTACCAAGTGAGATTTCTCCATGGAACAGGAGAACATGTAGAAAACATGGCTGGTGACTTTACAACAAGCTTTCAAGGAAACGGTCAAATCACAAAGACTTCACAAAGACTCCCAAACCAGCAGACAAATCCTGGCCTGAAGCACCTCAGAGCTTAAGAGCCCCTCGTTCCTCTGGCCACCTCTGCTTTCTTCTATGGTTCCAGAAACTCGTGATGTTGGTTGTGACAGGCCCAGCTCTAACCCTCAGCCACAAGCTCTAGGAAGGCTTCATTTCTGTTTGGGTTCCCGTGGGTTTCCCTCTTAGGACAGCTACCTTGAGAACACTGGCTGAAGGCCATGTTCCACTAAAGTAGACCTGGTCACAAATGACAGCAAGGGAGAAGTCTTGCAAATGCAGGCACAGCACACTGGATAGATGCCCATGCCACCCACACAGACTGTCACAGTCCAGTTCACGCTTGTGGCATTGAGTCAAAATGCTCAGGCCAGGCCAGTGGATAATGTCTCAGGTAGGTATGTGGTAGTTTGAATGAGAATGGCTCCTATGGGTTCATATATTTGAATTCTTGGTCCCCAGTTTATGGAACTGTTTGGGAAGGATTAGGAGGTGTGGCCTTGTTAGAGGAGCCCTGTCACTCAAGGTGGACTTTGACATTTCTTTTTTGTTGTTGTTGTTGTTGTTTTTGTTTTTTCGAGACAGGGTTTCTCTATATAGCCCTGGCTGTCCTGGAACTCACTTTGTAGACTATGCTTGCCTCGAACTCAGAAATTCACCTGCCTCTGCCTCCCGAGTGCTGGGGCTCTGACATTTCAAAACCCACATCAGACCCAGTCTTGCTCTCTCTTTGCTTGCAGTTTTTGGAACATATGAGCTCTCAGCTACTGCCCCAGCACCATGCCTGACTGCCTATTGTAACACCCCCTACCCCCACCCCCACCCCAGCCATGATGATCATGGATTAACCCTCTGAAACTGTAAGCTGCCAATTAAATGCTTTCTTTTAAGATTTGTCAGGAGACACCGGAATCAAGTATCTGAAACAGGGTATGTCCTTCAGATCTTGGAACACATTCCCTGCAACCTAGCTTATCATCCATCCCTGTAAGGGATGGCTGTGTCATCCGGTCCTCAGCAACAAGGGCCACATGTACTGCCCCGCCCTGCCCTTTCCCTAAAACACACAGGAGTTTGAAAACTGAAGCTAAAGGGTGCCTTTTGCCTTGTGCCTGACCTCTGAGAATGCAGACAGCCCTTCAGGGGACAGAGTGGGGACCTAGACCTGGTACATGTAGCATATAGCTTTGCGGCTGGAGGCTGACAAGCAACAGAAGTGCCACCCTGGCCACTGTGCTCTTGAAGGGTCTCCTAGAGACCGTCACTCTTCCCGTGCTTTTTCAGTAAATAAGTAAGTTTCCTTATACCTAGAGATGTGATAGCCAGTTTATACAGTCCTCCTCCTAGCAACATGGAGGGGCGGCCTTTCTCAATTCTTGTCAGCAATCGTGGCGTTTTGCTTTTGGTTCTATTTTGCTTTTTGTATTGCTGGGAGCTGCTCTCACTAGGGTGAGATGGTATCTCACTGTAGCTTTGATTCCCACGCCTCCAATGGCTGACGATTACAAGCATTTCTTCTTACATGTCTTTGTCCTCAACAGATGGATAAATAAAGAAGGTGCAGCATCTGTGCTCAGTGGGATCGGTTTGTGTCCTGTCCTGGTCAGGGTTTCTATTGCTGGAATGAAACACCAAAGGGTTTCTTCAGCTCACACTTCCACATCACTGTTCATCATTGAAGGACGTCAGGACAGGAACTCGGGCAGGGCAGGGACCTGGAGGCAGGAGCTGAGGCAGAGACCATGGAGGGGTGCAGCTTACAGGTTTGCACCTCATGGCTTGCTCAGCCTGCTTTCTTATAGAGCCCAGGACCACCAGCCCGGGGATGGCACCACCTGCAGTGGACTGAGCCCCCCCTTATCAATCACTAATTAAGAAAATGCCTTACAGGTTGCCTCCAGCCTGATCGTATGTAGGTATTTTGTTAATGGAAGTCTTCTCCTCTCAGATGACTTTAGCTTGTGTTAAATTGACGTAAAACTAGCCAGCCCAAGCCTCAATCTAGGCAAGCACAATAGTGGCTCATACTTACTTCTTTTTTTTATACTTTATTTATTTCCATTTTATGTGTATTGGTATTTTGCCTGCATGCATGTCTGTATGAAGGTGTCAGATCTTGGAGTTGCAGACAGTTGGAGATCTCAGGAGGCAAAACCAGGTAAAAGGAGGAGGAAGATGAGGAAGAAGAAGAAGAAAAGAAAGCAGGGAGAGGAAGGGAAGGAGGGGGAGGAGAAGCTGGAGGAGCAAAGGAAGGGAGGAGGAGAAGGAAGAGAAAAAGTAACAAGATGAGGGAGGTGGGAGGAGGGGGAAGAGAAGGAGAGGAGGAGGAAACGGAGGAGGAGGAAGGGGAGGAGGAGGAGGAGGAGAGGGGATCTATCATTTGCAGCTAAGTAGACTGGAGAACATGTGGAATCAAACAATCCTAACACGGAAAGACAACTGCTATCAGCATGCTCTTAAACATATGCAGAAAGAGAAACCAGTAGACTTGAATTCATCACCGTGCTCCCTAGAGATGGCGGTGGGATGGACAAAGAGAGGTTGGATTTGTGAGGAGAGCACGCTGCAGACTCATATGGAACAGTCACATCGATCCTCGCTCCTGTGGACAACTCATCGGGCACCTGGGAAAATGTAACAATAAACGTGACCGATATGTACAGTGAACACGTTTTAATAAAAATTTTTAAAAATTGAAATAAATATAGAGATGTCATTAAAGCTTTAAACTAAATTCAAATGAACCAATGGCTTTTTTCCTTAGCCATGAGAATTCTGTTTCCTGTAAGCCACATGTGGGGGCACATACTTTTAATTCCAGCATTCTGGAGGTGGAGGAGGCAGGAGGATTAGGAGTTCGAGGTCAGTTTTAGCTACAAAGTGAGTTTGAGCCCCAGGCTGGAGTACAGGAAACCTGTCTCATAAAGGGGGAGGGGTGGTGAAGGGAGATATTGGAAAGGGGGAGGAGCAGGAGGAGGAGGGAGGAAGCAGAAGGAAGAGGAAGAATGGGAGAGAGGAGGGAGGGAGAAGGAAGAAGATCTACTTCCCTTTCATTTCATGCTCTCTGTAGCTTTCTTGGGAAGTGGGCAAAGGCAGATTGCTCCCAGCATGATGCTAAAGTCAAGCTCCATCTGATAGACCTTTAAAGCACGTGTCTTGGGCTGGTGAGATGGTTCAGCAGGTAAGAGCACTGACTGCTCTTCCAAAGGTCCTGAGTTCAAATCCCAGCAACCACATGGTGGTTCACACTCATCCGTAATGAGATCTGGCACCCTTTTCTGGTGTGTCTAAAGACAGCTACAGTGTACTTGCATATAATAATAAATAAATCTTTGGGCCAGAGTGAGCAGGGGCCTGAGTGAGCGGAGCCAGAGAGAGCAGAGGTTCTGAGTTCAATTCCAAGCAACCACATGATGGCTCACAACCATCTGTACAGAGACAGTGTACTCATATACATAAAATAAATAAATAAATCTTTAAAAATAAATAAATAAAAATAAAACATGTATTTCTTATTTGTTCAAATCTAGGATCCAAATGGAGCGTTTTCCTTTAATCCAATCTAGTATGTTTGTTTAATAAATCATGTTCATTAGGTGAAATTTGGAGGCTGAAGAATGTGCAAAGCAAAACCTGGCAGTCATTCATGATGACCTCATCGCATTTTCTTTTCCCTAAAGAAGTCATTACTGTCTGAAAGAGCGGGCTGAAGCACACAGTCCCTGCCCCTGAGACTGGCATTCTGAGTCCTTTGTGGCACGGGGGCTCGGCTTCTGCGCGTAGAAGGAAACATGAACAGAGTTTTATAGGAATTTGATGCCACACTAAAATTGCTAGCCTCATCCTGCCCTCACTCAGAAAACTGCTAGTTTGGCCGTGGTGGAGCCTATTTTAGTAAAAGCTTCACTGGGGTGCGACACCAAGTGCAGAAACCACTCCGTATCCCCCACTCTATGGATGAAGACGCCAGCGCCAGACTGAAATAAAAACCTGGGACAAACGTGGATGGTGTGACCAGAAGAACTAAGGCCCCTGACTTCACCTCAGCTGTCAGACAGGAGAGTCTGTACTTAGAGTGGCCAGGGAGTTGGGGAACAGCACAAGAAGAGAGTCTTGCACCCTATCCAGGCTTCCAGGCTCAAATGTACTGACTCCCCTGGGCTCCCTTCCCTACAGAAGTCAAGAGCACTGAGAAGCATGAACATGAATAAAGCCCAAGGTGCTGTGGTGGCTGATTTCCCTTGCCAAGTGATGGGACTGGCATCATGATGGACCAAGTCCTGGGCGTCTCTGTGAGGGGTTTTCTGAGTTAGGTCGATTGAGAAGACCCACTCAGGTGTCTGGGACTGAAGGAAGGTCATTGAGCAACATCATTCATCTCTGTGTCTCTGTTTCTCTCTCTCTCTCTCTTTCCTGTCTCTGTGCCTCTCTGTATTTCTCCCTGTATCTGTCTCCCCCCCCCCATCTAGACTGTGGATACAATGTGACCAGCAGTGTCAAGCTCCTACAACCATGGCTTCCCACCAGCATGGTTTGCACGTCCTGAATCCATAAGCCAAAATAAGCTCTTCTATGCATCAGTTATGTTTGCCAGATACTCTGTTGCAGCAGCAACACAAATAACTAACAGATAGGTCATTCCAAGAAATGCTGCAGGAATCTCTGTGTTCAAACCTGCGACTCCCATCTGCACGCCACTTCCTTAGTGGCCCAGCCAACCTTCACCACCAGCTCCTCCTCCACATGCTCTTACCTCTGTGTTTACCTGCTACCTTCATCTCTGGCAGAAGGATGTTTAAGAGATGGATGAGTACAGAGATTGGGGCCTGCTTCATTTCCATCTTTATTCTCAGAATCAAGAATGCCACCTAGAAAAAAATTAAGTATCAATAAAGACTTGAGGAAAGCCCAAATAAACGGCCAAAGAACTTATTTTTTTTCTTTAAGATTTCTTCGTTTTTATCTTATGTGTAGGAGCACTTGTCTGAGCACATATGTGTGCACTCTCTGTGAGCCTGGTACACAAGAACAAAAAAATTAGGCTATTGGATCCCCTGGAACCGAAGTTACTGTTACAATTGTGTGAATGTCGGGAACTGAGGCCGAGTCCTTTGCAAGAGCAGCAAGCACTTTCATCCTCAGAACCTACTCACCAGCCCTATTTTAGGGGGGGAAAGAATAAGAAAGGTAACAGATCTGCCTAAATAAATAAACAAACAAACAAACAAATAAATACTTTTCCAGGAAAACAAATTTTCTGCATGTAGTTGTGACCCAAATGTGCAGCCAATTTGGAGAAATCATAAAAGAGAATGAACTTGATTTGGGGTCATTTTTCTTTTAGCATCACACAGATAGATACACGTGTGGTCTCGGCCCAGCCATTGGCCTAAATCATGAGTAAGAATAAATAGGATTATGTTAAAGCTGTTTTGTGTTCAGTTCTTAGCAGCAAGCTGAGCACAGAAGTCTGAGCAGAGCAGAAGATAAATGTAACCAACTTTTACAGACAAAATGTCCTCAAGTGTGACAGGGAGGAGGTGGGAGGGTGAAGGGAGGAGGGGGAGGGTGAAAAGAGGAGGGGGGAGAGTGAAGGGAGGAGGGGGGAGAGTGAAGGGAGGAGAGGGGAAGGTGAAGGGAGCAGTAGGCAGAGGGCAGACAGGGATGTATTTTTGTTTCATATTGAACGGAGTCAGGGACGCTGAATAAAGTTCTTAGAACAGGAAATGGAAATTTAAGTGCATCAAGTACAGTTGGTCGATAAAATAACAAAAGGTAATAGAATTACTGTCTTGAAGGAGGAAAAAAAGCAAGAGCAAAGTAAAATCTAAAACAAGAAAATGGCCCTAATTAGCAATGGACAGTAAGTTAGCAACACAGAGAACTGAAGACAAAGCAACAGCAGCCCTTGGAATCGAATTGTGGGTGACAACACCAGAGTCACCAACACAAGACGCTGTCCCTGGGGTGGGGCAGGGACGACAGACTAGGGGCACAGAATTCTGAGGACAGAGACTGGGCTTTCTTTTTATCTGAGTCTTTTAGTAATAAAAGATTTATTAGCATGGGGCTGGAGCAATGACTCAGTGGATAAGAGTGTGCTTGCTGCCCTTGTAGAGGACCTAAGTTAGATTCTACCACCCACATTGCATGGTTCCCAGTCACCTGTAACTCCAGCTTCAGGGAACCTAGTGCCCTCTCCTGGCCTCTGGTGGTACCTGCATCCACATGAGTGCACACACACACACACACTCACACATACACACACACTTTAAGACTCCTGGATTTTGATATGTGCTACTTCATATCTGGCCTGTCTGGGCCATATCTGGGGATTAGGGATTTTCCATTGTGTGATCATCCATCTGTACATGTCTGCTTTCCTGACTGGTAGTTCATGTGGATAGCATCTCTTCTTAGATCCTAGCATGGATCACTAACATCTTGTGCCCTCCTAAGCCTTGATATCCTTTGCAGCACCTGCCCTGTACATCACAGGAGCTGATCTTTTAGCACCAAGTCCACCTCACTGAAGGCACCACTGGAAGAGGATGCTGGGTGTCCTGCTCCATCGCTCTCTGCCTATTCCTTTGAGACAGAGTCTCTCACCCATCCTGGAGCTAGGTTGGTAACCAAGAAGTCCCAGGCATCCTCCTGTCTCCACCCCACACAATACTGAGGGTTCCAGGTTCCAGGTTGTATGTTGTTGTGTATGACCTTCCTGGCTTCTTACATGGATGGTGGAGATTTAATCTTAGGTCCTTATGCTTGGGCCAGCTTGTGGACTCTAATTCCAGGACAGACCCCAGACACAACCTCTTTTTCTCTATTATGCTCCCTGAGTGAGCCCAGGGCTTTCCCCATCTGTGTGGAAGCTTCATGGTTGCAAGCAGCTCTCCTCATATCAGCTCGCCTCCCAGTCAGGATCCATGGGAGACCACAGGAGATGCCTCCTGAGGGCAGAGTCGATCACATCAGTCCCCTGCTGAAGTCCTCCCTCCAGTGTGAGCCCCTGTCACTAGAATTCCAGAACTTCAGTCTCTTCACGCTGACTGAAAGGGTCTTCGGCAGGGCTCCCATGCCACCCTTACCACACACTCTCCTGGTCACTACTGTCCTGATGTCACATGCCTTTGTCTCAGACAGGGAGTTTCCACTCCAGGACAGATGCCCAGGGGTCCGCTTCGCTGAAATGGTGCTCCCAGAGGCTTCTGCATTGGTCTCCTTCCAACAGCTCAGGGTTCTGCTCAGAGATCAAAAAATCACAAGACTCTGACCCCACAAGAGGCCATAGCGTGTTTTTGTTGTTGTATGCAGATTTTATTTGAGATAATCATAATTATTTATGGGTTTATCTGCCCTCCCACCAGACCGTAAGTTAACGAGAGTCAGATTATTTTTTTTCTTGCTTGTGCCTTTAGTACACATACAAAATACTTTTGAAAAAATAAATAAATAAAGTAACTTAGCTAAATGTCCACTGCCACCTAAGAGCCCACGGTTGCATCCCTGGAACCCACCCAGGGAGTTCCTTTGGTCTCAGTGATATTCCACTCTGGGCATGTTAAAAAGCAGAGATTGGGGGCTGGAGGGATGGCTCAGCCATCAAGAGCACTGACTGCTCTTCCAGAGGTTCTGAGTTCAATTCCCAGCAACCGCATGGTGGCTCAGAACCATCTGTAATGGGATCTGATGCCCTCTTCTGGTGTGTCTGAAGACTGCAGCAGAGTATTCATAATAAATAAATAAATAAATAAATAAATAAATAAATAAATAAATAGATAAATCTAAAAGCAGAGATTGTTCTCAAATGGTTCTGGAGACAGGAAGCCTGAGAACTGACTGTGGCGCCTTTCTGCCTGGCTGATGTCTTCCTGCCCCGGTCTTCCTGTGTTCATCCATCTTTGCTTGTCCATGTCTTCTCTTCTCTTGAGGACACTCCATAACTTCCTTTTACCTTTGCCTTTTGTAATAGTGTCTTCTCTGTGGCTGTGATAAAATAACCTGATAGGTGACGTTGGGGAGAAAGGGTTTGTTTTGCCTTACAGTACAGAAGGCAGAGAGTTCATCGTGGTGACAGGAAGAGCAGGAAGCAGGGAGAAAGAGCCTCCAGTGAGGCCAACCAATAAAATTCGGCCCTCTGGCCGACTTCCTCTAGCAGGCTCCACCTCCTAAGAATCCATTTTCTCCCTGAACAGCGCCACTGACCTGACCACAAGTATTTAAATGGTGGGACATTTCATATGCAAATCATGGCATCTCCTTAAAGGCTTTGTCTCCTT
Source organism: Mus minutoides (assembly GCA_902729485.2). Taxonomy (NCBI): domain Eukaryota; kingdom Metazoa; phylum Chordata; class Mammalia; order Rodentia; family Muridae; genus Mus; species Mus minutoides. The sequence goes on from LR749528.1 coordinate 149,237, forward strand.
GACCTGATAGGATGTTGGTGTATGATTTTGGGAGGGGCACAAGTGTCCCTTACATCCGATCTGTGTCCAGTGTGACCTCCTGAGCCACCACTACCCACTTCCAAGGCAGGACCGCAGTGAAGCTGAAGAGCTGTGCATCGGGGTCCACCTGCTCTCACCAGCTCCTCCCAAAGCTGGAATATGGCATTTACATGGTGGAGGTAGCATAGGACAAGGGCAGGGCTCTAGAAGACAAGCTGGGGTGACAAGAGATAAGGCTCTAAGCCTGTGAGGCAGTCACCAGACACAAGTCTGGATAGTCCTTATGGTGCCCCAGGCAGCAGTGACTGTCTGGTGCCTGATATGATTAACTTCTTCAAAGTCCTTTTAAAAGTGTGTTCAGCTGGAAAACAAGCTCCCTCCCCTTCTGTCAGACAAGACAGGAAGCGAGACTCTCATCTGGCAAATGGAGGAGTTCTGTTCTGACTGGGTCACTTTGAACTCATGCTGCCCAGAACAGATAAGACTGCTGTCCCCTTCTAAAGCAGAGAACTGCAGAATGCTGGGTAGTTCGCAGAGGTCAGTTTGCTGTTAAGATGCTCATATGAGAGCATTGCACCATGGACGTGTGAATCACCATACCCCAAACACATACAACAGTTACCTGTCCATCAAAATGAACAGGCTTTAAGGAAAGACATTTGGGACAGGATGGTGGCACACATCTGTAATCCCAGCGCTCAGGAAGTGGTGGCTAAGTTTGAGGTCAGTGTGGGCTATAGAGCAAGCTCCAGACCAGCCTCAGATACAGATCCACTCAGTGACTAAGAAACAAGAAGGACGAGTGAATGCCTGAATGCAGCCCTCAGTCCTGCACAAGCTGGGCATGGTACATACACACATCTGTGATTCCAGCACTTGGGAGGTGGAGGCAGAGGCAGGAGGATCAGAAGTTCAGAAGTTCAAGCTCACTCCTGGGTCTTTTGGAGAAAAAAGAAAAAAGAAAAACAAGGAGGACGAGAAGAGGAAACAAGGGAAAGAGAGAGGGAAAAGAGTGTCTGGAATTTTGGGGACCTGGAAATAGCACGGGGTGAGGGGGAAGTGTGCTCCCCTTGTGTAGCAGTGGTTAAGTTATCTCGGTGAGAGGTCGGTTGTACAGCTGGAGATGCTGGGAAGTCCCGGTGTTCCTGACCACATATTCAAAAGTGGTTCCTAAGATGACTGGGCACAGTTATCAGAGACACAGATCTCTCACTGTCTTTCCGTCTGAGTCCGGCACAAGCTAATACTTGCACAGGAACCTCAAAGTTCTGCTCAGATGTCTGCCTATATCACCATGAGCTCCATTTCAAGCCAGTCTCCTCCATAGTAAGGCTGGGAAGGAAATCAGTTACCGATCATAGACACTTGGAGCTCACAGCAGGGACATCCGTCTATCCAACTTCCCACCCAAGTGTGGCATACCATCTTGGGGACCCCCAGAAGAGAGCAGCCTCTCTCTGTGGGTGCTTCCCAGAAGCAGTCTCCTCTTAGATTGCAGGGAAGCCAGACCCTAATTGGCTCCATCTCCATGTCTCTGCTATGGATGGGCCATCCCTCTCACTTGATCCCTAAAATAAAACCACAATTGCTGGAGGATGAACGGAGGGAAACCAGACAAGAAAGTTAAAAACCACCCTGGACAGACCACCCACGACTGGTGGAACCTTGTAACACAGACCCTGTCCTGGTGACTCGTTTATCTCTTTATCATGGAATTGGTGTGAGAACTTTCTGAAAAATTCTATGCAAACTGTAATCCCGTGCCAAAGAATTTTTTTTAATATTTTAAAAATTGTCCTTGGTCTGAGGGTCACTTATGAAAGCAAGCAATGTTGATAACAACAACAAAACTTCTTCATGCTGTCAAATCCAGGAGACCTCAACAGATGTTAAAAATGTCATAGAAAGCTGTTCTCGCCTTTCTGACAAAATGTTAGACTGAGACGTAAGTCAGAGACACCACTGTGAGGTATCAAGTCATTTCTTGAATTCCAGACTGAGTGTAGGTCCCAAGCAGGACTTTTTTCTCATGTCTACTTAGGCAGGCCATGGCAGCACTGGTGTTAAGAGGGGCTCTGGGCCTTTGGATCTGTCTGCTTCCCTGTTGTCAGGAGGGAGTGAGTAGTGTGTAGACTTCTCTCAGGGAACAAGAGTAATAATGATTATCCTGGTGACAGTGCTACCTGCCCCCCCTTCATTAACATCTATTCCATTACAATGTAGCAACTGCAAAAATACTTGGGAATTGTCCTTGTTTTGCATATTAGGCTGGTAACATTTCAACATTCCAATATATACTTTGTACATAATTTTATCACCTTTGAAATTACTTATATATGCACACATGAATGTAAATGAGTGTTTTTCCTACTTGTATTTTCTTTGTACTATGTGTGTTCCTGGTGGCTATAAAGACCGATTCCCTGGAACTGGACATTTGTGAGTCACCATGTGTGTGCTGGTATCTTTAGGGTTTCCATTGCTGTGAAGAGACACCATGACCACAGCAACTCTCATAAAAATCATTTCACTGGGGCTGGCTTACAGTTCAGAGGTTCAGTCCATTAGTGTCATGGCGGAAGCATGGTGGCATGTAGGCAGATGTGGTGTTGAAGAAGGAGCTGAGAGTTCTACATCTGAATAGGCAGGCAGCAGAAAGGGGCTGTGATCCACTGGGCCTGGCAGAGGCTTCTGAAACCTCAAAGCCCACCTCTTAGCGTTTCCTCTAATAATGCCACACCTACTCCAACAAGACCACGCCTCCTTATAGTACCACTCCCTAACAGGGACCTATTAGGGCCATTTTTATTCAAACCACCACCGAGTACTGAACCTAGAAACTCTGGAAAGGCAGCAAGTGCTTTTAACCACTGCGCCATCTCTCCAGCCCTAAGTTATGACTTTTTAAGAGTGTCATCTGGGACACAGAGAGAAGATGAACATTGATGAGACCATTTTGTTTTTCCTAAAAATAAACAGCAATCTAAGAAGGAGGCTTCTCGAAACCTAAGTAGAGAGCCCGAATGGTGGGCAGTCTGGCTGTGGAATTTGGACTTCCTTTGAAGAGCTCGACAAAGCTGATGAGGAGAGTTCTCCGTCTCACATACTTAGGAGCTATGGGAGGCAGTCTCCACAGGGGTCCCAAGGGTCTGGGCACCTTGGCACTCATGTGATCCTCTACTTCTTAATGAAGACTGTACCTAGTGACCAACATGGCAGGTGGGGTGCGTGGTGTATGAGCAATCATCTAACACCAGAGGCCTCAGCAGTTATGTAAGTGAGTTAAGCAGGTAAGTCCACTCCCAGCTGACCTTTAAGATGTTGCAGACTCGTCAAGAACCTTCATCGTATCCTTGGGATAGACTCCAAGTCAGGAGTGTTCAGCTAAACCCTACTGTTTTTTTCCTAGCTTGGTGGAATACAAAACAAACAAAAAAAAAATGTAGCTTCAAAATCCAGTACCACCATCAACAAGTAAAACGATGAAAGGCTGAGGAGTGACAGGCCATCTGAGCACACACACCAGCTGTGCCCTGTGTGCCGCGTCTCCAATGCAGCATCACCCAACAAAGTGTCAATGCATCCTACCACTCAGCTTTCTACTCCACAGCAATGTAGCCTAGAGCAGTGAATCTCAAACCTTCCTGTGCTACTGCCCTTTAATACAGCTCCTCCTGTAGTGGCCACCCTCTCCCCAAACCATAAAATTACTTTGTTGCTACTTCATAACTGTGATTTGGCTACTGTTGTGAATCATAATGTAAAATATCCGTATTTCCCCAATGGTCTTAGGAGACCCTGTGAAAGGGTCATTCAACCCCCCAAAAGGTCGTGACCCATGGGTTAAGAACCACTGTTGTGATTTCTTTTTAATGACTGACTCTTCTTCAGAGAGAGAGCAAGAGCGAGAGAGGGAAAGAGAGAGAGAGAGAGAGAGAGAGAGAGAGAGAACTCACACAGATGTGTGAAAGTCAGAGGAAGCCTTGGGTGTTATTCAGTAGCGGCCCATCTGTTTTTGAGGCAGGGTATTGGTATTGGCTGCTTATCAAGAAGGCTAGACTAGCCAACCAGTGAGTCCCAGGGCTCTGCTTCTCTCTCTCTCTCTCTCTCTCTCTCTCTCTCTCTCTCTCTCTCTCTCTCTCTCTCTCTCTCCCTGCCCCAGCTCTGAAATCACACACCTGTTTTTGTCTTTATTTTATTTACTTTTAGTGTGGAGATTGAACTCAGATCCTCAGGCTTGCAAGACAAGCGTGTTCCTGGCTGAGCCATCTCCCTAGCCCAGGCACTGGCTTTTTCTCTCCCACGAAGCTCTACTACCTCTTCCCTCTGTCAGGAGAGGCTGGTCAATCTAGAGTCGGAAGTAGAGTTCTCTGATCAATCCTCTCAACACTTCCAAGAGTCTACAGAGCATCTCCAAAGTTCATTTTCATCTCGTTGGAATCATCACAGAGCTGACAGAAACCCAATGTGGTCTTTGAAAAGAATTTTTTTTCCCACCAGAAACTAACAGGCAGCTGTTAAACAAGACCCCAGAAGGGTCTGTGTTTGGTTTGAACCATGCAGCAGCCCAGGCTAGACCAACCCAATTTGAGGTCACTTGTACTGAGTATTACACCTTGCCACATGGAAATTATAAGGAAGCTGACAGACCCCAGGCAGAAAACGGAAGATTCCAGGTGGCCTGAGGCAGAGTCCAAAGGGAGGCATTTACTTTAACCCTTGACAAAACATAAAATAACAATAGTAATAATGGAGTTTGGTGCTAACCCATCAGACTTGGTCCTTTATGCTGTTTCCCATTCCCATCTGCACACCCTGTGGGAGCCCTTGCTCTGTTCTGCAGGATGAGGTAAACGACAGTAAGACTACTGAGAAAATTTGTTGTAAATTTTGTCTTTCTGAAAAAAACATTATTTTTATGCTCTGTGTGTGTGTGTGTGTGTGTGTGTGTGTGTGTGTGTGTCCTCAGAGGCTAGAAGAGGGCATTGGATCCCCTAGAGTTCCAAGCAGCTTTGAGCCATCTAGCATGGGTGCGGGGATACAAACCCAGGTCCTCTGTAAGAGGGGAGAGTGCTCCTAACCTCCGAACATCTCTCTAACCCTGCGATTTCATCCTTGGATACAACCTGTACACAGGCAGCACATAACTTCCTGATGGTTTCTCTGGGGCGTAATCTTCAGTGTAGAACTAAAAGTCCAGACTCTAATTTGATCAGATAAACCCTGCATAAGTATAATTCCCATCCTTACTGCCTTCATGTGTAAGATATTGCCATCTTTTATGGGCGCATAATATAGAACATAGAAAAACACATAAATCATGAAAGTGGGCACACAGAAGAGAAGTAATTTCTTGGTTGTCTTTGCAGTGAAATTCCCACACACTTCCATAAACTAGCCACCTGAGGTGGGGAGAACTGGGTGGGGATGGGACCTGCCCACCCCCATCTCTATCATGCGCAGCTCCGCCCTTGCACTTACATACTTGGAAGGCTTCTGTGTTGGGGGGGGGGGGTCTGTGGTTAGGTCCCAGATTTTTACTTGGAGAGAGGGAAACTTGTGCTGCCTGAAGCAGAAAGCCAGAATGTTTTAACAAAACCTCACCCTGAAGCCAAGACTTTCCTTCCTGATCACAGCTTAGGCAGTTTTGTCGTAAGAAAATGGAGATGAACCAGTTTGGAGAGATGGTTCAGTTCGCAGAGCATCTGCAGTGCGAGCCTGAGGACCTGGATTCGGATACCCAGTGCCCACGTCAAAAAGCTGGGCACAGTGGAATGTGCTGTCATCGCAGCCCTCGGGAGGCTGAGTCGGGTGGATCCAGGCCTGCTGGTCAGCCAGTCCTGCTGGACTGGGAGAGTTAGTAGTAGATCAAGTTCAAAGCACAGCACTCCATCCAGGCCTCCGCCGCAGCAGCAAGTGTCAGTTCCAGGACACACACGTGATTCAACCTCAGTTCCCAGAAGTGGCAAGGGAGCTTCCCAGGTGGTCCCGGCCCTCTGCCCAGCTCTTGAGAAGCCCTGCCATTCTCTCGTGCTCGGCTGGCTCTCGAACCGGCTGGCTGGCTGGCACATGCGCGGGCACGCGCACGCGCACTTTGGGATCATCTCCCCAGCTCTGTGTTTCTTATGCCCACCACTTTGACAGGCCTCTCAACAAAGACAAGAAAACATGCTTAGCTGAGTTGGGTTTGCATTTTCCTTTCTCTCTTTTTGAGGGTGATTTTTCTGTAATGACATTTTTTTCTTAAGGCATGCCTTTTTTTCTTCTTTCTCTTCCTTCCTTCCTTCCTTCCTTCCTTCCTTCCTTCCTTCCTTCCTTCCTTCCTTCCTTCCTTCCCTTCTCCCTCTCCCTCTCCCTCTCCCTCTCCGTTTCCCTCTCTCTTCCTTCCTTCCTGTCTTCAAAACCTTCCCACAAACCTTTGGAGGCTCCCGTCTGAAACCCATTAGTGATGGTCAGATCCATCCCACGCCTGAGACACAAAACAGAGACACACTTCCATTCCTCCCATGGTTTTTTGAGAGAGCACATCATCTAAACAACTAAAATAGGAAAATAGGCACTTTCATGGGCCTCTTTGGGGTTCCTGCCAAACCTCTTTGATTTATAACAGCTAATGGGACAGTCCAAAGACCCAAGAGATCTCCAGGATGCTTTCAGGGTATCTGGAAGTTCAAAATCATGTCACAGAGTGTGGAAGAGATGATGGCTCTGAATAAAACAGAATGTAAGTTCATTCACACGCTTGCAGATTCCTCTTTGAATCAACCTTGAAGAAACTCCTGCCTGTCAGATGTGGGGCAGGACCAAAAACTGCTAATTACCTGAAAAGACTCCGAGCCTGTTCCTCTGCCTCCATCTTGTCAGGAGTGAAGATGAAGGGAGACATTTGCGCTGTCTTTGAGTATCAAACTAGTGAAACAATGGTTTCTAAGAAATTGGAATTTCCCGCTGGGAATCTCGGGATGAGAGATGGAGAAGGCTAAAACACTCCTGAATAAAGTTCCACTGCCTCGCCCCTGGCCCTGGACAAGATGGCTGCTGGCTTGGGCTTGGATCTCAACCTTGCAGCTCCTCCCTCTCCATCCTGCCAACTGCTGGGGAGTTGACCTCCCACGAAGGGACTTGGTAGGACTTGTCAGAAGGCCTGTAGGAGAGAGACCGGAGTCACGCCAGTGTGGGTCAGTGATGGGCAGAACCACACTTGACCAGGACTGTTCATATGCACAGCTCTTCCCTCCATCCAAACCTAAACCTCCTGTCAGGACTCGGAAGATGAACTCGGAGGCCTCAACACCTCTGTACGTGTTCCCCATGCCAACGCAGAGACATTGACTAAATCTCTATCCTAATGCAGAGCCATTGACTAAATCTCTATTCTCTACCTGGACTGTTGTCTGTTTAATTGGCTTAGTGAGCCAGAGGGCTGAATTCCATTGTTAAGGACTGGGAACCCGGGGACTCAGTAACACCTTCCCAACCCAGCTGCCTATCTAGGTAGGTCCAGATGTCGTCATATACTGTAACCCAAACCACTCAGAGCTGAAAGCAAAGGTTACCATCTGGCTTTGGAAGAGTTTTACAAAAATCTCAAAAAGCCACACACACCCCTGCTTTTACACTAATGGATCCTCCAATGTTTTAAAATTTGTTTTACTGTCTAATTTTTCAAAGCTCTTTGGAGTCCTCAATAATTTTTTAATGGGCAGGGAGTCTGAGACCAATTGTTTAAGAACCTTTGGTTTGCCAGAACAGCCTGATAATCATCTCTGCAGTCTGTCCTTCTCTAAACTCCCAGACCCACCCTCTTGCCTTGGAGGCAACAACATTGTGTCTAACTCTGCTGGGTAAAGTCCTCCTATTACGAGCAAGATGTCAGGCGGCATGGGTCACAGTCTTGCAGCCCCTTCCTCCTTCCCTCCAGCCCCACTCTCCAGCCATACATGGGAGTCCTGTGGTCTTTCCTCCATTGGCTTGATTGTAGCTCACTCTCCATTGCTAGATTGGTCTTTCCATCTGTCAGCATTCTAATGAGTCAGTTAACATGATGTCACTAAAGACAGGCAAACTGAGAATGGGAGGGAGTTCAATCAGTGACTGCCTTGTAAGCAGGCGAACATGGGACCCCAGCGCTCCAGCATCTAAGCATGGTAGCACAGGCTTGCAATCCCCTTGCTGGGGGCATACAGACGTGGGAATCCCTGTGGCTTCCTGGACAACCAGCCCAGCCCAATCAATGAGCCTAAATCCTGAAGAGCCCCAGATTCTTTCTCAAACAGACAAGACTAATTTCTGAGGAACAGCACTCCAGTACACACACACACACACACACACACACACACACACACAGACATAGAGACACACACAGAGATGTATAGACATACACATACACAAACACACACACAGACATACAGACACACGCAGACATATAGACACACAGAGACATACACACACACACACACACACACACACAGACATAAACATATAGACATACAGAGAGATACATACACACATAAACATAGACACACACAAACATAGACACACACAGACACACATATAAACACACAGATGTATAGATGCACGGAGACATACAGACATACACACATGCAGGTGGGCAGAGAACAGATGAACTAATTTAAGCAAACTAGCAAAGATAGTTATTGATTTGTATAACTAAAAAGTTCAAAGAGTAGACTTGGGTCAAGGGCTGCACAGTGGTCTAATGGTGGTGTTTGTTTGTTTGTTTGTTTTGTTTTTGTTTTTGTTTTTGTACATAGAATTCATTTTCCCGTTGGCTCCCTTCAGGATGCTGGAGTAAGTGCCAGAAAGGCAAGACTACATCCTCCCTGATCGATCCAGATGGTTCAGCCTTTCTTCTTAAATATCATGCAAAAGACCAGGACAATGAGCACCCCAAGCCACCCAGCACTGAGAGTCAGCACTGTGTGTCCCCACGTGTGCACAGTGAGCTTCCCTTCTGCCCTCCTTCCACACTGAGCGAGCCACATGAGACATGCCCTGTTAGGTGCTTATTTAGAACCTGACGTCATGAAGAAGTGGTAGACAGTTGGCGCCTAATAAATGTTTATTGGTTGGAGAAAAATAGGTAAGGGTACGGGAGACAAAGCTTGCAGCCAAACGTAGTCTGGGCATCCCTGAGAGATTTCACAGAGCCTTTCCCATCCCAAGGAAGTAAAAATCACAACTACGAAATCTTATTTGGTGCCCTGCCCTCCAACTTTGCTGTTGCCGATTTGATCACTGTATTCACCACCTAGGAAGAGTGGAGTTCTGCCTGGGAAGAGGGTAACTTCTCTACCTTGTCCTTCCTGTGATGGAAAACTTTGCCCTGGCCTGGGACAGAACAAGGGGTCATCTGTATGCCTGCAGCCAGGTCCTGGTTCTCCCTGTATAAAGAGGGAACCGCATTGCTCAGGTCTGACCCGGGGCAGGCATCATAGGATACTCTCTCATTTCTGTGACACAACAGAAAATAAAGATCTAGTTTTTGTCCCTGGTTCCTGACTCATAGCTCCTAAGAGCCTTGGAATCTTCTGAGAGACAGTGTCTCTCGTATAATAGTGAGACACGTGGTGATTTGGATCCTCGACAGCTCCAGGACAGGGCGAAGCTTCCAGAAAATCCAACCATAGATTAAAGGGCTAAAACTTTCTGCTCTACCCCCACCTCTGGGGAGCAGAGAGGGGAAGAAGGTTGAGTTGATTGGTCACCGTGACCAAGGATGGACTCAGTCACTCCTGGACTGAAGCATCCATAAGAACCCCTCCCAAAGGAGATTTGGAGAGCCCATGGGGTGGTTATCACATCAGGATTCTGAGAGGAAAACAGGTCACAGAGAAGCTCCACAAGTCCCTTCCACACCCTGCCCTGTGCATCTCTTCCCTCTGGCCATTCCTGGACTGTGTTCTCTGTAATACAATAGTGTGTGGAACCCTGGTGCTTTCCTGAGCTCTGGGACTCACACTGCATTCTCCAGTCTGAGCTGGGGTGGAGCTGCAGGGCAAGAAACCCGATACATGTAGCCTGTACATCACTGAGATCTCCTTGGCTATAGAATTTGCAAGCCCTGATTTCACAGGGGCCGCCCATGGCCGCCTTCTGCATGGACTCCTCGCCACCAGCGAAGGAGCCCAGCAGAGCCGAGGGTTGTAATTTTCAGAGATTGTCTCTCTGTGGCATGCCTCTGGTCAGGTAGGGACCAGTGCTAAAGGCCTTTAATTACATAGGTCAGGAGCCACAGCTAATTCAGGACATGCCAAGACATTTGACATAAATACCAGAGGAGCAGAACACCAGATGGCATGCTGACCAGTGCCACGTTACAGGAGACAATCAGATGGAGACAAGGCAGAGAAAAGCACGGGGTGTGTGCGGCCTTCCCTTCCTCAAACACAGGCTCTGGGGATGAGCTCCACATCGTCCTCAAAGGAGACTTCAGTTCCCTATCAGGGGAATTTCACATGAGCTGTCAATCATTAGCATGGGCTCTCGCAAACATGTTCATATGTGCCTCGTATTCACTGATAATTAACTTGTATAGAGGCCCAGGAAAGCCAAGGAAGGTACTGAGTAATTCGGGAAGAATGGATAGATGCGTGAATAGACATAGATTCTTTGTCTTAACTGGGGGGGAAATGTGGATGGGGGGGGAAGGCTAAGAAGGAGCAAGTGTTTCGTCAAATGCAAGATCCCAGCTGAGCCCATGGCTGTCTTCTACTAACTACTATCATTTAACCACTTGTCCCCTGTTTACTAGCCATGGAATGCTTTGAGGAAAGGCTCCAATCACACATCTAAAATGCCTTCTAAATCAAAACATGTGATCCTATTATGGAAAAAGTACTTGAACACGGGAGATCCTCCTAATCAGGCATACGCAACCTCTTGAGATGGAGACACAACACAGTCATCCTCAAGGTTCACGTCCAAGCACTAGACAATGAAGGTTCATTAAAAAAAAAAAAAAAAAAAAAACAGGGGCTGGTGAGATGGCTCAGAGGGTAAGAGCACCCGACTGCTCTTCCAAAGGTGATAAGTTCAAATCCCAGCACCACATGGTGGCTCACAACCATCCGTAACGAGATCTGGCACCCTCTTCTGGAGTGTCTGAAGACAGCTACAGTGTACTTACATATAATAAATAAAATAAATCTTTAAAAAAATAAAAAAAAAAACAGATCTCATAATGGCCTATTAAATGTGTGTTTGCGTTGGCTTGCATTCGCAGCTGTCCTGACCTTCTCGCATCCCAAGGGCCACAGCCGAGCATTTAGACTCTCAACAGACGAGAAAATGTACTTCCGTTTTAATTTAGTTTGGGAGTTTGGTGTATTTTGAGACAGAGTCTCACTGTGTAGCCCAGGCTGACCTCAAACTCGTGATCCTCCGGCCTCAGCCTCCTGAGTACCGAGATTATAGCTATTCTTGGTATACACAGCAGGAACATGTCGAACATAGTTTCATTCGTAACTATGGGTAACATCCTTCTCATCATGAGCCGAATGTACAGAAGCAGATTTAATTTTGGAGGGTCTCCTCTATGAAGACTTCTCATTCATATTCCTCTATTAAATTATGTATTAGGCCAACTCGTCAGGCACACAACATTCTTTGTGAACACCAGTCACGTACACGGGGGCATAGACAGAAGTAAGACATCCTGATTGCTGCCTCTAAGTATATTCTATAAAATAAAATAAAACAAAACGCATCATAAACCAAGCAAGGGGAGCCCAGCACTCAGCAAGTGGAAACAGATGGACGTCTAGTTCAAGGTCAGCCTGAGCTGCACGCTAAGATCCTGTTTCCAAAGCAAAGTTTCTAAAGTCCTGAGAGATGATTTTTTTCTCATCCATTTAAAAAATTACAAAAAGATTATGGAAATGACTGGATTTTTATTAAATAAAATCTGAGTTTTTAAGCTGTAATGTGAAGTCATGGTCAAACACGATTTCAATCAAATGGAGCCCATTTCCTAAATGGAGATTTCTTCCCAGGACGCCTTCCTTGAATGCATCCAACAGGAACAGAGCCAAGCACACAAGTGCTGGCTTTCTCAGCAGGTGGCAGAAGGCCAGGTTCTCAGACACCTTTAAAAGTCTAACCCATTGCAGAGTAAGGAGATCCATAGATGCCTTCTCTCCCAAAGCAGTGTTTAAACTTTTGTTGACTACAGTTCTGTTTGAAATGGTGTACTAAGGGCTGGAGGGTACTTAGTGTTCGTGCAGGGGACTGAGTCTGATGCCCAGCACCCACACCAGGGGACTCACCACGACTTGTAACTCCAGCTCCAAGAGAGCTTTTCTGGCCTCTTCATGCAGCTGTGTTCACACGTGCACTCAACTATGCACACATACTAAAATAATTAAAACGTGAATAAGTCTTTTAAAGGGGAGAAATAAAGACACTAATTGAATCCTGTATGCCAGAGAAGTATCACTCTTTTTTACAATTTTTATTTATTTATTTATTTATTTATTTATTTATTTATTTATTTTACTTATTCACTTTACATTCCTCTCACTGCCCTCCTCCTGGTCACCCTCTCCCACAGTCCTTCCCCCATCCCTTATCCCTTCTTCTCTGAGCAGGTGGTGGTCCCCATGGGTATCCCCCCCAACCCTGGCACTTCAAAACTCTTCAAGGCTAGGAGCTTGCTTCCCCACTGAGGCCAGACAATGCAGGCCAACTAGTAGAACATATCCCACATACAGGCAACAGCTTTTGGGATGCCCCTGTTCCAGTTGTTCAGGAGCCAGAGGAAGACCAGGCTGTATATCTGCTACGTGTGTGGGAAAGCCTAGGTCCAGCCAGTGTATGCTCTTTGGTTGGTGGTTCAGTCTCTGAGAGCCCCAAGGGTCCAGGTTAGATGACACTGTTGGTCTTCCTGTGGAGTTCCTATCCCTTTGGGGAGCCATAATCCTTCCTCCTATTCTTCCATAAGAGTCCCCAGGCTCCATCCACTGTTTGGCTGTGGGTGTCTATGTCTGAGTCAGCCGCTGGGTGGACCCTCATCGAGGACATGTATCTGTCTGCTCCTGTCTGTATGGTTCAGGAGTCTGATGGAGGTGGAGGAGAGGCGGGGAGAAAATCGAAGGTCCACTCTTGCCTCTGAAATAGAAATATAAATTCTAAAAAGCCTTTGAGTATGCCGTCTGAAAAGAATCACGTTTGGGTGTTTTATCTGTTCTTCACCCCCATTGCTGCTGACTGTGGATGAATCCAGGTCCTCTGCAAGAGCAGAAAGTGCTTTTATTCACTGAACTCCTCTCTGGACCCTGATTGTCCTGTCCTGGGGTGCAATTAACAACCAGAAGGGAGGAGCCAGCTAGGCCTCAAATATCCCACAGTGCACAGCAGAGCGCTCTGCCAGAAGTACTTATTCGATACATCTTCCCTGAGCTGAGCATGAGATGTGCATGCCATGATGGAAATGTCATCGGCTCCCTGTCCTTTGTCATGTTTCTGAGCAGTAGGAGGAGCAGACAGTCTACTCTCTGACAGGAAGGAGAGCGCAGGAAGCTCTCTGCTTGTGGCATTTGTCTCAGCTGCGGTACTTGCTCAAGACAATATCAGAAGCAGACAGAATGCAGATGACCACAATATGACCAAGACCTTCTCAGAACTCTGCCCTGACTTTAAGTTCTGTCAAAAAACTGTTCCAGCTTTGGACAGGGAAGAATGTTGAGTCAAAAGCTGGCCTCAAAAGTGAGTTCCAGATAAGCCAATATTTTATTGAGTTCAATTTGTGGCATAAAAGGTTTCACCTGGTATAGAGATTTTAAAAAAAGAAAAAGAAAGATTGAGTTAAAATTAGAAAAGAAAGAGGTTTATATTAAAACTTCAATGTGGTAGAAAGTAGTAACTTATCAAACAAAAGCATGAAATCTGCTACATAAATTTATACAACCAGAGGCTACCCACATGGAATCAAATACCTAACTGGGGATCCTCGGTCTCATTGGTCCTCACACGTAGATGGTCCTAACACACCCAGTACCTCACGATCACTGGAGAGCACATGGGTGACAGAAGCAACAGAGCTTCTTGAACAGGGTCCCGTTGGGCCTTCAGCCTCAGCCAGGAGGCAGAGCTGAGACCCAAACCCCTGAGCACCTTCCTTGCCAGAGGAGAGTCGACCTACAGGGAGGGCTCTGACCCTAGGACTCAAGAGGTGCATCAGAGCTCCAGACTTCTGGACACCTGCCCTACAAGAGGAGAGCTTGCCTGCAGAGAGTGCTCTGACCACTGGGACTCAGGTGAGAGTTGGACTCTCAGTTTTGAGCTGCCCGACGTCCCCAAGTCCCTCTTCCTCAGACTTCTATTTCTCCACCCTTCCTTTCTCAGTCCACCTCTTCTGCCTTTGTTCTACTTGAGCTGTTCTGTTTTGTGTTATTTTGGTAGTTTTTTGTTGTTGCTTTGCTTTGTTTTGTTTTTTGTCAGTGCTCCTGTTCCCATGTTGGCTGGATCCCACTGGGGGGGAACAACACAGAAGGGAGACAGGATGTGGCCCAGGAAGCCTTCCTCCTCTTGCAAAATTGAATCAGATCCAAATCTAAATATTTGTTTAATCTAAAATGAAAAATGCCAAAGAAAGAAAAGCCCCTGCTGCCTTGCCACCAGTCTGACCTGTAGCCAATGCACTAGAAGAGTTCCTTCCAGAATCCTTCACTCTGAATGAGTTGTCCAATCCTGGAAAGGAGGGCCGTAGACACCAAGGAACCATGGGGTTTCTGACCGAACTCCCAGGAAACCTCCTTACATAAGAGGAAAGAATCCCAAAGATGCATAGGCGTGTATGCATATATCCCCACCATACCATGCACATAACACATGCATTACATACACATGACACACACAGGCACTACACATGAGTGTGTGCTAGTGCTGTACAGTCCTATTGACAGAATTATATAAACAGGGTGACTGCAGAGGGTGTATCTTCACATCTTCTAATGTGAACCACAAACACATTAAACTTTGAACTATAATGAGCTCCCCCACAGGCTTAAACCTCAAATGTCATGAATCTTCTCATATTGGCTTTTCATTTTCGGATGTTTGCATATTAATTCCACCATCTTTACTACTAGGTCTTAAACCCGAGACAAATAGATATCTGGAGTGCCTATTTAAAATATCAATGTGGACCTGGGAGGGATTCTCCCAGAATCACTCAGTTTCTACCTGTTACAGGGTAAGGCTGGCATACCCTGCCCCTACCCTGAGCTCCCTAGCCTAGGTGTTGGGCTGCCCTTCCAGCCATTGTGGATACCCACCCTTTTATCTTTACCCTCCTGGATTCTCATTCTCCTGATCTCCTGGTCTCTGCTCTCCCCCCTCTCACATGGCTCAGCTGAGGGTCACATCCATTCTGGTCTCTCCCAGAATGCCTCTGGCTATGCTTTCCCTCATATCTACAATAAGCCTTCTCCTCCCCCGTACCTAGGAGCAGTCATGTCCCTTCTTTTTTATTTCTGTTTTTCATTTACTTACACTTTGGTAGAACAAGTAATTTGCACATGCATGTGTGTGTATTGGATATGTGTAAGTATGTGGCCAGGTATACACGCATGTGTATTCGTGTGCATTTAGTGGCCAGAGGTTGACTGTGGATGTCTTCCTCTATGCCTATCTACCTTACATTGTTGAGATGGGCTTTCTCGCTGAAACGAGCTAATCAATTTAGCAAGATTAGCTGGTCAGGGATTCTATCTCAGCCACCTCAGCACATGCAGCCTTTTTTATGTGGGTGCTGGGGATTCAGGCTCAGTTTCTCATGCTTGCCTGACAATCACTTTATTGACTGGGCCAACTCTTCTGCCCCCTCACTCATCATTTTAAGTCCTTTCTTTCTCAGAAGCAACTGGCCTTAGACATACTGCTTGAGTAGGAGGTCAAAGTCACCCCACCACCAATAGCACCAGCACCCACATATGCCTGAGCCATCACTCCTCAGCTGACCTCCTCTTTCTCCCAACTCTCCTGACATGAATGAAGACATCCTAGAGAGACCCTTTTGCTTTGCCTATCAGACTACAGAACCAACGGTCCTCAGAAGTTACACTCTCCCTGGGAATTCCAGGCTTGAAGGGAAAGCCTGGCACCAACTCGCCAGAAAGTGAACGTGTCTTCCTGAAGAGATCTCTCACCGCTTGGACAGCTTGTTAGACAACCTTGCAGGAGAGACTGGGACCAACAAATTACAGATTAGTGATGGGTGTAACCATGCTTTGACTAGGACTGCTTAGCTATACAGACCTCTTGCCTTCTATTGAACCCCAAATTCCAAACCAAGATTGTGAAGATGGACTTTGGGGTCCACTTTATTTGTTCCTCTGCACAATGTGGCCACACTGAGTAAGTTTCCCCTCTCTTCTTTACTCATCTCTGGAGAGGGGTTCCTGGCACCCTGGGGACCAACTAACGACTAAGCCCAGTGCAGGTTCAAACCCGAGCAGCTCCATTAATGTTCTCACATGGTTCTGAGTCTCAGCTCCTTCCCCTGCATCTCCTGGTGATGGGCAAATGAGCTGTCCCTACCCTGTCGTGTGAATACCAGCCCTGCAGTGGCCTGCCTGTCCTCCATGCCTCCAGCCCTCTGTGAGAGTCCTACCAGATGCTCACAAGCTGCCAGTGTGATCCAGAGGCTCTTGCACTGGGAGGCTGATCTGGCGCAAGGCCCGCTCACTATGGTGATGGCTAACCAGCGAGCTCTGTTCTAAATGCCAAGGGGAGGGAAGGTGTCAGAGGCCACACTGGCAAAGCCTCCCACGCAATGGCCACCAAAGCGCGAACCTGAGTTGTGGGGGTCACTCGTAGCCTTTGTCCAGTTGAACGAGCCGAGTGGCTGACAGAGGTGGGCACAGTAGAGGTCCTGGGAAGCCCAAGTGCCTCGCTTGGAAAACTCAGCAGGGCAGCTGCTGACCTACTTAGACGGGCCTTTGTCCATTCACGGTGAGCCTTCTGACAGGCCTCTTGTGGAATGTGGCTGCCCTTCTGCAGCGTTAGCAGCCAGACACTCTGAAGAGGTGGATGAAACGCTGTTCTGACAAAGCCCTGTTGTCCTTCCCAAAGCTGAGTGAGTCAGAGGCACTTGGAGAGGTGAAAGGCCCTCCTGGCGCTCAACATGAATGGAGCCCGGATTTGGAATGTTCCCCCAAATCCCCAGCAAATAGGCTGGATGGGCCCAGAAGGGGCAGAGTCAGCATTCCTAACAAGAAGCTGTCTTGCTTTGCTGGGAAACACTTAACAAAAGCTGGAGAAGGGCTGGGTCAGTAAGACACTCGCCACATGAGCATGACGACCAGAGGTCAGATCTCCAGCACATGACAGTTATGCACCTATGATCTCTAGGACATGGTAGTGACATGTACCCACAGTCAGAGAGACATGCGGTGTCAGCCTCTGGCCTCCACACACAGAAGCAGCACACCCAACACATGCATATACAAAATAAAATCCAGCGAAAGCAGGGTCTGCGATCGTATGACATAGTTGTCAGCCTAACAAGTAAATGTGTAAACTGCTCTCTTAAATCAATCGTGAGGAGCAGTTTTTCACTGTAGAATATCTAGCCATGATTGGAACAGCTATGTCACCCCCTCCAGCGGACATCACAGAAGGAGCCAGAACAGACACGCAGAAGGAAAGGGGGGGGGAGCTGTGAGAAACACACGCATGTACAACCATTCATGGAAAGACATGCAACACATGAAAATAAACCGATGGATTGATTCATGAATAACAAATTTTATTCTCTGAGCTAGATGCCTGTATTTGGCTTCATAAGACACAGAGCTCAGATCCCTGGCATCTACTTAAAAAAAACAAGATTGTGAGCCTGAAGTCCGAGACACAGGGAGGCAGAGACAGGAGGATTCCTGGAATCCATTGGTCAACTAGTCTACCTGAACCAGTGAACCCCAGATTCAGTGAGGGACCCCATGTCAAAAAATGTGAGAAGCAATAGAGGAAGATACCCAGTATCGACCTCTGACCTCCACGTACATTTGCATACACACACACACACACACACACACACATACACACACAAACACGAACACATGCACACATTTTTTATTGTTGATGAAACCTCCCCGCCATCCCAGCATCTGACTGGGAGCCGCAGTGTGTCCAGATCCAGGAACAGCCAAAGGAGGAGTGTGCTTAAAGGGCTCGTGCCTGCCTGCAGCTGTATACTGTGAGCCAGAGCTCCTGCCTTATGCTCAGAAGACTGCATTCTGACTTTTAAATGCAGCCTTAAAGGAAGCCTTAAAGCAGTGGTTCTCAACCTGTGGGTCGCGACCCCTTGGGGTTTTCCATGTATGATATCATGACTATCGGATATTTACATTATGATTCATAACAGTAGCAACACTATAGTTATGGGGTACTGATGAAGTAGTTTTATAGTTCAGAGATCACCAAAACACGAGGAACTGTGTTAGAGAGTCGCAGCCTTGGGAAGGTTGAGAACCACTGCTTAAAAGGAGAAAAAGATCACAGAATTTTTAGAAGTTATTGAAGTGATCCTTCAACTCATTCTCCTTATGAGATGTAGGGTCTCTGCAAGGACTACCCTTCCCCCTCTGCTAGCCTCATATTCCCCCCACCCCCACCATCCTCCTCCCCGTTCCCTCCCCTCTTCATTTTCCTCCTTTTCCTTTCTCTCTCCTCCCCCCTCCCCACTTTTCCTCCCAGCCCCTTCCTCTTCCTTCTTCTCCCCCACCTTCTCTTCCTTGTCCCCTCTTCCCCCTTNTTAAAAGAAGGAGAAAAAGATCACAGAATTTTTAGAAGTTATTGAAGTGATCCTTCAACTCATTCTCCTTATGAGACGTAGTGTCTCTGCAAGGACTACCCTTCCCCCTCTGCTAGCCTCATATTCCCCCCACCCCCCCCACCCCCCCCCCCGTTCCCTCCCCTCTTCATTTTCCTCCTTTTCCTTTCTCTCTCCTCCCCCCTCCCCACTTTTCCTCCCAGCCCCTTCCTCTTCCTTCTTCTCCCCCACCTTCTCTTCCTTGTCCCCTCTTCCCCCTTCTCTTGCTTCCAAGTCTCCCCCGAACACTTTTCCGACTAGATCTCACATTTGAACCCGTTTTTTGTCTCTCCGTTGTCTATCTCTATCAAGAGTCCCCCACCCTCAACGTCTGACCTGGTGCCTCATCTTTTACCACCACAAAATGACATCAGATTCCAGTCTTACACAAGAATTTCATCAGACCAGTTTAACCAGAACCCACTGCCCCAAAGTGCTTCATCTTAGCCATTTTCCACCCACTGATCCCATTCCCCTTACATGTTAGCCACAGAGCCCTAGTCCTCTTGTATCTGGGGAGCTGTTCCTGCAGGAGCTGAAGTGTCTTACTCTGTGGCAGCGAGTGAGTTAACCGTTCTCTTCTTTAACAGCAGACAGTTACTTGTTGAGACCAAGCGGGTGGCACTGGAGCTGGTGGTAAGATGAGGCCTGAATCGAGATGCTGTGAGCTGGTTCTTGGGCTGTAGATAGGCTTTGGTCCAGGGTGATGCACACTCCAGACTTTGCCTCAAAGTGTGGGGTGTGGAGGGTGTTCTGTGACAATTTTAGCTTGCTATATTTTGTCCTAATATAGCAGAACATTCAAACTGCTGGACACAAGTTAGCGCACAGCTCCTACCTAAAGACCAAGACAGATGAAAACAATTTCAAGTTGAGAGCAGAAGCCCCGTGCCTGCCCTCTCTTCTTTACCTCCTCACCTGTATAGCAGAGATGCCCTGCTATAAGAATTTAGGTGCACTGTAAATCATCACCATAATCCACTTGAAGACTTCAGATTAGTAATTAGCAGCTCCCTAGGATCCTGCACCTCCATATTTTTCTGTTTCTATACCCTGGTGAGGTTCACTCATTCCGTCAGATGATCAGATATTCTCTGCCAGACCATCTCACTCACTGCAATATAGCCTAAATACTACAGAGCAAGCCACACATGGCTCTGTCTATCATGGGGCTAACACAAGCAGAGCATGCCTTGATGTGATGGCTGTCTCCTGCCATCTGCTTCTGAGGGAGGAGGTAGCTGCACCAAGTCTGAGAGAGCCTGGATCTCACACAGAAACTGTGGATTTCCTGTGGAAGCAGCTGTTCAAGATGAATGTTTGACAAAAACCTGTTTTAACCACAGAATTGAATAGGTTATCTAAGAAATTCTTCCTGAACAAGAAGAATTTATAATGTGAAGGCACCCCTTGCTTCTGTATTTATGTAAAGGCCCAACCAGCTCTACACAGTAGGCCTCTCTTAGAGCATCAACCAACAGTTCCTCTGCTGTTGTTCATCTGCAGGTGAGTGATTCGAGTAGGTGGAAGGAAGGCCATTGGCATTCCAACTGCTTGTTCTAATATACCCTAAAGCCCTGCTTTGAGAAGTGTTTACCATCAAACCTGTCTGTATTTCTGAGTGCTTAGGTCAGAGACTGTCATCTCCTTTGGCTTACATAGCAAGATAGCTTTCTGTAAGGGAAGGATGACCGATCCATTAATGGCTACTCGCTACATCATGCATAAACAGGACAATCATAATCTCATCGCCACACACATAGCATGCACCCACCTGGGAGTCATCTCAGAAGATGAAGCAACAGGATATATTAAATATATATGATATGAGGGGACTGTTGGCAGTAAGGACAGTAGGAAAATGTTCAGGGTGAGCATTATATAACAATTATATTATAATGTAATAATTATATAATGATTCTTTAACCATATCTAATCCCTTGGCCAGAAATTTTCCCAGTTAACTCAGCCCACTCCAAATACATGAGGGTTGACACACTATACACAAACAGGGCCAACAGTCTTGGCAGTCCTCATTGTCCTTGTGAGCACAGTGATGATTCTTGAATGTCTAATCTTCACCAACCCCATGATCCTCATTGATTCCTTGATGCTCATTGATCCCATGATCCACACGTGACCTCATGGTCCTCACTGTCCCATTGAGGACCCCCATTGAGCCTATGATCATCTCTGACCTCAGCATCCTCTTTGACTTCATGCTCTTTCTTGGCTCTCTTACTCACTTGCTTCCTACCCAGATCCTAGATACAGTCTCCACCCCCCTGGCAGTGTTTAATTTCTTCTGGAAACTTGTCATTTCAATAAGGACTTTCTGGCCCCACACCGACCTCTGGAATCAAGACTTCCAACCTGACTTCATGAAAATGCCACCTGAAGTCTTAGAAGATAATGATTGTGTCTCCTTGATCCCCCCACCCCAACAGACTTGGGAGTAGAGGACAAGTTAGAAACCTATAGAAGATCCACCAAAGGGTGGCGTTGCCAAGGGATGGAGTGCCTCATCATCAGACATCTAGAAAATGCAAGTTTAAACTACAGTGAGATATCATTGCACACTCCCAAGAATGGCTCCTAATTGAGCCCAAGTATCTTAAGGATTGCAGCAATCAGAGCCCTCAGATACTGCTGAGTGGAATTCGAAATGGAAGCACCTGAAGGCAGATCTGACGTCAGTGAGTAGAGTGATTGTCAAGCTTGATTTACACTTTGCCTAATGCTCGTGACCCTCATCAAAGTTCATGAAGATGTCCAGTACCACATAAAAACCAAGGATGGGGATGCATGCCTGTAATTCCATCATTCAAGAAAGGGAGAGAGAAGGCCACCATCCTCAACTACAAAGAAGGTTTGAGGCTACATAAGACTCACTTTAAAAGCACCTCACAAAACAGAGCAAAGAACTCAAATCTATGTGGAACACTGACATTTTAACCTTGGTTATTCACTTGAGAGATAAGAGCGTGCCATAAAATATTAATATAAGAATATCTGATATTAATATAAGAATATCCAGCAGTAAGGAAAGGCTCACAATGAAGCATATCCACTCAATGAACTATGTCTCTGTTTCAAAAAAAATGGGACAAATAACTGATAAATACAAGAGAGCTGTTGTCTTAGGGTTTGACTGCTGTGAACAGACACTATGACCAAGGAAGCTCTTATAAGGACAACATTTAATTGGGGCTGGCCTACAGGTTCAGAGGTCAATTCATTATCATGAAGGCAGAATCATGGCAGCATCCAAGTAGACATGGTGCAGGAGGAGCTGAGAGTTTTACATTTTCATCTGAAGGCTGATAGGAGAAGAGTAGCTTCCAGGCAGCTAGGATGAGGGTCTTAAAGGCCATGCCCACAGTGACACACTTCCTCCGAAAAGGACACATCTCCAAATAGTGACACTCCCTAGGCCAAGCATATTCAGACTACTACAGTTGTTTTTGAAATTTTTAATTATTAGTTTTTGGTTTTTCAAGACAGGGTTTCTCTGTATAGTCCTGGCTGTTCTGGAACTCACTCTGTAGACCAGGATGGCCTCGAACTCAGAAATCCACCTGCCTCTTTCTCCAAGTGCTGGGATTAAAGGCATGTGCCACCACTGCTCAGCTAAATTATTAGTATTAATTAAACTTGTTCTTACAATTTTATACATGCATGTAATATATACTCTCCCACTATCTCAGATCTCCCTAGTATCTCCATGTAAATACCCTCTTTCTTGTGTTCACATCTATTTATGTTGTGTGCCCCACTAAGTTTGACCAAAGCATTACATGTGACCATGGGTATAGACCTATCCATTGGATCCTGGTGGGTTCAGCAGTGCATACACAACTGAAGACAATGACTGTCCCTCTCCCAGGAGCTATCAATGGCCAATAGTTCAGCAGTAAGGGGTAAGGCACCGTGAGTTCTCCCCTTTACCGTGACTTACAGGACCAGTCTTGTGCAGGTACCATGGTTATAAGTTTGTGATTATAATGATTGTTTCAAGTCTAGAGGATGCCATTCACAGCCCTTTACACCATCTCTTGGCTCTTTCGTACTTCCTGTCCCCTCCTCTGCAATGTTCCATGAGCCTTAGAAGGGACGACGTAAACATCTTGTTAGGACTGAACACTCAACCATCACTTGCTCTCAACATCTTGGCCAGTCACGAGCTTCCTTGTTCTCCACTGTTCGCAGCCAACAGTCTTGGCTGTGTAGGGCTGCGGCTTCACCATGGCAGACTCTTGGAAACCCTTTGCTGAGTGAAAGAAGCCAGACACAAAGGATCACATGACCTAGGATTCCATTTTAGTGAATTTTTCAAACAAAGAGAGAAGCACAGGATCAGTTGCTTCTGCTGGAACAAAACAGACTGGGAAGGGACACAAGGGGACTGGATGGCAAAAGTAAAAAAAAAAAAAAAAAAAAGTGGATGGAGTAATCTGGTCCAGTGAATGCATAACATTTGTCCAAACTTATTGAATGGGATACTTTAGATTGGGACACTTCTGCGTATGAAATTTTCCTCCAACGAAAGCTAAAAGTAAGTATGAAATTGTAATTAACAAATGGCATAGTGCAGTTCTTGAGAAAGGCGGGCATCAGTGTCTACAACGTGCTTTAAATATGAAAGAAACAGAAGAGGGACCAATGGTGAGCAGTGGGTGTGTGGGTGGATGAAGCAAGAATCATAAAAATTTAATGGTGGGATAGAGTTCATGTGATTGTTTTCTTTAAAACTTTCAAAGTTTCTGTAGTTTAACTTTTTTTAAAAAAATATGGACTGTTGAATGGAACAGAACACACGTGGGAAGTTTTAAATACCTCCTGGTTTATGTTTCTTGTTAGCGGCTCAATTTCCTCTACACTTTCCCCCACATGTGGCTTCAGGACACTAGAGAATATGGTATAAAGAATGCAGGCCTGACTGGGAAAGGCAAGGAGAAGGAGAAGGAAGGATGAAAAAGGCCCCCAGGAGGCTGAGGGCTGTGTCTGTGAGGGCTCTGTCAGAGAGGCAGAACTCTGGAGGGTAGGCACCACAATGGTCAGTCTCGGTTGTCAGCTTGACTGAGTCTGAACCAAAGAAACTGAGGCAGACCTCTGAGGGTATCTATAAAGGGAAGCCGGGGAGAATCCATCCGTTTACAGGGGAAGACCCACTCTGAATATAGGCCTTCTGGGTGGGAGCCCTGGGACACGATGGGAAAAGGAGAAAATGAACTGAAAGATGAATGAGACCCTCTGCTTCCTGGCCAACATCCACACAGGTCTGCTCTTCCATGCCTCCCCTGCCACGTTTTCCCAGCTATGCCACTCTTGACATGCCACCCCCAAAAAAGATAAAAACCAACCTCCCCTGCCACAATAGACTAAACCCCCTGAAACTGGACATAAAAACAAATCGCTCCTCCTTTATGCAGCATCCTCTGGTGTTTGGGTCATGGTGAAGAGAGATCTAATATGCATAACGGGCCTCAGACCTGTATGATCTCTGCGGCTGCCTAGGAAAGGCCAGAATCCACCAGGCAGGCTGTAGGAAGGTTAGATGAGGACTCTGGGGTAATAGTCTGGGGCTGTCATCTGCAAATGGAGTTTCTTCTTTCCCTGGGAAACCTCTGCTCGAATTTTGAAGCCCCTCAACCATGCCGGACCAGGATCATCTAAGAGACTCTACTGGCAGCCTTTGATCTTTTTACGGGAACTCCTCGACAAGAGCCGAGGACATAGCTCAGCTGGAAAAGTGCTCGGTAAGCATGCATCTGTCATCCCTTGGCCCCTACAGTGAGGTGGGAGGGGGAGTCAAGGACTCACTCCCAGAAGCAGCCAGCCTGGAATATCCAGCCACAAACACTGAAGAGACCAAGGTGGGCTGCGAGGACTGACCCCCTGAGCTACGCACAAAGACTGTGACACAAGTCCACCAGCACTTGCACACACAAACATGCACAGAAGACTCTGAAGGGATTTTCCAAGGGAATGCACACCACCTTCCTTCTAGTGTGAGAGTGTTTTCAATCTAATAGGAAGAGAGGCAGGCACACATAAAACAACACAGCGACCTTGCAACCTTCCAGGAAGAACCCTGGGAGAACATGTAATTAAACGCTGGAACTGACTTGTGGGAGGGGGTTTTGAATAACTATTGCCAATTTTCCAAATAAGCCAAGAAGCAGATTTTATTGCTTTTGAGCATGAAAAGGAAATCAAGAGCCTGCCTTGACCATTGCTGTTCCTCCTGGTTTTGTGCCTGTGTGATTGCTGAGACCGAACTTCAGCAGAGGCCTGTGAGAGCCAAATTGCTTTTTAAATTAAGCAGCAGGAATGTTTGAGTGCCTAGCTTGTCTCCAATGTGGTTAATAAGAACCAGATGCAAGACTTACCCCCAACTTTCCTTTTCTAGAGGTCTGGTACTCATTTATGAATTTGCTCAATGAACTAAAAATATGATTTATATGCATCCTTTATCCACTAATACCTTTGATAAACTAGTATGTTCTGCCTGAAATAGGCCCTGTGTGCTGAAAATGAATCTGTAAGTGTTAACATGGGATACAGGAAGCAGCTCTGTATTCTCCAAGAATGAGTGAATCCCTCTTGCCTAGAGGCAGATTCAAGCCTGGCCTCTGGGAGCCTCCTCTTCAACGATCCGTGGAGCTGGAGCCTTGACCCCAGAAGAACACCCCAAAAGCTCTGCTGTTTGCTTGGCGCTTCCCAGTCAGGCATTGGCTAAGAGTAACCAGTATCCTTCTCCCAAGTGTGTGTGGGGGCTGGCCCTGCATGCACTCCCTCTCCCTGGTGTGGACAAACCTGCCTCCCAGAGCACCCCATCAACATGTGCAGTATCCGACCCACAATGTACACCCAGCACACAGACTAAATACATCACTCATGTATCACAGTTCTTCTCACCACCACAGACACCAATTATTCACCCCACAAGTACACCCGCTACAAACACTGAATGCCATACACATCATATACCATATATTATATACATTATGCTCACACATCACACCCCACCACAGGTACATATATTATATGCACAGCACAACACATACTACATACCATATACATTACACATACACACCATCCTCATAGATACCCCACATACCAATATTTATATATCACAGGCACACACACCCCATATATTTTATAGATATACATAACGCTACATACCACACATACATGCTATTTCCATATTTGTACAACACACCATATATATCTCACTGACATATCCATTTACATGTACACCCACACAGCAGCACACACACGTGAGTGTGCAAACACACACATATATATGCATACCATATATCACACACAGATACAACATAATATGCACTAGAAAGTTCAGCTTGCATCTTTCTTGAGAATGACCTGAGGCAAAACCTTTCAGAGACTGAAAAACATATGCCAGAAGTTTAATGCTACTAGCCTTTCCCCCTTTCTACTGCATCGTTCCTCTTTCAAGTTTGCACCAGCAAACCCAGCTGTTAATTCTATTGCTGTGTTAACCATAGATTAAGCTCCCCAGATCCCAGTTTCTCATTTGAGTTCACTCCAGACTTACAATAAGAGCCAGTTACAGCGGCACAGTTGGAAGATACAGTGCTTTAGCCAGGCACATAGGATAGGTAAGCTTGGGAAATTTTTTGAGTTTAGAAAATGGCCACACAGTGAGCAGAAATCCTCCTAGGTACCTGAAAACAGCCTCAATTTAGTGAGGAATGTTCTCAGAAAATAGATTTCAACAATCATCCTAAAAGCTAGGGACAGCTCATAGAAGAAACGCATCAGATTATGATTATGATCAGAGAACATAGGAAGAGCTTGGATTGCTTTCTTCAGAAAGAGTAACGGGAAAGTAGAAGGCTTTCAGGAGTCTGTGCTGACCGAGGTAGGGAAGAAGTTAGAACATAAACCGCACCAACCTTTTAGATGTCATCTCCGAGTGGTGTGCCTCTGGGAATCTATAGTTCAGAAATATTTTCCCAGAATCTCAAAGCCATAAACAGCAAACAGAAGTACAAGACACGGAGGAGAGGGTCAGATGGGTGAAGTGCTTGTCACTCAAGGGTGAGGACCACAGGATATTTGGGAGGAGGAATGGTAAAGAAACGGCTGCTGAAGTAACCGCTCCGTTGAGGGTTTTATTGTGGGTAAAAGAGAAAACGTATCCAAGGCATCTGGATGAATCCAGAGAAAAGAAAAAGAAAAACGGATGGGGATCTCTGTCTATTGATATCTGAGCCATGTTTCCCTATCTCTGGCTGTTCTGTGCTGGTGTATGTGCATGCGTGCATGCGTGTGTGTGTGTGTGTGTGTGTGTGTGTGTGTGTGTGTGTGTGTTGAAAGAGTTCTCCTGGAGGGAAGAGGAGCTGTCTCTGTCTTGTTTTGTGCATAGGTATGGCTGTGTGGTGTGCGTAGGTATGGATGTGTGGTGTATATGCAAGTTTGCATGGGAGGAAGGCACACGCGTGTTTGTGAGTATGGAGGTTCAAGGCTGATACTGGGAGTCTTCCTCTGACCCCCACCAAGGTAGAAATCTCCGTTCTTGTGCTTCCAAAGGAGAAGAATCCACATTGGGGCACTCATCAGACAAGCAAAGAATCAAGCTTCATTTCAACAGGCAGGAAAGGAAACTAAGTAGCCCCCAGAATGCAACAGCAGTGAGCTGCCTCGAGTTCATCTGAACCTCTGCGGTGATCTGAAGTGACTACCTTTCTAGAAAGGTAGAGGCTTGCTTGGGAGACATTCTCACCAATAGTGCAGTCTGTTACAATTAGATGCATTAAACGTAGCAACATGTACACAACCATAGCTACCCACCGATAGGTTGGAGACTTTGAGAAAAGCAGGTGAGGCAACCTTGAAGAGATCTGTGTCTCCTCTCAGGCCCCTCCTCTCTCTTTAGGGACAGCCTGGCAAAGAACTAACATCCTACTGTGGCCAGAGTCTCTCTCCCTCTACCTTGCCTTTGAGGGCAAGCCCAGCCTCCTTGGTGGCCAGACCCAAGGCAACTTTGAATATACAACTGCACTTTCTTACTTGGTACCCTCCTGTCTGACTCCTAGCACATGGGCTTGGCCACCACCACTGTTCCCCTTGGAAGCCTATAAGAGGAAGACATCCCTGTGTTCTCTAGAACTGGTGGTCCTCTCTTGCCAGCTCTGGTGTGAGGCTCTAATTCTAAGGAGTGGTTCATTCCCACTTTTTTCTACTGGGCCTGTGATAGCTTTCTTCTTCTTTTTTTTTTTTAAGTGAAATGTATTTATTTGGATGTGTGTGTTTATGCGCCCAAACATAAGTCAGAAAAAGACGTTGCACTAAGATGGAAGTTTGCTGTTTCCTCAGCCCTGGATTACAGGTGCAAGCTTAGCTTTTCACATAGGTGCTGGGGATTTGAACGTAGGCCTTCATGCCTGCCCAGCAAGTGCTCTTACCCATGAAGCCATTTTCCCAATCTAACATACACGTCCTTGAGTAAGCAACGAAGTCTTGTTTGTGGGGGTTTTTTTTTTTGTTGTTTTGTTTTGTTTTGTTGGATGGAGTTCATGGGAGTTGGCTGTTCCTGCTGAGACTGGCTTTATTGGTTTTCCCAGAGCCCTGTCTTGCCTCCTGCCTGGTCAGCTTGGCTGTCTCCACCTCTGCAAGTCTTCCCACAGCAGGACTTGGCCTTCCCCAGTGTTCTTGCCCTCTGTTTTAACTCCAGCATTCATTTTCACCTTTAACACTGTCACATGTCAGTGCCTGACATGAAAGCCACCCAAGGCCCACACCACTGTCCTCTGTCCACAGAAAGATCCCCCTTTTTGGTATGAAACGCCACACTGTCTGGTCTGGGAGCAGCACCGTGGAACATTGATCTCACCGGTATGACGCTCTGCTCTGTCTACTCACTGGAAACAAGAGACGAGTAAGCCTTCACAGCTCTGGGAAACGGTCACAAACAGTTCTTCCTCTTGTGAGCTGTGATGTCGGCACCAAAACCCCAGTTTGAGGCCGTCACTAAGTCCTTGGAGCACGTGCTAAAATAACTTATTTCCTCCAAGACAGGAATGTCTTCCCTAGGTTATTCATGAAGAGACTCCGTGTTGATTTTTGCCCTTGTCTGGTTTCTGTGGCTGTCATAAACATCGTGACCAAGAGCAACTTGGAAAGGAAAGGCTTCATTTCCGTTTACACTTCCAGGTCAGTCTACTACAGAAGCAAGTCAGGGCAGGAGGTCAAGGCAGGAACCTGGAAGCTGGAACTGAAGGAGAGGCCACGGAGGAATGCTGCTTACTGGCTTGCTTTCATATACCACCCAGAACCCCCTGCTCAGGGGTGGTACCGCCCACAGTCACTTCTCAGGTAACTATATTTGGGTCAAGTTGACAAAAGCTACCCTGAACAGTTAAATTCTCACGGCTGTGACGTGCCTGTTCGTGTCAGTGACTAGAGAGTAGTTAGGCTGCTGTCATCAACCACACTGGAGTAGGGTTACATTTCCAAACACTGTTTTCAAAGTTGTCCGGAGATGCCACCTAATTTGATTACCAGCTTCGCAGGCTCAAGAATCACCTAGGAGAGCAACTTCTGAGCATGTGTGTGTGGGGGGGGGGGGTTTCTAGAAGAAGTTAACTGAGGTAGGAAAGATCACCTCTACTGGCTAGTTTTGTGTCAACTTGACACAGCTGGGTTATCACAGAGAAAGGAGCTTCAGTTGGGGAAGTGCCTTCATTAGATCCAGCTGTGAGGCATTTTCTCAGTTAGTGATCAAGAGGGAAAGGCCTCTTGTGGGTGGGACCATCTCTGGGCTGGCAGTCTTGGGTTCTATAAGAGAGCAGGCTGAGCAAGTCAGGGGAAGCAAGCCAGTAAGGAACATCCCTCCATGGCCTCTGCATCAGCTCCTGCTTCCTGACCTGCTTGAATTCCAGTCCTGACTTCCTTGGTGATGAACAGCTGTATGGAAGTGTAAGCTGAATAAACCCTTTCCTCCCCAGCTTGCTTCTTGGTCATGATGTTTGTGCAGGAATAGAAACCCTGACTAAGACACCACCTTAAAGCTGAACTTCACCATCCCCTGGGCTGGTGTTCTGACCTGCACCAAAAGATGCAGGCCACCAAGCCCAGGCATTCATTGCTCTCTGATTCCTGGTTGAGGGTGCCAACTGACCCAGAGCCTTAGGCTCCCACTGCCGTGCCTTCTCTGGTGGAAGACCCTCTCTCATTTAAACTGCGTTTGTCAAGGCAAGCACACACACACACACACACACACACACACACACATACACACACACACATGCACATCTTTTCAAAAGTACCAACTTTTCTCTAACCTTAAATTCACCTTGCTATTGTATCCACTGACACTCCCATAGACATATGCACAGACACTGGCGTGTCTCCAGCGCTTCTATAAACTGTGTGCGTGCTAAGTCAGACAGATGAGAGCGGAAGGGCCAACTACTGGCCAACTACTCTAGGGGAATTAGAGCATTCCAAGTTCAGTGAGAGACTATCTCAAAAAATAAGGTGAAGAACAATTGAGGAAGACACCACCCACCTCTGGGCTCCACACATGTGCACATGCATACCCATGTGACACACACACATGAAAACACACACATAGAAAGTCTTAGGGAAAAAGCCATCACACACTGATTATAAAAGACATACATTTATGTGTATACCAGGAAACCTCTGTACAATATTCCTTCTCTCTTGTCTCTTACAACGGGCTTAGGGGACCTTGGCAAATTCTTACTTGTTTTGAATGTTCAGAAAATGTCCTGTCTCCAAAACGGAGCCAGAAATTGCCAGATATAATTTCATAAATTGACTTCTAGTGGCTTTCTGCTAAGAAAACAATCTTTTCCATTCAAACCCCCAATTGCCATTTGGAACTCTGTAAGGCATTGTGTGTTTTTTTTTTTTCTTTCTTTCTGGCTTGTGATTTTTCCCCCTCAGAGAAACAGATCTATAACATTTTTAAACTGGCACTCTTCCCACTGAGTAAAATATTGTTGCATAGAAAATCATCTCTGGGAAGTTAAAAATCAATGCCCTCTGAAAACAAACCCCAGATGGGAACTAATTTTTTTTCAGTTCACATTGTATTGGCAAAGGCCATGAACAAGAAGAGGTGACGTATTTGCAAAGAGAGAAATGGGGAGATGGGGAGATGGCTCAGAAGATAAAGCACTTGCCATGCAAGTATAAGGACCTGAGTTCAAATCCCCAGAACTCATGCAAAGCTCAAGTGTGTGATATCAGCATGCCTACAGAAAGATGGGAAAGGAGACAAGGAGAGTGCCCAGCAGCTCACAGCCCACCTAACACGGAGAAAGAGCAAATCCTTCCTGTCTCAAACAAAATACACTGACACAGGTAAACACACACACACATACACTGACACAGGTAAACACACACACACACATACACACACACACACACACACACACACTGACACAGGTAACCCACACTCACAGGCATGAATGCATACACACACACACACAAACACACACACTGACACAGGTACCCCACACTCACAGGCATGAATGCATACACACGCACGTGTGTGCACACACACACACACTTTTTTGTTTTTCTTTGTTTTTGTTTTGTTTTGTTTTGTTTTGTTGAGACAGGGTTTCTCTGTGTAGCCCTGACTGTCCTGGAACTCACTCTGTAGACCAGGCTGGCCTTTTTGTTTTTTACTATTATACATAAGTACACCGTAGCTGTCTTCAGACACGCCAGAAGGGGGCATCAGATCTCATTACGGGTGGTTGTGAACCCCCAGGTGGTTGCTGGGATTTGAACTCAGGACCTTTGGAAGAACAGTTAGTGCTCTTAACCACTGAGTTATCTCTCCAGCGCCCTCCTCCCAACACACACACACACACTTTTTTTTAAAAAGGAAATGAAAACTGTCTTTTCCAGCCTGTGTGTTTTTTTCCACTGAGGCTCCTAACTGCTCATACACCCACTCTGCATTCATCAGTCCTGGTGGTGAAATATTTGTTCAGGGCCACCATGGCCTTGCTCTGTCATACTTTTTCAATTAAGATCTTTTCTTGCACCTTCTGATTTTGACTTTCTTTCAAAGTTATTTCAAAAGCTTGAGACAAACTCTTTAGTTCTGTGTGTGTGTATGATGGTGGGGTGGTCGGTGCACACATACATGTGCCCACAAGCATGTGGAGGCCAGAGGCTGACATCAGGGTGTCTTCATCAATTGCTCTCCACATTATTTTGGAGGCAGGATTTCTCACTGAACCTGAAGCTTACCAGGTCAGCAAGACGAGCTGGCCAGCAAGCCGTGATCCTCCGACTTCTATCTCGAGCACTCCCAGAGGTAGTGTGGACTTATAGGCTCATACCATGGTACCGACTCTTTACAGGAATGCTTGGGATTCAAAATCAGATCCATGTGCCTGTGCAGCAGACACTTCGTCCCCTTAACCATCTAGCTCTACCGTATTTTAATATAAAATTGGGAATTTCATACGTGCAAGCATGTGTTTTGATCATATTTACTCCTTCCCCTCCCCCTAAGTCCTCCTAGATACACACACACACACACACACACACACACACACTATCCTCTCCCAACCTCAAGTCCTTTTGTGTCCAGTTTTTTTTTTTTCAATAGCACACTGAGTCCCATATGTGCTGCCCATATATACTCATGAACATGGGGCCATTCAATGGAGTATGGTCAATGTACCAGGAGCCAGACTCCTGAAGAAAATGGATTCTCCCTCCCCCAGAAGCCATCAGCTGTCAATAACTCCTCAGTTAGAACTGAAGACTCATGAGTGCCTCTCTCCATGCATGAGCCCTCCCCCTCCATGCATGAGCCCTCCCCTCCATTCATGAGCCCTCCCCCTCCATGCATGAGCCCACCCTCCATGCATAAACCCACCCTCCATGCATGGGCCCTCCCCCTCCATGCTGAAATACTGACTGGTTTGATCTTGTACAGATCTTGTTAAACCACAACCGCTGTGCATTCATGACTGCAGGCTCCTATCATTTCCAGAAGACACGGCTTTGCCCCTGTTCTCCCTAACCTCTGCCTCTTGAGATCTTTCTGCCCCCTTTTCTGTGCTGTTCACTGGGCCTGGCGGGAGGGGATGTGATGTCACTCTCCCATCTGTAGCTGGGCATTCCGCAGGTACTTAGTCTCTGCACTTTGACCAGCTGTGTGTTTCTAAATTAATCACCATCCATTGCACAAAGAAACTTCTCTGTTGAGAGCGACATTAAATTATGAATAGAAAGATACAAATCCAGAGGGCAGTTTGATACGGTGTCCATTTAGCAAAGTAACAGCAGTAGGTTCACCCATGGGGCTTCAGAGCCCGACAACCATGGGTTCATGGTCAGACCTGCAGTGCCAGGCACGTGATTCCTTCTATGGAGTAGGTCTTAACAGACAAGCAGAAAGCAGTTGGCTACTCACATAACATCCATGACAATGTCACCACATGAGCATACCATGCTGGTCATTATTGTAGCTCCCAGGATTCACAACTGGGGGAATGGTTTTTTTCCTCCCCTATCGGTCTACACAGCACCTTCTGATACCACAAAAGTTAGCCAACTAGGAGGAAGCTTCCCTGTCTTTCTCATCATATCTTAAAGAGATTAAATATGTTCTGTTTGATATTAATAATACCAGCTTGGAAAAAGTTTAAATAATCGCTGACATGTTTTGTTTTGGTGTAAGAACCATTGCTTGCATGGGGCCCACTTTTTCCTTGTAGATGTGATTTTTGAA
The DNA here is from genome assembly GCA_902729485.2 of Mus minutoides. Classification (NCBI taxonomy): domain Eukaryota; kingdom Metazoa; phylum Chordata; class Mammalia; order Rodentia; family Muridae; genus Mus; species Mus minutoides. The sequence continues at coordinate 182,872 of LR749528.1, forward strand.
GGATGGTTTGCTTGTCTGGTCTAGATTCAGAGCCATGATGGGGCAAGCGACTGACTGATGGATGATTTCCAAAGAAAATGGCTTCTCTTCTGGTTCTGCCTTCTCCCAATCCCCTTCCCTTGGATTATTTGGCGAGCATGTGATTCCTAGGTCCCTGTCCTGTAATATAGACCTAGAGGGACTGGAGAGATGGCTCAGCAATTAAGAGCAATTATTGGGCAATTATAAGGGCCAGAGTTTAGAACCAGGAGCCAAGTAACAACTCAGCCATACTGCTTACACTAGTATCCTCAGCTTCAAAAAGAAGTAGAAGCAAGAGAATCACCAGGGCTGACTAGCTTACAGCCTACCCAAGAACACATGATACCCAGGTTCAGAGAAAAACCCTGCCTCAAAGGAGTTGGTGAAAAGTGATCAAGGAACTCACCTGACATCCCTTCTGGACTCCACACTGCACAGCCACACGCGCGTGCGCGCACGCGCACACACACACACACAGAGTTGTGGGGGATAAATAAGTGAATAAAATAAATCTCTTGGAAGCTTGGCATGATAAAACACACCTGTAGTCCCAACACTGGAAAGGTATAGACAGGAGGATCTCAGGGGCACACTGGTTAATCAGTCTTGCCAATCAGTGAGATTCTAGCCAATCAGTGAGATCCATGAAAGCCCTTGTTTCATAAATTGGAGAGCAATAGAGGAAAACTCAACATTAACTTCTGGTCCCTATATGTGCACACACAGGTACATATACTTACACACTCACAGACAGAGACACAGGTAGACAGGTAGTGATTATGCACTAGAATTCCACGGAGATTTCAGAAATGTAGGGGGCGCTGGTGAGCCGAGGCTTTTCTCTTGCCATGGCATCTAGGGAATCTAAAACTGGGACAATGGGGTCTCTAATGGGCCACTTCCTCCCCATACTTCTTATTGGTGCACAATCGCTGCCCTGAGGTCAGCCAAGAGCCAGCAGGGGTGGACAGTCCCTCTGTAATATGGGCAGCCTCGGAGAGAGTGCTCACAGCTATGGATAAGTCAGCTCTTTATCAGCTGTCAGGGTGACTCCCTGGTTAGGGGCAGATGGGGTGACGGGAGCTAAGGAGATGAAGGAGCTCAGATCCTCTGCAAGGTTACAGACTAAAGCTTTTGATTGCGACATTGCATTGGTCTTCTATTCATGCTCTCTCTTGGGCTAGGTTATAGCTCATTGGTACAGACCCTGCCTAGCATGTATGAGTCATTAGGCTCAAACCCTAGCACTACAAAACAGTGAAGAATGACTGGTGTTCTCCAAGAGTGAACAGAAAGCCTTATTTTCCCACTGTGCTTTTTTAAAGCTGTAGCATATTCTAAGCATCCAGAACTTCATTTGTGTGCTGTAATTGAATTATATATTCAAGCAGCTAGCCCATATAAATGGCACACACACACACACACACACACACAAACACACCCTGATATTTTATTTGATAAGCTGTAAGCCAAGGTTGGGCAGGCTCTGAACTATGCTTATACCCAAATCCAGGTCCCGTGTTACTTGATACTTAAGTCTTGCCTGGGTTACTCCATCAGCCTGACTTGAAGGTCGAATTCTCTTGGCCATGTACTCACAATCCACCTGGCCTCATGGAGGCCTCCTCCTCTTTCTCGGTCTCCTTTCTCCTTCTCTCTCCTTCTCTTTCCTCACCTTGTGGTCCATACCTGCAACCCCAGCCCATAACCAAAACCCTGCCTGCCTCTATTCTTCCCATTAATTGGCTGTAGTCACTTTTATTTAACCAATAGCTTAAAACTGGGGAGCAAGTTTTACACAACAAAGGCTGGTGTACGTAAGAATTCACTCATCTGGGGACAATCAGATCTTAGGGTTCAGAACTTATCATTTGTATACACAGCAGCACCAGACCCCCAACAGTGAGTTGTGTGTGCGTTTATGTGCACCAGACCCCCAACAGTGAGTTGTGTGTGTTTATGTGCATGAGTGTGTGAGGGTGCACATGTATGTGCATTGGTGCCTGAGGGTGCACATGTATGTGCATTGGTGCCTGAGGGTGCACTTGTATGTGCCTGCCAGTGCACATAGAGGCCAGAGTCAACCTTAAGTGTTATTCTTCAGGTGACATCCACTTTGAGTTACAATGTCTCACTGAACTGGAACTTACCTAGTGAGTGGCCTAAACCACTCTCACCCCTGGAATTACAAGCACGAACTACCACATTCAGTATGAGTTCTGGGTATCAGATGCAGGTCCTTGGGCGTGCAGGACAACTCCTTTACAGACTGAGCCATCACTCCAGCCTCCAGAACTTTTCTCATTTATAAAAATTTGAATATGCTTTTGATATAAGCCTCCTGCCTGCCTTCCCCAGAGGAGGATTGGTACAGAGAAGGGACCAATTTACAAATGTCACATCACTAGAAGGACAGAGCTTTGTGTTAAATCCAAAAGGACAGAGATTTGTGTTAAATCCAAGAAGCTAGCCCTAACCCTACCCCACCCAGGCTAGGCCACTTCTAATTAACTACCAAGCCTGGCATCTTGGTCCCTACACTGGCCACACTAGGTAGGAGCTGCTGGGGATGAAAACTTTCAGGCTTCTTATGGCTCTGGGCATCTCAGACGAACTGAATCAGAAGCACCGAACAGTTCAGAAATCTGTGTGAGAAAAGCATTTGCCATGTTAGCATGACAGCCTGAGTTCAATCCCAGCCCCGCTGTGGAAAATAGCTGGTGTGTTGGCATGTGTTTGGAGTGGATCCAAAGGGGCTTGCGAGCCAGCCGGCCTAGCCACAACAGCGAACCCCTGGCCAGTAATCTCAGAGAATGAGGTGGTGGCTCCTGAGGAACAGTGCTGAGGTTGGTCACAGGCCTCTGCAGGCTCGCGCAGACATGTGAACACACGAGCGAACACGCGTGAACACGTGAACACACAGGTTCTCAAGGTCTGGTCCCAGCTCTCTGGCAAGATGCCCAATAATGACCCAGCTCGGCGCTGCTCTCCCTTCTGTGTGTGGACCAAGGCTTACGGGAGCGGCCCCTCTCGCTGTCTTGGGAGTCTCCTCTTTTCTCCCCGTCCTCTCCTTTGTTTTACTTCTCTCCTGCCTGCTTCTCTGCTCTTCTCTTGTCTTCGCTCTGTCTCCATCCTTTGCTTTGCCCTGACCCAGCCTCCAATCCCTAACCACACATCCTGGGAGCCCCAGAGAACAAGGCTGCTCCGTTCACATTCTTTATCCGGTAGCAGGCTGCCATCTCAAGGGCATCGCAGACACTTCACAGACACTGCCTTCGGACAGGCATCGCCAGAGTCTCAATTAGTAAATAGCTGTCCAGGAATTCCCGGCTACCCCTAGACAAGCAACTCACAGAAATTTTAAAATACTAAAATCGTTTGTATTTACAGCATAAACTATTTATCATAGAAAAAAAGCAAGCCCTAAAGTTTCTGAACGATATTTTTTAAGTCTTCAGTTAAAATACGTAGTTCTGTTTTTTTATGTACTGCTCAACACATGATGCTAGTGACTGACTCTAGAAAGGAAACAGGTGAGCCGGCTGCAGACGCCTATTGACGTTCCTTCGCAAAGAAAACTACATTTCCCAGCTTTCCTTGTAGTTAGCCGTGAGTGCTGGCCAATGGAAAGCAAATAAAAATTAGACTTTTTAAGATCCCATCTCTCAATGCACCTCCCAGGTTTTTCTCCTTTTCTGCAGCTTTGAGGGGTGGGAAGAGCACTCGGCGCGTGCTGCACTGTGTGGTAAACGGTATCTGGCTTCCGTCGTGTTAATTTGCTGCGAGAGATTTCATAGTTTATTACGGAAAGGCGCTCTAACCTATTGCCTCATACGTTCGGAAACTCTAGCTGACAACTTTAATAATGCGTTCATAATGAAACCTAAGTGGGAATTTTGAGGGCCCTTAATTGGGTTGAGCGCCCTTGATTTGCCAGTATCCAAAAGCATCAACAAGTAAAGAAAAAATACCCAAGTTAGAGTTGGTTAAGATTTTAATTTTGTGCATCAAGGTAAATTATGAAGAAAGTGGGAAGAAAGCTGAAGAATGGGAGACCATATTTGCCAAGGAGGTATTTAACAGGGGCTTGGCGCCTAGACTTCTGTCTTCCCTTTAGCCCTACGGCTTACTGAAGACAGTGGATCATTTGAAACCCAATTGGGAACCAGAAACACCGAAGGAAGTCTTAAAGCTGGACAACAAAACTCAGTCAAGAAATTGTCAAAAAGCGTCTATAAGATGGCTCAGGGAATTTAAAGCTTGCCACACAATCCTGAGGACCAGAGTTTGAATCCTCAATACTCATGCAAATGTTTGCTGAGCCAGTATGCAGCCTGCCTGTAATCCCAGCGCTGAGGAGACAGGGGCAGAAATCCCTAGGTTATTTAAAATATTGAATATTTATGATGTACACTATATAACAGAAAACATCTATTTAGCCACAAGCATCTACTGTACAAGCTAATAAAGGAATAGGAAAGGAAGGGAAGGGCCTTCGCTGAAGCGCTTCCTCGCATTTAGTCAGCAAAGACGACAGCTGTTAACAATAAATATGGTGTGGGACTGGGCATGCTCAGTCTGTGAAGTCTGCTGCATGAACACAGGGATCTGACTTTGGATCCCTAAAAACCAAGGTTGAAAAAAAAAAGTTAGGTTGTAGGTATGTGCATGATATCCCAGTCGGGATAGCAGAGACAGGTAAAATCCAGTAACCCATTGGCCTTCCACACCAACCACAGGGGTGAGCTCCAAGTTCAGTAAGAGATTTGTCTCAAAAAATAAATAAGTAAGTAAGTAAGTAAGTAAATACATAAAGGGGGGACTAGAGAGATGGCTCACTAGTCAAGAGCACTGGTTGCTCTTCAAGAGGTCCCAGGTTCAATTCCTAACACCCTAACAGCAGCTTACAACCATCTGTATCTCCAATCCCAGGAATCTAATGCCCTCTTCTGCCCTCCTTGGCCGTAGCATGCACATGGAACACAAACATACCTTCAGGCAAAGTACCCCTGTACATAAAATAAAATAAATTGCTGTAGATAAAAAATTAAAAGGTAGAGAGCAATTAAGGAAGACACCCTGTATCAACCTCTGGCACACACACACACACACACACACACACATACATAATCAAATACACACATGTCATCACATACACAATCACATAATCACACAAAAAATAAAGATAATTGGACAGATGTGTTAAATAAAACAAGTCTTCTCTCGTCGGTGGTTTTCTTGCCATATTTTTATGACTATGTTCAACTTCTCCTTTAAATCTGCACATGCTCTGGTTTCCTAGTGCCTACCTACCCTGTACGTAGCAAAGCTTCTCCGTTGCCATTGGCTAAGGCATTCATTTCAGGTAGACAAACAAAACAAAAATCCATCAGGTGACCAGAAGTTTGTTCAGGGCATGCATAAAAACACGGGAAGCAAAGACCCTCAGGAAACTCTGTGCCTCCGTGACAAAAGGTGACAGGAAAAGGAGGTGGATTAAGGAATCCTAAAGCTCTTCTCTCCGTAAAAGCCAGGAAATCTCTGACAACAGTCCAGCCGTGCGGCCCATGTGCAAAGAACCTGACAGCGATTTACCTCACCCTGTCCAGTTGCCTCAGAGGAATTTTAATGGGCCACCTTTGTTAGAAACTGTCATTATTTCATCTGTCTGGTGGCTGAGCAGAAGTTATGGTCACTGGGGGTTCGCTCAGTGAGAAAAGCTTTCCGGAACATTCTGTAGTTACCTAGTGTATGTGGGACTTTGGAGTCTATCCTCAGCACTAAAAGAAAAAAAAAATGGGCAAGACCAATGGCAGAGACCTGAAATCCCAGGACTAAAGAGGCTGAGGAAGGAGGATTACAGGTTCCAGAGCAGCCTGGACTATATAGTTGTCTTGGTTAGTCATCTTGACACAGCCAAAGGTATTTGGAAAGGTGACATCCTAACTGAGAGGTTGTGCAGATCAGATTGGCTTATATCTGTGTCAGAATGTCTTGAGAGCAGCAGAAGAGAGAGCACACCAATCATGTTAGAGCAGGGAAAGAGTGGCCCCAGGGCCACTGCTCCCCATTGGGTCTAGGGTAGAAAAGATGGGATATAGGTTTTGGTAAGTAATAACTCAGGGGTATCAGAGGGGAGGCATTAGCAACATGGAAGTTTGGAAGCTCCGCAGCCACCAGGGCGATTAGAGCTACATCCATGAAAATGGTAGCTGGTGAGATGGGAGAATCCATACACAGAAAACTAGCCAGAGGCTTGCAGGTCGGCTAGCTTGGAGTACACAGCACAGCACTAGAAATGAGAGAAGAGAAGCCTGCCTCAGATCAAGGTGGAAGGAGGGAACTGACTCCCAAAATGTTGTCATCCCGCCTCCATGCACACGCTATGATATGTATGCACCTGTGCACATACGTGCATACTCTCACATGCACACACTTTTTTTTTTTTAAGAAGAATGACTAGAAGTTTCAACCAGAATATTAGGAGGAAGGGGAGAAAACTTCCTAACTCCATGGTGTCAGCATTACCTTAAAACCTCACCAAGACAGCATCATAAAGAGAAGAATCACAAGCCAGTTTCCCTATGAACACAAGTGCAAAAGTGTCCCAGAATCAACCTGCTCATTGCATTTTCGTGGGATGTCAGATCTCTGGTGAGTACCAAAACCCACAGGCGCTCAAGACAAAGATGATGATACCCATGTATAGTTCGTATACATCTTCACATAGACTTTAAATCCTCCGGATTTGTAACACTAATAAGAAACAAAAGGTGTTTGCTTTGCAAATAAGTGTCAGACTATATCGTTTAGGAAGTGGGAACAAGCAGAATGGGCTGCGTGTTTCACGCAAGCTCAATTTTTTTCAAATATTGTTGATCGGCAGATAATTGGACTGAGAGTCTGAGTCCCAGCATTCGGTGAACCAGCTCTACTAGCAAAATGGATCCAGGTACGCGGTTAACGGATCCAGGTACACGGTTACATTGTTGTCAGGAGTTCAAGGATAGTTCAATACACAAAACTCAAGTGTGGTACTGTGTCAGCCGTCTGAAAGCAGAAACTCATCATCAGGGTGTCACCTCTGGAACTCAGTTCTCCACACTGAAGGCCGTCATTCCACCTCCAGGAGAGAGTCTCATAGGCTTTGAACTTTGGCTTCATTCAGCTTGAGATGTGGGCCCACTGACCATGTGCGCCTGGTTCTCCTCAGACTGCCAAAGTCTTCCTTTAATGTCTTTTTTTTTCCATGTGTCTTCCTGGGCACCTTTTGAGAAGAAGCCTTCTATTCATGCTCTTAGTTATCCTAGTTAGCTTTAAGTTGGCACGGCTTGGTGTCTCTGAGAGGAGAGCCCCAGTTGAGGAACCACCCAGATCAGAGTGGCCTGGGAACATGTCTGTAGGAGAGTGTCTTGAGTGTTGATTTAGGTATGAAGGTCCAGCCCACTGCAGGTGACGCCATCCCTGGGCAAGAGGCTCTGAGCCATATGTAAGAAAGGTAGCTAAGCACGAACCATTGAGCAATCCAGAAATCAGACAAGCAGAAGGCTGATACCTCAGAAATGGTTCGTGCTAACTGGTTGACTTATTCCTCCGTTGTTTCTGTTCCATGAGCCTGTTTAAATCCTTGTCCTGACTTCCCTCAAGAATGGACTGTGACCTGGAAGTGTAAGCCAAGTAACAGCCCCGCCCCCACCCCCACCAAGTTGCTTTGGTCAAGGTGTTATCACAGAAGGGAAACTACAACAGCCAGTCATCTCTTCTTTGTGTGGCCAGCAACTGTGTTATGTTTCCATTCCAGAACCTTCCTTTCCTTCCACTCCAGAGCCATGCATCTTTCTGCCCACTCAACAATATAAACTGAATATGACAAATTTCTCAGGTTCAGTGTGGTTAATATCAGACTCATTTTCTACCCTAAACCTTCTACCCTGCTGAGATTTGTAACTTCGGACTTTCCCACTCATGAATAAGCTCCCCAAAATAATGACTCTGAGACTTCTTACATAAGAATAAATGTCTAGGCCACTACTTTTGGCTTGTTTCCGATAGTTCATAATCTCTGTAGAGATTCCTTGACAGTTTTAATTACATGCCTAATAGTACACAACCTACACAGTCCTATGTGTCATGACGGGCCTCTCCCCCTCACCATTCAGCATCCGATGGGCAGCAAACCCTGTGGGTTGTCCCTCAAACACAGCTCTGCCCACCTCTCCCCTAGATTTCTCAGACTGCTCTTTCAGGTCATACATGGATTCTCCTTTGGCTCCATCAGCTACTTTTACCCCCTTCACCCCTTTGCAGGCAAATGGTCTTTCCATTCCTAAATGGGAAAGGTGCAAAAGATTACCTCAGTGTGAGAACAGGAGGTTAAAGGAGAGGTTTAAATCTATACTCAATCGGTGCCACTCTGCCAGATAAGAGAGGATCTCAGGTTCCAGAAGTCCATGCCTTCCTCTGCTCCTAATTAGCTATAGAACTCAAAATCTTAGGCCCGAGCCTCCGTTCCTGTTAAGGAGCCTTGAAACTTCCGTCCCTCTTGTGACTAGAGCTTTGCTGCCAAGTTTTTAAAAACTTAAAATCACTTCCTGAAGATAACCAATGGGCTGGAGAGTTATGGGAATCACAGTCCTCAATCCGGGATATATTAGTTTCTTTCCTGTTGCTACGGTGAAATATACAGATGAAAAGCAACTTAAGGAAGTCAGGATTTTTTTGGCTTATGGTTCTGCAGGAATACAGTCCCTAGGGGTGGGCAAGGAATGGCTTCAGGAGCTGGATGGTGTCATTTCATCCTTAAAACCTGATCCCTCCCAGTGATGTACTCCCTCCAGTAAGGTTCCACTCCCTAAAAGTTCCATAATCTCCACAAAGAGCACCACCAACTGAGGACCAAGTGTTCAACTATCTGAGCCCGTGAGGGACATTTTATTTATCTGTTTGTTTGTTTGATTTCTGTATATGGTTATATACGAGTACAGTGTAGCTGTCTTCAGACACACTAGAAGAGGGCATCGGATCTCATTACAGATAGTTGTGAGCCACCATGGTTGCTGGGATTTGAACTCAGGACCTTTGGAAGAGCAGTCAGTGCTCTTAACCACTGAGCCATTTCTCCAGCCCCATAAGGAACTTTTTTTTTTTAACTCGGACCATTATACAGAACCTCTATGATGTTTTGGTAAACTCTACAGCTCTGAGGTCTTTCTTTGCAGTGCTGCTGAGCATGAAGAGAAAGTGCATAAGACACATCCTTATTGATGATTTTGTTTACATTTTATTGTAGAGGCAGATTGGCTTCAAACTTTCAATACTCCTGCCTCCACTTCCCCATTGCCAGTACTACAAACACTCACCACCATTTCTAGCTTTCACTAATGAGTCTCTTCATAAGAGGAATCGTGAGTAATAACCTTGTGAAGGGTTATTATATTTTGCCAGGTGTCACTTTTCGGTACAACAGAGCAGAATTTTGTCCCAGAGTGCTAGAGAGACAAATGTAAGTGAGCTTCTGTTTTCCCATCAG